>OZ024794.1:59670107-60270107 GCA_964017045.1 Omphiscola glabra
CTGAAAAGTTCAAGAGACACTGTGGTGGTGCATACTTAATGTCTAAAGATAAGATCAAAATGTTGAGAATTACTACGAGCTTCAATTTTGAGTGGGTCATATAGATTGCGTCATTTGTTGGATTCTATCAAAGATGTACATTTAATATTGATAGTTGTTTTCTCTCCATTTGGCGCGTAGCAGTGTTAAAATCTTAAATTTGAATTTTACATTTAATTATAATAAAATTGATTCAAATTTAAAAGTGCACATTCGGTCCTCTTTTATCATTTTAACTTAATCGTTGCAGTCACGTTACCAAGTTTTCGAATGATGTGTTTTTAAACAGCACTTAAGAGCTATGAAGTTTTGGAAATATCCATTACATTCTCAAAATATGATATAAATAATAATAATAATTGTTAACTGTTAATTTGTAAACTGCCACCATGCCATAAAGTAACTAGCTCACTCCACTTGTTGTTCTCTAGGATACAACATCTCGGATACAACATTTCAGCTAAGTTTAATTTACAGGTGTGTTAGTCTTTGTTCATTTGGCTGAAGCAGGCTTCTTGCCGACACGTTCGCCTTTCGTTGAGTCCTTATTTCAGGTTTTCCGAAAACTTCTTTCCCACATTTCCATCATCCCAAGAGTAAGATGAATCAAATAGATCTCAGAAAAGGTCAAGGCTCAATGTTTATGTCAGTACTCTACAGCGTCGTTCCATAACAGTGGGGAACATATTTTTTTTTTTTGGTTGTACTGAACATTCGTATTTCCACATACCGTGTTATTTCCAGCGGATTTAGCACAACGTTCTACGTGAAATTGGTGCAATATTTATTTCTAAAGTAAAAGTCTTCATTGATATACTAAAATTCGGAAACTAACTCAAGTGAAGAAGGATCAAACAGCTCAAGCACCACCCCCACCCAAATTTTTTTTACCCCACACGTTCATCAGGCGGGTGCTAAGATTTTACGTCACTAAAAAGTTAAGTAATTAAGGTCAACCTTTCTCAAGTGGGATTCAGTCTCCCGGGACCTGTTTCTCAATGTCGTGGCGAAATAGAGTCCATTTCTTAAGGACCTTTTTTATAAAAAAAATGGAAATTTAGTAAGTAATGGGCAAAAGGTTGGTAGGGGTGGGGGAGTAGTGGGCATGACAATAAACCATGATCCCAGCCTGGGATCTGACATGCCTATCTGGATATAGACATAGTTTAATTATAAGATCGTGTGACATCAGCTCAGGGGTTCTAGAAAGGTGAGTGCGGGGGGCGGGGGACACAGTCTGCCCCGGGTGGCAGATTTTGTTTTTCTCGATATATCGAGGAGTGACATTTTTGACCAACTGCAGAGATTTTTTCGTGGAAAGGGGTGGCAAAAATCTCGGCCCGCCCTTGGTGGCAAAAGTCTCAGCCCGCCCTGGGTGGCGCTAACCTTATCTAAATCAGCGCATCAGCTGAGTCAAAAAGGTTCGAAACCCCACGTAAACACTTTTTGAATAAGTACAAAAACTTGCAGATAAAATTCAAATGATTTTCTTCGTTCACCAAAACCAACTTAACAGACTTTAACCATTTGCCCGTGTTCATCACCGGGCTGTTGTTTTTTTAAACGGGCAGAAGACAAACAGATTTCCTAATGAAAGAAGATTACCGGATAGGGCCGTGTACGAATACATAATTATTGATGTCCGATTTAAGATTTAGCTCCTGGGAGCATGATTTAACACTCGGCCCCGATAAATAAAAAATAAACAAACAACCTTGTTGAGAAATTCGTACAAAATATTTGATAGAGTTGGGGGGGGGGGCGGCTATAAAGAATCCTTAAGCCTCTCTAGTCTATTTCGTTATAAATAATAATCGGACGATTTCTTAATAGACTGTCTTTGATATAGAAGAACTCAGCTAGTCCCTAGGGCGAGCACTGATGACGTGTTTGGAGACGTCATTGTTGACGACTAGGCTTTGATGGTATTTTACCGTTGGATTATTTTTTTATAATAAATTCTAAACGCAATGATCTTCAGACATTTATTTACCTTGCTCCCATTTTACGAGTTCAGTTCCAGGCGTTCAGAAAACGATAATTGGACGGAAAAATAGGGGTGGGGTGTGGGAGAGCTATGGTTAATTTATTTTAATTATCAAAAAAAAAATTTTTTTTTTTTTTTTAAATTTTAATTTTGTGGGAAGAGAGGTGTGATGGTTTGGAAGCAGAAGCTGGTAAGACATGTCCACAGACTGGTGATTTTAAGGGTATAATGATTTTTCATATCAACACATTGATGATTACGAGGGTCTAGTGATAGTCATAACATAATGATGAACAGACTTTGTTGGAGCACATGTGTGTCAGCATGTTTAGTGGATAAGATCAATTTTATCCAGAAATAATTTATCCTTTATATTGGTAGGTGAGGGCTGGATAAATCAAGGATAAAGGTAGAATAATGGGGATATTTCTATGACCAATGGCACGTACCTCACCCCCCCCCCCCCAAATGTCCTAGGTATAATATATTTAATTCGTGGTAACAAATGCACCAGGGTATTATTTAGTTTACATTGTTCCTTGAAAATGTAAAGTGTTCATCGAAGGCACTTTCAGACATATAAATATATTTAAAGTATCATTTATTTAACTATAATATAAATTTAACTGGAAAACAAGGTAGTTACGTACCGCCATAATGCAGAGAATTTGATCTCTTATTTTACTCTATGGCTCGTGTCAAACAGTACACAACAAAGGACAGTACCATTGATTAAAGACAGTAATAAAGAACCATAACCAAATGAGGGCTATTTACAAATAGGAATTTACTAAGTTAATGTAAAATTACAAAATCAAAAAGAGTAAAACTAAGGCTATTCACTTGCAGTATAGCAATGAACTTGTACCGGTACAATGTTGAAGAAGGTGCACACACGAAGTAAATATTAATATGCAAATCTACGATCAGTACAGAATCATAATCGCAAAACTCTGTCTCTCTCTCTCTTTGTCTCGTATCGTAATAGCAAAATCTCTGTTATGTAGGTGATGTGTTTTGAGTTAAGGCACGCGTTCCTCGCTTTCCAGGTGCATGACCTCTCGTAGTCAGCACACTCGATGCCGTTTTTGGGTGTGGCTAGAGAAATTTAACCTTGTTTACAACAAAGCTTAGTTAGTCAGAACATTATAGAAGAATCTGGATAAAACGGGAAAGCAAAATAATGCGATAGACTGTTATAGAGACATTAGTAGGAAATGCCTATAAAAGGGTGAAAGATTGAATGGGAGGGAGATCTTTTATCACGAGACTGGGAGCGTGTCATTATAGCACTACTAGACAGAACTTTGTTGTGTGTAGTTTTTCTTTCATCTTTTGCTCATTGGTTTTTTTTTATTAACACAGTACCGGTACCAGCCAAACTGTAAGTTACTAGTTTTAATCATATTCTCTTGCTTTTGTAATTCATTTAAATTGACACATTAAAAACGTATTAATTGTAATTAACCCTGGCTTTGTGCATCGTATTATTTATTATTGTATTTAAACTTTGGTATCGTCCTCTGTTATGGACTGTTTTTGAAACGAGCCATAGACTTAAAGAAGAGATAAAATTCTCCATAGCAGTCCGTAATACTCTCTCTCTAGCTCAGTGGTTCTCAACCTTTCTAAGTGACCCCTAAGAACAAACTTATTTTCGTTGATACTTCATAGTAATTGTATAGACTATTTATTTTCCGATGGTATTAGGCGACCCTATGTGAAAGGGTCTTGCGACCCCCAAAGGGGTCGCGACCCACATGTTGAGAACCGCTGCTCCAGCTCATTTTCCATCGGCTTACTTATAGTCTTTCTTTCCAGAAAGTGGTTCTTCATTGTTTCTATACCGCGACCTGCCTCTAACGTTCTAATTCTAAAGACTATAGACCAGGGGCTTCCAACTTTTTCCGCAGGCGAGCCAAATTTCAGAAATACTATTTTTTGTCTCGCCTCGCACCTATTTTTTAAAAAATTAAGGTAAACAAGCAAGCGTGCTATAGCTTTGTATGGGCTTTGTTGTAATTTACAATCGTTTATTTAATCGTTTATATACACACCTGTCTTGAAAATCTCTTGATTTTTAAATAGATCAAAACCAATGAATTTGTGCAAGTTTCGCTTACCTCTAACTTAAAAATATATGATAAGAACGACTCATGGTGTAATGTTCTTTCCGTGATATGCACAAAACAGTTAACAGTTATGTTCATTTGACCTGGCTCCCCGGGCCGTAACATGACACACACAAACACACATGCGCACATACACACACACGCACGCGCACGCGCACACACACACACACGTGCACACACACACACACACACACACACTTGTGCACATAATATAACAAGACTTTTTATGTAATATTGATGGAGCAGTCCCGATGCGTTGAACAGTCGACAGTTATAGCCAGAGACGTTACGCCGTGGACGCTATGGTTGTTTTCATGTTTCGCTAAAGTAGGCCTTGTGGTTTGGATATACGTTATTTATTTCCAATTTTCCTGAAGAAACATTATACTTCTCAACCGTTACTACTAATCTACAGGGATGGGATTTATGCCAACAGGTATAATACTACAGTAACACCTCCGTTTTGCGACCATCTCTTAAACGACTTCCTCCAACATACGACCGGAAAAAAAATTCACCGATGCTTTGTACTATATAAACGACCACTCTTAAACGACTTCCTCTAAAATTCGACTTGCGACCCTACAAATAATTCAATTTTACGACCTAACACCTGAAAAAATTCAGATTCCAAAGCAATGCTGTATTTCTCATAAAACAGTTTCATTTACAACTTTTAACGGCAGACGACGACTAAAGCAGCTAGGAAATAGTGAAAGGGAAATAACTTTTGGACCTACCAACTTCTTCACTGCCTTGAAATACTCCAAGGAGCTGAACAGTTTTGCCCTGAGCAGGGAAGGGGGGGGGGCCTTTCAGACCTTGCCGACACCATGGCTGGTGTTCAAAGTGGTATATATGATAAAGAACATGCACGGGTGGGGGGACAAACAGAAATAACAGCTTTCTTTTAAAAAAATGATTGAATGAACATAATTACAACAATATTAATGCACTTATCTTATACATTCATAGTTATAACTCTAAGCATGCCCACAGCACTTACACGTGCTTTTAAACAACTACCATACCAGCATTGATTTTTTTTAAATTTTGGAATTTAAGTTTTAACAGGAAGATAGTGACTGAATTGGTTGTGAGACAGAGTTTAAACATTTGTAACAATCTTCATTATTGGGAATAATGATTGTACTTGAGAAACTGGATACATCTGCTTAGCTTACTTAGTTAATTAATTACCACGATTTAAGTTCCTTCACTAATAGAAGACAGATGAGATTTTGCCATCACTATATTTATTCACAACTTGACATAATCCACAATAATAATAAAATCTCCGATATAGGAGAAAGATAAAACTTTGTCTTAATACCTCACACAAGCTACTACTATGATATTATACAAGATGACACATAATTAAATTCTGGAAGAGCCAAACACAAATCTCCATACTGTTTTATACCTAACCGTTTTCTCTCTTTTCTGCCCTTGACATTCATCCTCACTTCCGGTACATATTAATTTACTAAAACAATATGTTAACCAAGATAAAATAATTCATACGCACCGCCCCCATTTAAATTTTTTTTATTTTTTTTTAAATTAAATTTTAAATTTTTGTTATCCTAAAACATTTACTAATTTCAAAATCAATGTACACTATAGATTACTAAACCCCTTTGTAGTTATTGTCACTGCATCATTGTGTTAACAAAAATATTTTAAAATTTGATTATGAAAAAATTTTGAAACAATATGTACATTAAAGATGGTAGATATTGCCTATACTTAATGGTACGTGGACTTTATTGTATTTATTTCACTTGTTTAGTAAATTTTCTAAATGTCGTTTTTCGAAAATGTCCTACCTCTTTTTTAAGTCCCGTCCAATTTACGACCTCGTTTTAATGACAATTTAAAGGTCGTAAAATGTAGATTTTACTGTAAAAAAGTAGCATAATCAACATATTAGTATACAGTAAGACCGCATAGTAAGCACAATTTAAAACAAAAAAAAGCTCCAATTTTAGTTATTGATTTTCAGAAGCTGTTTTGGTTTCACTTAATAAACTAAGTTATTTTGACGTACATGAGGCTAAGACTTGCCATCTTGAGGTATATTAGGTTTTGACTTGGCATCTTGACATACATGAGAATTTGACTTGGGATCGTGACGTACATGAGGCTTTGACTTGGGATATTGACGTACATGAGGCTACGACTGGGCATCTTGACGTACATGAGGCTTGGACTTGGGATACTGACGTACATCTGGATGTACATGAGGCTTTGACTTGGCATCTTGACGTACATGAGGCTTTGACTTGGCATCGTGACTAAATGAGGCTTTGACTTGGGATATTGACGTACATGAGGCTACGACTGGGCACCCTGACGTAGGTGAGGCTTTGACTTGGCATCTGGACATACATGAAATTATAACTTGGCTTCTCGCTGAGAATTTTTTTAATGTTATATCGAAATGGCTAAAAGCACGTTTCTTATTTCAGCTGTGTTAAATGTCCGTCATGTAACCACTCCTTGCAAAGTTATTGCTAAATGGGTAAATGCAAAAATGTTATTGGCAACTAACTATTTAAATTGTGATTTATATTTAGATGTGAATAGAAATGTATTGCGTAACTACAGCGAAATAAAGTTTTAAAAAAGACACACTATGTTCGGACTAATTGAATGTAACCTATTTTAACCGTCTTATTTTTTGAAGGTGTCCGTTTTTGCTCTAAAATGTAAAAAAGGAAACAACTTTTTTAATGAATTTATAAGACCGAGTTTAGATCGGTGAAAAGTTTCATTAATTTTATTCAGAGAAACGAATCACTAGTGTCTACTGTGTTGAAAGAGTCAAAGATGTAGGGAATATTCTCAGATTTTCTTGAGGAAAAAAAAGAAGTGTTAAAAAATTGATGAGACTGAGCTGACATTTAAATGGACCACAGGTAGGTTGAGAACCACTGGATTAGATCATTAGTTGAGACTTGTTTAGGTTTTTATGTTTTTGAAGAATGACAAAAATAGATAATTGGTCTCCCTTTACGGAAGCAGACTTGTCTAGTCTTGATAAGATATTTGGAAAAGACTCAACAGCGTATTGTATGTCATAAGTTGCTGTTTAGCATCCGTTGCATGACGTCATATTTAGAGTATTTGAAACGTAACTGGTAATTTAAAAATGTCTTCAGATGTCTAGTTTGTATTTCCTCGTCGTCGTCCTTACCATAAATAATATCCTGTTTCAAAACATAGGATAGTTAAAAAACAAACTTCATCAAAAATACTTTTTTTTAAAAAATGTTCCCCCCAGAAGTACTGCAATAATGTGGTAGTTCCTTTAAAGTATGCCCGTGTGGGTCTCTTGGCATATGGGTCTCTTGGCCTTATGGGTCTCTTGGCCGTATGGGTCTCTTGGCCTTATGGGTCTCTTGGCCTTGGGGGTCTCTTGGCATTGTGGGTCTCTTGGCCTTATGGGTCTCTTGGCCTTGTGGGTCTCTTGGCCTTGTGGGTCTCTTGGCCTTATGGGTCTCTTGGCCTTATGGGTCTCTTGGCCTTGGGGGTCTCTTGGCATTGTGGGTCTCTTGGCCTTATGGGTCTCTTGGCCTTGGGGGTCTCTTGGCATTGTGGGTCTCTTGGCCTTATGGGTCTCTTGGCCTTGTGGGTCTCTTGGCCTTTTGGGTATCTTGGCCTTATGGGTCTCTTATCCTTGGGGGTCTCTTGGCATTATGGGTTTCTTGGCCTTATGGGTCTCTTGACCTTGGGGGTCTCTTGGCTTTATGGGTCTCTTGGCCTTCAGGTTCTCTAAATGTTCCACCGATATTCCCATCTGTGGTCAGACACAAGGCAAGGTATCACGTTCACGGGTTTGGTAAACCGGCGGGATAAGAGCAGACACTAAAGCTTTGGTCTTAGACAAATGTCCGGGAAGCGATCGGCTTTTGTTATAGGGGCTTATTCAGCCCACCTCAAATACTAGTAGTTATCAGGTGCTTATTTTATATTAGTTTTATTTATAATATCACAGTTGTATTAAAGAATATATGCATATAATTTTATATCTGTATAAAGCCCATTATTACGTCATGTAATCGTTTTAGTTGATATGTTTCGGCAAAGTATAATATATACTGTTTAAATGTATCATATACAGCTGTTTAAATGAGTTCTAATTATTCAAGAGATATGAAATCTCAGGATTGCTAAAATAACTGTTTAATTAGAAAAATGGCAATAATAAATTAATTTATCGGCTGGTTGACAAAACGAAAACAAGAGTTCATTTGAGTCCATCTACCAAAGTAAAATAAGCTATTTTTATATTCATTGTGTGTGGAAACTGAAGGAATTGTAATGTTAAATATTAAGATGCGTGGGAGACTAAAAATGAAAATTTTGAACCATCTGTGCTTACTTTTCAAAATTGTCAGGTAAATTTAATTAACAAACAGTGCACGTTGTAGATTGGGTGTCCTCAAGGGGGACATGACTCTGAACTTGGTAGTGGTTTCAATTTCCACGGTGTATCGCTCATTATTTGAAAATATTTAAACCTACTGTTACTGTCCACGGATTCTTGGTGGCGTAGTTGCCTGTTACTGTCCACGGATTCTTGGTGGCGTAGTTGCCTGTTACTGTCCACGGATTCTTGGTGGCGTAGTTGCCTGTTACTGTCCACGGATTCTTGGTGGAGTAGTTGCCTGTTACTGTCCACGGATGCTTGGTGGAGTCGTTGCCTGTTACTGTCCACGGATTCTTGGTGGAGTAGTTGCCTGTTTCTGTCCACAGATTCTTGGTGGAGTAGTTCCTTGTTACTGTCCACGGATGATTGGTGGAGTAGTTGCCTGTTACTGTCCACGGATGCTTGGTGGAGTCGTTGCCTATCTCCTAGTTTTGGGGGCCGCGTTGAGTTCCGGTCGAGTTAATAGTTTTTAACTATTTTTAATTAGTTAGCCCGGTAGTACAGTGTGTAATGTTAGCCTACATTTGACCAACTTTCCGCTGTTCTGTATGTTATTGAAACTCCATGGTCAAAATGCGATTAACCCATAATTAATTTGAATGAAAACTATTTAAAGCATTGTGAAATTTTACTCGATAGTCGACAAAAAATAAAAGAAGGAATGGTATCTCTAGTTATGGTTAGAGCAGAAGTATACTATCATGGGGTGGTGTAGTAGGGTTTAGTGCCTCCCTGAGCGGGCCAATATTTTTACCGCCCCTCCACGAAAAGATATCTACAATTGACCAAATAGAAAGGGAAAAAATGCCACCTGGGGTGGAACGCCCCTCCGCAGCGCCCTTCACTCGTTATTGCTTTGATGCCCCCATGGGTGTCTCCTCCGTTTATGTATATGAATAGTCCGTTTAGTTTCCTGTGATATGGACACAGTGGTCTTGAGTAATGGATTGGACACAGTGGTCTTGAGTCATGGATTGGACACAGTGGTTGTAAGTCATCGATTGGACACAGTGGTCGTGAGTTATCGATTGGACACAGTAGTCGTGAGTCATGGATTGGACACTGTGGTCGTGAGTCATCGATTGGACACAGTGGTCGTGAGTCATGGATTGGACACAGTGGTCTTAAGTCATCGATTGGACACAGTGGTCGTGAGTCATCGATTGGACACAGTGGTCGTGAGTCATGGATTGGACACAGTGGTCGTGAGTCATGGATTGGACACAGTGGTCGTAAGTCATCGATTGGACACAGTGATCGTGAGTCATCGATTGGACACAGTGGTCGTGAGTCATGGATTGGACACTGTGGTCGTGAGTCATGGATTTGACACAGTGGTCGTGAATCATCGATTGGACACAGCGGTCGTGAGTCATCGAACGGACACAGTGGTAATCAGTGGTATTGAGTCATGGATTGGACAGTGTGGTCGTGAGTCATGGATTGTACGCAGCGGTCGTAAGTCATCAATTGGACACAGTAGTATTGAGTCATCGATTGGACAGTGTGGTTGTGAGTCATCAATTGGACACAGTGGTCGTGAGTCATCGATTGGACACAGTGGTATTGAGTCATGGATTATATTTCTTGTCACGGAAACTTAAATGTCGATGAATTGTTCATGCTGACTTCACAACGTCCCAGAGAGAAGACAACCGACGACCGATCACCGATGGCAATTAAATGCACCAAATCGTTAAGTCAGATACATTATTCCCCCCGTTTCAGTTTTCCCCTTTGAATACTCTTCTTATAACTCACAGACAACTGCATCATATTACATAAATTAAAATACAAAATTTAAATGAAACAATTTTAGCTTTAATGAAAGTGCTATTAATGGTTTTTGTTGTTATTTTATTAATGGTTTTTTTTTAATTTTTAAAAATAATAAATTGCTCTGTACACAAAAGTAGATTAGCTGTTGATAGGAATCAGTCATTAAATGCACCCTTTCCAACCTCTACTTTTGCTACTCAGCTATTGCGTTCTGAACGCAGGTCACATATTAAACTCTAAAAATTATTTTTGAAGAATGTCAATTATTTTATTTGTTTTTGGTTAAAGGAACTGATGACGTCATTTTAACAGTTGACTTATTTTTACTTCAATCTTGAGAAACTGTGTTGCGATTTAACCACCTTCCCATAACAAATTTTTATATGGTCTGAAGATAGGTGACAACACCCAAGCGGTCTAAAAATGGCCAACTACCCTCCCTTCTAGCTTGTATATGTGTAACCCCCCTCCGTTCTAGTCTGTATTTGTGTAAACGTTCTCCCTCCTAGTCTGAATGTGTGTGACCACCCTATTCCCTGGTCTGTATATGTGTAACCACTCTCCTCCTAGTCTGTACATGGTGACCACTCTCCTCCTAGTCTGTACATGGTAACCACTCTCCTCCTAGTCTGTACATGGTAACCACTCTCCTCCTAGTCTGTACATGGTAACCACTCTCCTCCTAGTCTGTACATGGTAACCACTCTCCTTCTAGTCTGTACATGGTAACCACTCTCCTCCTAGTCTGTACATGGTAACCACTCTCCTCCTAGTCTGTACATGGTAACCACTCTCCTCCTAGTCTGTACATGGTAACCACTCTCCTCCTAGTCTGTACATGGTAACCACTCTCCTCCTAGTCTGTACATGGTAACCACCCTTCTTCGTGGTCTCGAGTTGGGTTTTTCCTTTGATGACAAATAACACTGAGAGCTAATTCTATCACAGTAAAACATAAAACATAATTTTGATTATAGTAAAGTTAGAGAAGCTACGGGTTGATATCCAATCGTTAAACCAGTATTTAGCTATGAGTTGATCTATATTGTTAAACCACTACTTGGCTATAAGTTAATCTGTACTGTTCAGCCACTACTTATCTAAGGGATGATCTCTAAATGTTAAACCACGACCAGCGAATGACAATTAGTTCGATATATTTTATAGTTCTGTTTTAACATAGAATAAGAGAGTTTGATTCTTGCAGTTTACCACCCAGGTCCCCTTAACATGTTTCAGATCACCTAAACACATTTCCGCTATCCACCAAAGTGCCCTTAAAATATTGCATTCTTTTCATCCAGGGACCACCTACCCGCTCAATGCGAGGGTTCCTCTGAATCAACACATGACTGAATCAATGCCATGTATTTACCAGCAGTCCTATAAGAATGAAGAATGTAGGTCCGTCAACATGTCACTCAACCTGTCACTCACACTATCACTCAACCTGTCACTCACACTATCACTCGACCTGTCACTCACATTATCACTCAAAAAAAAAAAAGGCAATCCCTACTACCTCTAAATCACTCATCCTGTTACGCCAACAAACACCTCGAAGAACCCATGAACACAATGGCGCCAGTCAATTCTCTCCCTCCCTCTTCAGTGTACTAATGTCCTGATAAGTCCTTGTCAAATCACCCTTGCTACAAAGCGGGTCCGAGCCCCTTGTGCCGTCGTTATTAACGCTCTTGAGGTCTGACAATTCACGAATCCCTGCTCGGTTCTTTAAACCATTATTACACTGCGTTTTCCCCCGTGTTTCGGTGTTAACAAAATTATTAGCCACGCGAGGCAAGTCAATGTCCTTAAAGAAAACCAAAGCTTTCAACGTAACAACAGTGGACAATGTCCGTTTTCGAGGACATTTTGGTAGTGGCAATTCATATAACAAACATTTATCTAAACGATTTGCTCTTGTGGTTTTGTTGTTGTTGTTTTTTTGTTGGTGCTGTTGTGTGTGTGGCTGGTTGAGTTTGGGGTGCATTCCCCAGGAAAAGGTTTGGATCATTAAATATCTTGAACAATTGTGACTGTGCACTTTGGACCCCGTAGGGACTGTGCACTTTTAAGCCCGTTCTCATTGTGCACTTTTTCACACCGTTAGGACTGTGCACCTTGTCACCCCGTTGGGACTGTGAACTTTTTCACTCCGTTGTGACTGTGCACTTTTTCACTCCGTTATGACTGTGCACTTTTTCACTCCGTTGTGACTGTGCACTTTTTCACTCCGTTGTGACTGTGCACTTTTTCACTCCGTTGTGACTGTGCACTTTTTCACTCCGTTGTGACTGTGCACTTCTTCATCCTGTAACTAAATCGCATTATCCAGATGAGTTTCACGGGGAGGTAGGATAAACAGAATAACATAGGCTCTTAAAAAAGGAGCCGCTAGTTATGGATATTCTTTGGAACAGCTTTACATATGAAACAAAGGCATATTTCCTTTAGGCATATTTGCTCATTTCAAATTATAACATGCAACAGAAGTCTTGGAGGCATGTTCCAGCGTAAACTGCCCTCAATGTTTCTTGACCAATCCACAAACACTTATAATGATCTACCCGTGTCACACGTTGAGCTACGCGTGTAATAATATCATTTATCTATGTTATACCTCGATCTACTTGGATAATTTCAACATCCGCCCGCGTCACACCTCACTCGACCTTACTATACTTATGTAATAGCACCTTCTACATGACCGATAAACGATGCTACTGGGTGCCGTCCATGGCTTGACATGTAAATAGTTGTGGAATAGGTGGAGTGGATATACATTTGTTTTTTGTTTTTTAATCAATGTATGTTAATTTGTAAGTTCATGATATGTTTGTTAAGAGTCCTAGGCTGAGCCAGCGCGCTATATACAACTACTACTACTAATAATAATAGCACCATCCACATGTGTCACACCTCGCTCTACCTATGTAATAGCAACTTCTATGTTTCATACCTCGCACTACCTGTGTCATTGCACCATCTACCTGTGTCATTGCACCATCCACCTGTGTCATTGCACCATCTACCTGTGTCATTGCACCATCTACCTGTGCCATAGCACCACTTAGTCTGTTAAGCGCGATTGGTCGATGAGGCAAAACCTAATCAATAAAGACAGTTAATTGAACCTTGATATAATTTATTCATGTGAGCCAATTAATGCCAGAATGACGATCAATGCCGAAATGTCGCCTCCATCATCTACCTGTGTTATTGCACCCTCTACCTGTGCCATAGCACCATCCACCTCTGTCATTGCACCATCCACCTATGTCATTGCGCCATCTACCTGTGTCATTGCACCATCCACCTGTGTCATAACACCACTTAGTCTGTTAAGCGCGATTGGTCGATGAGGCAAAACCTAATTCAGAAAGACAGTTAATTGAACCTTTTATATAATTTATTCATGTGTGCAAATTAATGCCAGAATGACGGTCAATGGTAAAATGTCGCCTCCACTTCGGCTGAACTTAAAATTAAGAAGAATTAAAAGACGCTAATGGAATGAAGCAATTTTTTATCGTATTCAGATGACACGTGACAGCGTCTGACAAAAGACATTACAACTGTTGGATTTTTTTGTCAAATGAAATTAAAATGGAAAAAAAAAAGTATTAAAAATTCATGTAATGTTAATAGCTCGTGTGAGCTACGGAGAGGTCCTTTTTAAATTGTATCTCAGTGCGAGCGTCAAACCTTCGACATTGTAATGCATACATACAAAACATACATACAAAACATACATTCACGAACTTTGAAATCAATAAATATAGGAATAAGCCAAACCCCTTCCGATGACTCACTGGGTGATCGCTGTATCTCAAGAAAAACGAGTTCTATGACGCTGAAATTTTGAATCGTGGTTTCTTATACTCCAGAGGTGCAGTCAGATTGATGTAAAGAAAACATACAGGTTTAAGTGGCCTATATTGCCTAAGGCCAAAACTATGTATACATAAATATATATATATATACAAGGCGTGGCTTTTTACGAGAATTGTTGTTGTTGTTTTGTTTGGTTGAAGCTATGATGATATGTTTCATGTGTTTAGCACTTCATTTGAGCTTGCGCTCTCACAGTTTTGCGAACGATGCGTATGTAACATACGGATAAACAAGTTCTTCAACCAGCGTATCTTAGGTTATCGTAGGACTTTGGTTTTGAATTCGACGTCATTATTTCTTCAAATTGTTCATGAAAAACTTGGCGGTAAATGTCTCATAGGAGATGCCGTCGATGGGCTGTCGAGCGCGAGCTCTTAATGCGGTTCATCTCTGTTTTGATTTCACGGTGGATTTAGTAGGGTTCGTATTATTATTATTATTAGGTGGTTTTATGTAGCGCAGTACCCCAGCATAAGGCTAGGCTCACTGCAATACCCCAGCATAGGGCTAGGCTCACTGCAATACCCCAGCATAGGGCTAGGCTCACTGCAATACCTCAGTTTAGGGCTAGGCTCACCGCAATACCCCAGCATAGGGCTAGGCTCACTGCAATACCCCAGCATAGGGCTAGGCTCACCGCAATACCCCAAACTAGGGCTAGGCTCACTGCAATACCCCAGTTTAGGGCTAGGCTCACCGCAATACCCCAGCATAGGGCTAGGCTCACTGCAATACCCCAAACTAGGGCTAGCCTAAAAAAATGTGAGCAATTACAGAAAAATTTACATATAAAAATACTAATTGGTGAAAAGCTTGACCTCATCCACCCACGTACTATCTACCCCAGTCTAGCCATGGACAGCACCCAGCAGAATCGAGCGTTGTTTATCAGTGAGGGGGAGGGGTGAGAATGAGTATTATCTTTTATGTTTATATGTTTGTGTGTTTCGTAACTTAATTAGTTTTAAAAGTTAAATGTTGTTTGAATTTAGCTCGTTAACAAACAATAAATAAAAATGTTTCAATGCCATCGATTTAATATAATAAAGAAATAACAATACTCTAACTAGTGCTACTACAATTTATTTATACTAAAAATTCTGATATAAAGCAGGTATAATAGGAGACATATACAAATATTAATCCACACACAGAGGGAAATGAAAGAGAGAGAGAGAGAGAGAGATAAAAATAGATAGTCTCGAAATTCAATCGTCAGAGAGTATGTTCTGCATCTGTACAGACCCTTCTGTAAGTATGTTCAGCATCTGTACAGACCCTTCTGGAAGTATGTTCTGTATCTGTACATACCCTTCTGGAAGTATGTTCTGCATCTGTACAGACCCTTCTGTAAGTATGTTCAGCATCTGTACAGACCCTTCTGTACGTATGTTCAGCATATGTACAGACCCTTCTGGAAGTATGTTAAGCATCTGTACAGACCCTTCTGGAAGTACGTTCAGCAGCTGTGCAGACCCTTCTGGAATTCGTAAAGAAACTTTTCCAATCAAAGACGGAGGTCGGGGAAAGAGTGGTAGAACGTTTCACCAGGTGAATTGGTGACGACATAAAAGTAACAATAGGGAAGATATGGGATGTCCGCTCTCCATCGAGATCTTAAATAAATGTAACAATATGGGAGATATGGGATGTCCGGTACGGCTCTCAACTGAGATCTTAAATAAAAGTAACAATATGGGAGATATTTGATGTCCGCTACGGCTCTCAACTGAGATCTTAAATAAAAGTAACAATATGGGAGATATGGGATGTCCGCTACGGCTCTCAACTGAGATCTTAAATAAAATTAACAATATGGGAGATATTTGATGTCTGAAGGGCTCTCAACTGAGATCTTAAGCACTGTGTGTTTTAACAAGAACAAGGAGGACCCGAATGAAAATGTGTAAGGGATGAGAGACATTTTAAAGCGTCAGGGTTGTTGCCTCTTAAGAGGCAGTTTGGGGGGGGGGGGTGGAAATAACCGTGCCTTTTATTTCATGCAAAATGACTATTAAACAGAAACGTTGCCACCACTGCATTCTTTCTTTTTTTTTTTTTTGGGGGGGGGGGGGGAGGGGGGGAGGGGGAAATTACAATAAAAAAATTTCTTTGTTAAACTTGTTTTTTTAAAAAAATATTTTAACATTAGAATTATGTTTTTTTTGCTGTTTTTTTATTATATACATTAATTTTTTTTAAAGTGTCGTTGCTGACCAAAAGAAACCTTAATTAAGTACACACTTTCACTAAGTACATACATTAATTAAGTACATACATTAATTAATTCACTCTAAGGCATTCCTTTCCAAATTTTTTCAGTCATTCACACACAGTTTAGATAGTCCTCATATCGCGACGAAGTGGGTCAGCTTTATTAGGCTCACTAAGTTTACGGACCTGGGTCCGCCCAAAGTACAAAACAATGTGGATGAGTTAAAGCATGAATATAAGAAAACCTCATAATTTTCTCTAAAAGACGACCTCAGATTTCTATATCTAAAATGCAAACTGATATTTCTGTCTCTAAAAATACACCCTGAGATTTCTGTCTCTAAAATGCAAACTGATATTTCTGTCTCTAAAAATACACCCTGAGATTTCTGTCTCTAAAATGCAAACTGATATTTCTGTCTCTAAAAATACACCCTGAGATTTCTGTCTCTAAAATGCAAACTGATATTTCTGTCTCTAAAAATACACCTTGAGATTTCTGTCTCTAAAATGCAAACTGATATTTCTGTCTCTAAAAATACACCCTGAGATTCCTGTTCAAAACATACGAGTGACGTATTTCTTTTCGAGATTTCTATCAGTTCCGTCAAGAGACTTCCAACCTCTCTGTTCATCTCGCTCTATTTAGTCTAACACTCACTTGTCTTGTTCGCTCTCTCCATCTCTTTATTGTCTGGAAAAAAAAAGACGAAACATTTTGTGTTCTATTTTTTTGCCCTCGGTATGTGTTTGCATGCGTTAACGAGATAAAATTGAAATGAATTTTCTTCCAACTTAATTTAAAAGTAGCTAGAGGGAGACGGAAGGGGAATGGATAGCGTGAGAAAATGAGGCAAGGCACGGGGGAGAACCGAATGAAGGATGCCCTAGCACTGATTGAGGGATGCCCTAGCACTGATTGGGAGGAGCCCTAGCACTGATTAAGGGGTGCCCCAGCTCTGATTGGGGGAGCCCTAGCACTGGCTACGGGGTGCCCCAGCACTGATTGGAAGGGCGCCCTAGCACTGATTGATGGATGCCATAAAACCGATTGAGGGGTGCACTTTCACTGATTGAGGGGTGCCCTACTATTGATTGAGGGATGCCCTAGGACAGTGGTTGATGGGTGCCCTAGCAATGATTGAAGGGGGCCTTACACAGATTGAGACGCGCCTTGTCACTGAATAAGGGGCGCCCTAACATTGATTGAGGGATGCATTTGCTCTAATTGAGACGCACCCTGGCTCTGAATAAGGGATGCCCTAGCACCTATAGTGCCCCGTGATGTCTCTCCGAAACTTAGCTGGTTCTTAACAAATTACAGACCCCTGAGGCCTGTGGGGGGGGGGGGGGAGGTGGTTCTTGAGTACAAGTTAAAGCGATCCATCCATACCTCCCCCCCCCATGATGTAGGGGTGACCGGATAAAGCGTAAAACCAGTGTAAAATTCAATCAGTTACCCCACATGTAACAGTCTTAAAACGACTGAGCAAATACGTGTCGTTTGAATGTCAATGATGATCGGGTTTTTTTGTTTTGTTTGTTGTCAAATCGTGTGGCTGGTAAAAGTAAAAACTCCATCCAATGATTTTTATAGGTTGCACACAGGGACTGATACTGCATGGGCGAAAGTCCAGTATGTGAATTGTTCAATTTTTATTTTTAAGAAATAAAGTTTTGGAATAAATTTTAAAACGCCACATACACACACACACACAAACACAAACACACACACACACACACACACAAACACATACACAAACACACACACAAACACACACACACACAAACAAACACACACAAACACACACACACACACACAAAACAGCAAAGTTTATGAATAAGTTATGACCTTAAAGACAAAACACTTGAGACACATCATCCTTCTATAACAAACACGGTGTTTGTGATTATAATTACAGATACGAAGCCTCACACGAACGTTACACGGATGACTTGCTGGATTTATTCAGTGCAATTCAGGAATCAAAGAAAATGAAGAGGGGAGGGGTGTTGTGGGGGGGGGGGGAAGGGAGACACTTTCCTATAAAACGTAATCTAATCAAATTCTTGTTTACAAGATCCTTCAAATCTCTTGGATTTGTAAACATTTGAGGATTTGTGCCAACGAATTCATTCAATCAAATTAATCCAAACATTCCATTATAACACTTTGTTGATATTTATACCTAAGATTCCTAGCCGATATGGAATATTTCACTCTAAGGAGATAAGTTTAACAGTATAATACAGTGGTTCTCACATAAGAGCGAACGCTCTCGTATGGCTCCTTTAGACATTGAGCGAGCTCCTGGTACGTATCGGAGGGGGAAACATTGCTAATTTTAAGGGAGTAGATTTACGACTTTGCTTATAGCTTTTTTGGTAGGGATGTTTTGTTTCAGTCTTATTCTTATTTTCATTTGTTAATTTGTTATTTCTTATTTATAATTATTGTTTTAAGGGAATAGAACAGCAACTATTAGAATATGTGAATTACAGATGATCAACCCGAATTGACCGATGATCAACCCGAATTGACCGATGATCAACCCGAATTGACCGATGATCAACCCGAATTGACCGATGATCAACCCGAATTGACCGATGATCAACCCGAATTGACCGATGATCAACCCAAATTGACCGATGATCAACCCAAATTGACCGATGATCAACCCAAATTGACCGATGATCAACCCAAATTGACCAATGATCAACCCAAATTGACCGATGATCAACCCAAATTGACCGATGATCAACCCAAATTGACAGATGATCAACCCAAATTGACCGATGATCAACCCAAATTGACCGATGATCAACCCAAATTGACCGATGATCAACCCAAATTGACCGATGATCAACCCAAATTGACCGATGATCAACCCAAAGACATCCACGCTCTCAGGTTTCCCGATGACGTTTGTAAGGATGTCCGAGATATTTGTAAACACCGTTTTCAACCCCCCCCCCCCTTTCCCTTCCCAGTATTCCATTCACTGCTTTCCCTCTGTGTCCGGTCGTTAGGGGTCTAGTAATGAGATGATCACTTAATCCATGAGCCTATTCCCATTGAAATATTTCCTAGCACTCCGTGAGTTAAATTAGTTCTGATTGTACTCCCACTGGTCTCAACTCCGCCAAGGGAACGATCCAAGGGGGCTTCAATGCGGCGGTGTTGGGGGGGTATTGGAAAGGAGAGATGATGATGGCCACATGTGGCTCTATCATCCATTCTATGGTAAGGTACACACAAAAAACGCCTCGAGGAAATTAAAAGGCTTTAATAAGACGGAGGCGCCAAATAGATGATGGGCGTCTCTATCCGATTAGATCATGAAGACGAAAATGTAGAAGACGTCTTACAAGTCTGGGGTTTTTTTTGTGTGTGTGAAAATGTCTACTAGTTTACTTAGAACAATATAACTGAATACCGGGGCCAGCTTTCTTTGGTCAAGGTCCTCCTACTCTTTCTTAGCTTTATTTGGTCAAGGTCCCCCTACTCATTGTTACCTTCTTTTGGTCAAGGGCTTCCTACTCTATCTTAGCTTGCTTTGGTCAAGTGTCTACTACTCTTTCTTAGGGTTCTTTGGTCAAGGTCCTCCTACTCTTTCTTAGGGTTCTTTGGTCAAGGGCCAACTACTTTTTTTTTTCTTAGCTTTTTTTTGGTCAAGGTCCTCCTACTCTTTCTTAGCTTTCTTTGGTCAAGGTCCTCCTACTCGTTCTTAGCTTTCTTTGGTCAAGGTCCTCCTACTCTTTCTTAGCTTTCTTTGGTCAAGGTCCTCCTACTCTTTCTTAGCTTTCTTTGGTCAAGGCCCTCCTACTCTTTCTTAGCTTTCTTTGGTCAAGGTCCTCCTACTCTTTCTTAGCTTTCTTTGGTCAAGGTCCTCCTACTCTTTCTTAGGGTTCTTTTGGTCAAGGTCCTCCTACTCTTTCTTAGGGTTCTTTGGTCAAGGGCCTACTACTCTTTCTCGCCAAAAGTAAATTAAAACATTGACAACGTAATCCTTCGGATCCAATCTGTAGTTTCTTTACATCATTCAGAATGAAAGTTCTAATAATCTTTTGTGTACGAGCTCTCCTTGCGTAGCCCTGAGCATAGAACAAAAAACCATCTTTACATCGGGCAAAAAACCCATATATTAGTTTGTGTATTAACAACCTCCTTGAAGGATAAAGAGACTTCAGTTTTCTCATCTGTTGACTGACCCTCGGTGTGAACTGAACCTTCTATTTTTGGCGAGGTCTGATTGTACTCTGACGGTCTCTGTGTTGCATTTCTGTACCGATATTATTTTAACTTTAACCTATTGTGTGAGTTTTGTGGGAGGTGGGGGGGGGAGAGGCGTAAAACTGTTCGTGCCCTATATTTAATAAGATGTGTTTTATGAGATAATCCTCTTATTTTCACACGTAAAAGATCTATAGCTTTTTAAATGATTAATCTCAATGAAGATGTGGTACAGCTAGTGCTCGACTTACGACCACGATCGGTTCCGACAGACTGGTCGTAATACGATTTGGTCGCAAGTTGAGTACGCTATGTGTACACTAATGTAAAGTGGTGTTATAAAAATATTTAAGTTAAGTTAAATCATACGTTTCTTTATTATTTTATAAATCATAATTTTCGATGTTCACGACCGCGCTTTGATTGCAGACGACGCCGTTCGACTGATAATTGAGGCAGAAATAAATCTGAAATCTAATACGGTATGGCTAGTGATTGTGGTCGTAAACTCGAATGGTCGTAAGTTGCATAGGTCATAAGTCGAGCACTAGCTATAAATCTTTTTCTATCAAGTATTTCAGATTTTACAAAAATGTTAATAAGTTAGATGGGGTTGTTTATTTGTTGGTGTTTGTTGTTTTAACCGGCAGTATGTTACTATATGACACGTTATGCCTACACTGTGCTCACTGCTCGGATGAGGAATGAAACTACAGGCTATTAAACTCATGTTGTTTATGTTCGGCCTTCACATGCGAAGATGACCCAAGGCTATATTACACGGTGAGTACACAGGTGACCTGCCAGCCTCACCTACGCCTGGAAAAGATTTGCCGCACGGGGACACACGTTATTTTTGGGTCCTAGTGGCATTTTGAGTTGATTTTTCTTCTTCTAGCCATGCGCTTTCTGTGCGCTTGAGCGGTACGCTTATTCTCTGAAGATTTTAATCCGAGCCTGAGACTGCCACGCCAGCGTACGCGGTCCATATATAAGTGTCTCCCACGAATCAAGGTCAGTGTCCATGGATTAAAGTGGAGCTTTTAGACAGTCTTTGAAGCATTTTTTCTTTCCACAAACTGAACGTTTCAGACTGGAGATATCACTGCACATTAGTCGTTTGCGAAGTCTGCTGTCTCGCATTCTTGTGACATACCCTGCCTATCTGGCTTGTCCTATTTTATAGGAGCATGTGGATGCTTCATGATTATTTATAAGCAATTTAATTCAATGAATCCTTTTTTTATGTCTTTCATATTTTAAAATAAATCTTATCCTTTATTGTAAGGTTTCATTTTTCATGATATATTTGATAATTCCCCCCTCCCCCCCCCCCCCAAAGAAGTTGTACAAAATTATATTTTTAAAAACTCTCTTTACTTAAGGTCTTATAGTCCAAATTTGTACAACTCGTCTGACGTCACACAAGTGAGGCAAGTTGATCTATTTTTGTGTGAGTGATCCAACATTAAATTTAGAATAAATTTTGTGTGGACGTCAGTTATTTTCGGACGTAATCTCATTAAATCTCTCTTCCGCCGGTAATGTCAGTATTAATATTTGAAGCCATTTAATTGAGGTCAAAAGTTCTTGGACCACAAAACGTACCATTCGGTGGCCACCCACGTAGATATCGATATATATATATATATATATATATATATATATATATATATATATATATATATATATATATATATATATATATATATATATATATATATATATATATATAATATATATATATATATATATATAAAAAGATATATCTATATATATTATATAATAATAATCGCAATTTTAAGTTGATTAAAGATCCTATTGTTTGATGGTCGGGAGGTAAGAATGTTGATGAAATGAAAATGTGTTTTTGTTTGTTTGTATTTTGTTGTTGTTTTTGTTGTTGTTGTTGGTGGTGTTTTGTTGTTGTTTTTGTTGTTGTTGTTGGTGGTGTTTTGTTGTTGTTTTTGTTGTTGTTGTTTTTGTTGTTGTTGTTTGTTTGTATTTTGTTGTTGTTTTTGTAGTTGTTGTTTGTTTGTATTTTGTTGTTGTTTTTGTAGTTGTTGTTTGTTTGTATTTTGTTGTTGTTTTTGTAGTTGTTGTTGGTGGTGTTTTGTTGTTGTTGTTTTTGTTGTTGTTGTTTGTTTGTATTTTGTTGTTGTTGTTGGTGGTGTTTTGTTGTTGGTGGTGTTTTGTTGTTGTTGTTTTTGTAGTTGTTGTTTGTTTGTATTTTGTTGTTGTTTTTGTTGTTGTTGTTGGTGGTGTTTTGTTGTTGTTGTTTTTGTTGTTGTTGTTTGTTTGTATTTTGTTGTTGTTTTTGTTGTTGTTGTTGGTGGTGTTTTGTTGTTGGTGGTGTTTTGTTGTTGGTGGTGTTTTGTTGTTGTTGTTTTTGTTGTTGTTGTTTTTGTTGTTGTTGTTTGTTTGTATTTTGTTGTTGTTTTTGTAGTTGTTGTTGGTGGTGTTTTGTTGTTGTTTTTTTATTGGAGGAGCTGCTCTGTGATGTTTAGATTTGATCATACATTTTAGCAATCCTTTTTTTAATGGAATACTCATTTGACTAACATAGTTTTAATGATATGCTGCGAAAAATATGAGATTATGGTATTAATATAACTAATTTGCCAGACAACACTGTCTAAATGTTCAATTTTTTTTAAAAAGCGTTTGCCAAGTCTTATAAATGGCTCAATCATCTTAGAGATTTTCTGAATGCACTTCAATAATTGAGGCGACGCCTAGAAATTATATTACACGAAAACACATTCCGTTAAGTAAATGCGAGTTCTTTTGTCGCCAACTCTAACATCTCGCTGTAATCATTGAAAGCGTTGCCTCGAAGTTGTCAATATGCCGAGGATCGTCTTTCGTTTTCACATATGTAGAACAATCACTGAGAATGTCTCCGTTATTATCCCTCTGTTATATATTAAATAAGATTGCGATTCTGCCTATGTTTGAATGATGTGCAATGTGGGTAGATGTACATGTTCTATGGCCCGTAAATGCCAGGGTCAGCGTGAAGCAGGTCAAGATGGTTAAACCAAAAAAATAAACGAATATTTAATTATTTATTTATTTATGTATTTTTTTTTGGGGGGGGGAGAGGTAGGATCAGTAAAATTAACATTAAAGTCTATAAGGGCGACGGCTTCAAGTCTACACGTGACTGTTTCGACTATAACACTTAATTGGTGTCAAGCTTTGGTCACCTTCGGTTGTATGTTACAGCGATCATCAACCTTTTGTTTGACTCATTTTCCATTTTAACATTTTATTTATCACTTTGGCCCCACTCCCCGATAAATATGCTGTGGCCAATAAGGGGGCGGGGGGGGGGGGGAATATAGCCTACGTTGAGAACCGATGGTGGAGTACAGTCACTTTAAGTTCAAATAACAAGAATCACATTTCGTTCTCGCCTAACCAACATTATGTGATCAATAATAAAAATAAAAACCAATTTGTTCATCAACAGATGCATCACCACTTCAGGACAACACGGAAAGTGAGAAAAATCCCTGCCCAACAAACTGGTTCCATTACGAGAGGTTTTGTGTCACAAGAGGTACTGGGGCCTCGGACAGGGCAGTGGCCATTTATTGTGATGGCTTTGGAGGGATTGGGATCAAAGGCCTTTGCATAATCAGTAAGTAGAACATAGCATAGAACAAAACAGTAAGTAGAACACAGTGTAGAACTAAACAGTAAGTAGAGCACAGCATTGAATTAATACTTATTAGAACACATCTTTGATCTACATTTGTACATATTCAACGCCTGGATCAAGGCTACAGCATGTCCTTGGTAACGTGGCCCTAAATCCCAATAAAATGCCGTTTTTAAGAAATAAATATGGTCAGTCCATGAAGTCAGTCCATGAAGTCAGTCCATGAAGTCAGTCCATGAAGTCAGTCCATGAAGTCAGTCCATGAAGTCAGTCCATGAAGTCAGTCCATGAAGTCAGTCCATGAAGTCAGTCCATGAAGTCAGTCCATGAAGTCAGTCCATGAAGTCAGTCCATGAAGTCAGTCCATGAAGTCAGTCCATGAAGTCAGTCCATGAAGTCAGTCCATGAAGTCAGTCCATGAAGTCAGTCCATGACACTTCTCTTAGCGGATAACCACGAGACGTAACTCTATGTTTGTGTAAGGTCTGGTCGTATCCCTAACAGACCCGAAATTGTCCTTCTGGTATTTAAGTGCTAAAAGATATCTATTTTGACTAATATCATGATGTGGTCGTGATCTGTAGTGATACATGGCTCAAAAGTTTTGAGTTTATTTCAAGTTAGTACATACCACTCAGACCATTGAATAAAGACATTTGAAGCTGGACATTACAGTTTAAGTTAGCAGAGGAAAAGGTCTGAAAAAAAAGAGGGTGGGAGGGAGAAGGATACATATATATATAGAGAGAGAGATATATAAAGTGGGAGAGATGGAGAGGGAGTCTATGAGAGAGATTTGAGAGAAACAGAAAGAGAAGGAGTTGAGAAAAGACTTACGGTCACAAAATGAGAGAGAAAAGGACAGATAGTGACAGAAGGAGTGAGATAAGACAGATGGTGACAGAATGAGTGAGATAAGACAGGTGGGGATAGAATGAGTGAGATAAGACAGATAGTGACAGAATGAGTGAGAAAGATTACGGGAGACGGTATCAAAGTGATAACTTAAGAATGAGTAAGAAAAGGAGAGAGGGGGGAGATAAGATTGTAAGAGAGTAAGAGGAGGTGTAAGATAGCAAGTGAGAGAAGTGGAGAGAGAGAGAGAATGAAGAGAGTAAGTGGGGTGGAGAATAGCGAGTGAGCGAAGTGTAGAGGTAGAAAGAAAGAGAGAGATAGAGAGTGGAGGGGAGGTGATGAATGAGATAGGCCTAAAACATCGCTAGCTATGCTTGAAAAGCGCGTTTCAAAATGTATAAAAGATTGGATTATTTGTTTTCAAATGTATTCGGTATAAAATTAGCGATGAAAAAACTATTATCAAGAAACCAAGAGTAATGGGAAAATTTTTTTTGAAAGTCTGAAATATTTATAAAAAAATATTAATCACCTTGGAGAATCATCATGTCCCTATAAATGGAACAGTGTTGCGTGATTGAGGCTCACACGCTACAGAAAAGTACCTTTTTTGCAGGTGGAAGATTTTTTTCTTTTTTTTTTTTTAAAACAATCCAACAAAAATGTCATCCATTACTATTTCAATAAACCATAACACCAACACGTGACATAAAAAGAATTATTACAAATATAAGAATACAATTATGAAAACATCTCCTGTTTTCTTGTACGCTGCAATTAAGCACATGTATAATAGATGAGTGGTTCAGTCTGAAAACATTAGTACCACTCTACAGGGAAACTAAGTCAGTTTGTCTTGTATTTAAAAGGCATAAATGGAGAGAGCTTTGTGGCGGTGCATTACGAGACAGAATAGATAGTGTTTTATAAATACTGGTTAAGTTTTTTGTTTTATAAATACTGGAATTTTTCACTTCATAAACTTGAAATCTGAAATGCATTCAGCAACATTTAGGAAATGTTAAATCTAGAAGTAAATAAAGTCAATTTTATTATTTCCCCACCGTGAGTTAATTTTCTGGTAATTATTATTCCCTTGATATTAATCCACTCAGCCAACGATTTGTATTTTTATTCACCGGTTGCCATGGCAACCGTTTTACGGCTGACTGCGTCCAGACAAAGGGGCTGCACTGGTGTCACGGGAGATTATCGAGTCTGAAAAGAAGTGCCGTGTACTTTTTTTTTTCGTAACATGCCAATTGTTCAGTAGAGGTTCACCGCTCATCAGCTTTGTGAGTTATGTCCCATTTGACCATTTAGTTAATTAATTATTCATGTGTGGGGCATACCTGTTGTATTGGGGAGGGGGGGGGGGCGGTGATGGCGAGTCGCTGATTTCCAAACTAATCACGTCAGAGCGTAAAGTGCATAATTGCATAGTTTCTGTCTCAGCTGTTTCTTCCTCTCTCAGTGTTTATGTGTGTGGCTCTCTGTCTCTAACATTCTCTCTATCGTCTTCTCTGATTCTCTTTCCCTATCGCTATGTCTATCTCTAGCTTCTTGTCTACTGTCCCTCTCCCCCCTCGCTCTTTCTCTCTCTCTCTCTCTCTCAATGTCTAACATTGTATTTACCGCCTCTCTGTCTCTTCCTCACTCTCTCTGTCTATGTATAGCTTCTTCTTTAGTGTTTCTCTCTCTCTCTCTCTCTCTCTCTCTCTCTGTGTGTCTCTTTAAAAGTCTCTTCCCCAC
Organism: Omphiscola glabra; assembly: GCA_964017045.1. Classification (NCBI taxonomy): domain Eukaryota; kingdom Metazoa; phylum Mollusca; class Gastropoda; family Lymnaeidae; genus Omphiscola; species Omphiscola glabra. Next base: position 59,697,099 of record OZ024794.1, read on the forward strand.
TCTCTTTCTGTCTCTTTGTCTAACTCCAGCTTCATTTTAAAGTTCTTCTATCTATCTCTGTCTATCTCTAGCTTCCTCTTTACCGTCTCTCTCTGTCTATATTTAGCCTCTTCTTTACAGCCTCTCTCTTTCTGTCTATCTCTAACTTCTTCTATAACGTCTCTATCTCTCTGTCCCTAGCTTCTTCTTTACAGGCTCTCTCTCTCTCTCTTTCTCTGTCTATTTGAGTCTATCTCTAGTTTATTCCCTTACCTTTTTTATCTCCTATTCTCTCTAAGGTCCTCTCTCCCTCCCTCTCTCATTCTAATTTGTATCTTCTGTTTAATTGGTCAGCTAGTCTGCTTTTAGGTGAAGTGTGTCTTGTGTCAATGTATGCCCATCTTCCTGAGCATAAATAACTCACCAGGTACTTGCAATGCGTCTCCTTATCACTGACATTGATGTGCAGATTTCTCTGGTTTGTCTTTTCTTATTTTCGATCCCTGCTTAATCCGTTGTCCCCCATTGAGTGCCACCTTGTATTTTTACCATTGTCGCTGCTGTCTTCGTCTTTGATGTTCTCTTATCTGTACCAGTGTTCTCCAAATGGTGGTCCCTGGTGAATTTCGAAATGTGTCCATCGGTCCGCCAGAGCTAGAAGTTTGCGAAGCGCTGGTCCGTTATCCACTGTCCGTCACTCTGTACGTCTGTCTGTTTGCTTTTCATCTTCAAGTTTTTCTTATTTCTCTTTGTTGTGTCTGTTACTACGTCAATATTATCAGCTTGACTATGTTACAGCTTTCCTGTCCACACAGCATTACATTCTTCCTGTCCACACAGCATTACAGTCTACCTGCATGTCCACGCAGTATCACAGTCTTCCTGTCCACACAGCATCACAGCCTTCCTGTCCACACAGCATCACAGCCTTCCTGTCCACACAGCATCACAGTCTTCCTGTCCACACAGCTTTACAGTCTACCTGTCCACGCAGTATCACACCCTTCTTGTCCATGCAACATCACATCCTTCCTCTCCACGCAACATCACAGCCTTCCTGTCCATACAACATCACAGCCTTCCTCTACACGCAACATCACAGTCATCTTGTCCACACAGCATCACAGCCTTCCTGTCCACACAGCATCACAGCCTTCCTGTCCACACAGCATCACAGTCTTCCTGTCCACACAGCTTTACAGTCTACCTGTCCACGCAGTATCACACCCTTCTTGTCCATGCAACATCACAGCCTTCCTCTCCACGCAACATCACAGCCTTCCTGTCCATACAACATCACAGCCTTCCTCTCCACGCAACATCACAGTCATCTTGTCCACACAGCATCACAGCCTTCCTGTCCACACAGCATCACAGCCTTCCTGTCCACACAGCATCACAGTCTTCCTGTCCACACAGCTTTACAGTCTACCTGTCCACGCAGTATCACACCCTTCTTGTCCATGCAACATCACAGCCTTCCTCTCCACGCAACATCACAGCCTTCCTGTCCATACAACATCACAGCCTTCCTCTCCACGCAACATCACAGTCATCTTGTCCACACAACATCACAGCCTTCCTATCCACACAACATCACAGCCTTCCTCTCCACGCAACATCACAGTCTTCTTGTCCACACAACATCACAGCCTTCCTCTCCACGCAACATCACAGTCTTCTTGTCCACACAACATCACAGCCTTCCTGTCCACACAACATCACAGCCTTCCTCTCCACGCAACATCCCAGCCTTCCTGTCCACACAACATCACAGTCTTCTTGTCCACACAACATCACAGTCTTCTTGTCCACACAACATCACAGTCTTCTTGTCCACACAACATCACAGTCTTTTTGTCCACACAACATCACAGTCTTCCTGATGGCGGCTCTTACCCTGCACAGGAAGTGGGCGTCAAAGGTCAGTGTCGGTAAAAAAAGGGGTCCACAACCGTATTTCCGCTTCTCATTGCCGATACACCGGAAATGTTTACCTTCTCCTCGTGTGATGACAAAATAAACCGGACATCGTCAATATCTCTAACAATGGACGTCATGCAGCAAACACGTGGAGCAACAGAATACAAAAAAACAACAGCGCTTGATCGAATCTAATTTCAGAAATAATAAAGTTAACAGTTGTGTTATTTATCCTCAGATTGTGTGGGGCTATGTCAATGTTAAATGTGTTGTTTTTTTATAACGGTGGCGAGATTTGCATACTTTTTGTTCTTGTTGTATATCCCCGTCAAGCATGAATAGCTTCAAGTGATTTGCACTTCATCGTTACTCTGCACTTTCCCCCGCGTGCAGTTGTGTTGCATCAATCCGCCAAGATGGCGATGACCTCGTGGTGAACTTTGACGATCGTAACAATTCAATTGAAAGAGAAGCATTGAAAAGAAAAAAATATTCCCCCATTTGGCCAACGCGTGTAAAGGTTAAGATAATTTTTACAGAGTAGAGACAGGGTGTCGATTCAGAAGAGATACTGGGTGTCGATTCAGAAGAGGGACAGGGACTCGATTTCGAGAAGAGACATTGTGTCGATTCAGAAGAGAAACAGGGTGTCGATTCAGAAGAGAAACAGGGTGTTGATTCAGAAGAGAAACAGGGTGTCGATTCAGAAGAGAAACACGGTGTCGATTCAGAAGAGGGACAGGGTGTCGATTCAGAAGAGGGACAGGGTGTCGATTTTGGAGAAGAGAAACAGGGTGTCGATTTTGGAGAAGAGAAACAGGGTGTTGATTCAGAAGAGAAACAGGGTTTTGATTCAGAATAGAGACAAGGTGCCAATTCAGAAGAGAAACAGGGTGTTGATTCAGAATAGAGACAAGGTGCCGATTTAGAACAGAAACAGGGTGTTGATTCAGAATAGAGACAAGGTGCCGATTCAGAAGAGAAACAGGGTGTTGATTCAGAATAGAGACAAGGGTGTCGATTCAGAAGAGAAACAGGGTGTTGATTCAGAATAGAGACAAGGTGCCGATTCAGAAGAGAAACAGGGTGTTGATTCAGAATAGAGACAAGGTGCCGATTCAGAAGAGAAACAGGGTGTTGATTCAGAATAGAGACAAGGTGCCGATTCAGAAGAGAAACAGGGTGTCGATTCAGAAGAGGGACAGGATGTCGATTTTGGAGAAGAGAAACAAGGTGTCGATTTTGCAGAAGAGAAACAGGGTGTTGATTCAGAAGAGAAACAGGGCGTTGATTCAGAAGAGAAACAGGGTGTCGATTTCCAGAAGATACATTGTGTCGATTTCAAAGAGAAACAGGGTGTCGATTCGGAAGATGAACAAGGTGTCGATTTCGAGACGAGACATTGTGTCGTTTTAGAAGAGATAAAATGCCGATTCAGAATAGAGACAGGGTGTCGATGTAGAAACTGTTGAAGTGTATCTGGGCTGTGGTGACATGCCTCCACGATGTAGGATCTAAGACTTTCTCTACAACACACACAAGACACGTCATCGGTTATGTTTTGAAATGAGCGGAAGCGCTGTGTTCGGATATTTTTTTTCTTTAAACGTCATTGGTTATAGTAAAAGCACATACGCTAAACAAGCTTAGTTCTAAGCTAAACTCAATCTATAGTTTGTTTATGGCTGTGTGTGTGTTATTACAGTAGTAGTGACCATAAGAAGCTTACAGTGTGATTACAGTAGTAGTGACCATAAGACGCTTACAATGTGATTACAGTAGTAGTGACCATAAGAAACTTACACTGTGATTACAGTAGTAGTGACCATAAGACGCTTACACTGTGATTACAGTAGTAGTGACCATAAGACGCTTACAACGAACAGAAGATAATCAACGCACACTGATATCATATAACAATCGAATACCAAGGGGAAGCAATTTCTTGATTCGGACATGATTTTTTACAATGGTTAAAACTGACAAAACCCACTTGTTCTATCCTTCCACGCAGGAGCTCCGGTTGACCAATCAACAAGCGCCCAGACGGGCAACGACCTTCAACTTTCACTAGGATTTACTTTGATGGGAGACAACCCCGAGGTCGACCCTCCTCATGACACTGACCCCAGGCTGCCAGCGGCCCCCGATGACGTGGATACCGAAGGCAAGGTAGCAGCCTTACTGGATGGCTCATCCCCATCAACAATGTCGGACAGCGACGTGGATCTGGATAGTGAGCTCGACGACTCTGGTTTGTGCCCGCGTGGATGGACTCACTACAGGAGTCTGTGCGTCTACAAACCCTGGAGTCTTGAGGAGCGGTGCCGACACATGAACGCTGTGGAGTTTAACGGGTTGTGTCTTAAACGTAAGTACAGTCACACGTATTGCCATATAAACGTTGTCACAAACGTTATTACTGTCACAAGTATTCCCATATAAAAATTGTCACAAACGTAAGTACAGTCACACGTATTCCCATATGAAAGTTGTCACAAACGTAACTACAGTCACACGTATTCCCATATGAAAGTTGTAACAAACGTAAGTACAGTCACAAGTATTCCCATATAAAAATTGTCACAAACGTAAGTACAGTCACACGTGTTCCCATATAAAAATTGTCACAAACGTAAGTACAGTCCCACATATTCCCATATTACAGTTTAACAAACGTAAGCACAGTCACACGTATTCCCATATTACAGTTGTCTTATAGGTTAGTACGGTCACATGTATTCCCATATAAAAGTTGTCCGTAACGTAAGTACGGTCAAACTTATAAAAGTTTTCAATGAATTCTCTTAAACATTTATAAAAAGTTCATTGTCTTTTGGCCATTGACGTCACCAATTATAAAAAATGTTCAATAACAAATAAATGGAAAACTTATTCTGTCGAACATGCTTTCAAAACTTCAACTTTTAAGACACATTTTAACGTGAACTATTTCTTGCGATAAATAATTAAAATGTAGCTTATCTTTAAAATGTAGCATATCTTTAAAATGTGGCTTATCTTTAAAATGTAGCTTATCTTTAAAATGTAGCTTATCTTTAAAATGTAGCTTATCTTTAAAATGTAGCTTATCTTTAAAATCTAGGTAATCTTTAAGATGAAGCTTAGTTTTAAGATGTAGCTTATCTTTGAAATATAGCTTATCTTTAAAATCTAAGTTATCTTTAAAATGAAGCTTATCTTTAAAATATACCTTATCTTTAAAATGTAGCTTATCTTTAAAATCCAGGTTATCTTTAAAATGTAGCTTATCTTTAAAATGTAGCTTATCTTTAAAATGTAGCTTATCTTTAAAATGTGGCTTATCTTTAAAATGTAGCTTATCTTTAAAATGTAGCTTATCTTTAAAATGTATCTTATCTTTAAAATGTAGCGTATCTTTAAAATGTAGCTTATCTTTAAAATCTAGGTAATCTTTAAGATGTAGCTTAGTTTTAAGATGTAGCTTATAATTAAAATGTAGCTTATCTTTAAAATCTAGGTTATCTTTAAAATGAAGCTTATCTTTAAAATGTAGCTTATCTTTAAAATGTAGCTTATCTTTACAATGTAGCTTATCTTTAAAATGTAGCTTATCTTAAAAATGTAGTTTATCTTTAAAATCTAGGTTATCTTTAAAATGTAGCTTATCTTTCAAATGTAGCTTATCTTTAAAATGTAGCTTATCTTTAAAATGTAGCTCATCTTTAAAATTTAGCTTATCTGAGGCATTAAGTAGAGACGAGTTTTGTACTCAATGATTATTTGAAACCGTCGCGCGTAGACGTTGCAGTGAGATGAGGCTTTCCACCCACCGTCAGTATTCTAGTGACTCGTATACTTTTTATCCTCTAGGACAGTGGTTCTCAACCTTCCTCACGACACGACCCTTTAATACAGTTCCACATGTTGTGGCGACCCCCAACCACAAAATTATTTTCGTTGCTACTTCATAACTGTGGTATATATGTGTTTTCGAATAGTCTTAGACGACCACCGGTGAACGGTTTATTCGACCCCCAACGGGGTCGCGACCCACAGGTTGAGAACCGCTGCTCTATGACCTAGAGTCTAGGTAACCACACTGTGGCCATATAGACACCGGCAGCCAGATTTTGTAATTCCTCCGTGTCGTATTAGGTAATGATGTTTGTTCCTTTACATCACTTTCTAGGGCTCACATTAATAGCTGAATTGGTTTTTTTTAAAAAAAAGACAAAATCGACATATATTCCCGGGTGGATGGGACTCGTTAACCTTGGACGGCAACTCATCTAAGAGAAGGCAACTCTGAATTCAAACCCCAGGAGATGGGGAGATGGAGTTCACATGCGCCTAACTGGCAGCAGTGATTCCTCTCGAACATCGAACCTTGTAACGCGCTTCGAGCCGTTGGGAATGAAGCGTGATTTCTCAAATTTCTCAAATAAACTTCATTATTATTATTATATCCGTACAAGTTTTTATGTTATCAATGTTATTATTTGTCTTGGTTTTTCCTCCTCTTCAAATAAGACTAGATCTACTTCCGTTGTCTCCAATGTCGATATTTTTTTTTTTCAAGGGAAACATCTAACGTTTATGTTTTGGCCGCGTGCATTATGGAATTTATTGTGTGCAACACTGGATATATGATGACGCTTAGACTTGACACTGTAAGATGTGACGTCACCGATGTGATTGATATCCAAAAGACGTGTTTTGGACTTGACGTCTCGGATGTGACGTCACTAATGTGAATGATGTCCGAAGACGTGTTTTGGACTTGAACTGTCGGATGTGACGTCACTAATGTGAATGATGTCCGAAGACGTGTTTTGGACTTGAACTGTCGGATGTGACGTCACTAATGTGAATGATTTCCAAAGACGTGTTTTGGACTTGAACTGTCGGATGTGACGTCACTAATGTGAATGATGTCCAGAGATGCGATGCATTTTATAACTAGAAAAAAAACCAATTTAAAAATACAATAAAAACCGCTGGATACAACATTATCAATATGGTGAATATGCGAAAAGAACATATCCTGTTTTATGATTAGTTTCCAAAAGGGGATCTGTATGGCTGATACCTAAAACTACTTATCAGGTTATTGCGTCTGATCATAACTTTAGCACGTTTGGTTTTTAATAAAAAATTGTTAATGCACCAATAGAAAGGAATTGGCGACTGGAGCTATTAAATATTCAATAGCGTTAAAGCTTCTAGCCATCTGGTGGTTGAAAGTTCGTAGTGCTAAGTGTGAAATATTGCCAGGTGGTGGGTGAGTTGCACCGATTAAATTGAACAATGGGTTTAGTCCGGATCAGAGAAAATTCATTTTTCCGTTGTTTTTTTTAGATATATAAAGTGTAATGGCTGTCTAAAATATGATCCTCTTGACCCCTCCCTAAAGTGGGCGTGCCAAATTTATATCGGTAGTTAGTGCTGTCGCACTATTTTTTAAAAGGCTCCGGAATATATATTTAAAAGACTTGATATTGCTTGAGGGCAAAGCCAACGTTCAAACTAAAATGTATTAATGCGGACAAGCAAAAGTTTTAAGACCCGAATCATCCAATCTCCGCAGACCTTACACTGCACGTAGTGGCGAGGCGTTGTGCCACCCAGGGAGGGCTTTAAATGTGCATCACTCTCCTGTCTGAGAACATTATACATACATATATATAGCTTTTTTTTTTTTTTGCAAAGTGAGAATGGCGCGGAGTTGTACTAAGATCGAGACTGAATGGCTAAAGAAACGTTTTGTCAATTCTGCCTTTTTTTCATATAACAAAAATAATAATTGCAAACATTTTATTTTATCTCCTTTATTATTGTCGAAGTATTAGTACCATCTGTTGACAAAGAATAGACAGCTATGTGTCCCTGTGTCGAAGTACTAGTACCATCTGTTGACAAAGAATAGACAGCTATGTGTCCCTGTGTCAAAGTACTAGTACCAACTGTTGACAAAGAATAGACAGCTATGTGTCCCTGTGTTGTCTTAAACACCATAATCTGACAAAGTAACATGCCAAGGACAAATTAGAATGCAGACACATGGTTATGCTCAAAGTCATAATCTCGCTGGTAGATTTAATATAAGACCAAATGAAACAATTCCCCAAAGGCGGTAATAAATCAAAACATTGAATTTATGATTAAGATAGTATAGAGATTTATTGAACTTAGTCTTATAACAAACTGTACTTATAATTATATGAATAAATTCACAAAGGGTTGGTTTTAAGTTACTTGTATAACACACACGCTTTTTCAGAACATTGTCTTAAAGAAACACTGCATGAGAGCATATTTATTATTTTGACCGTGGAAATTGATAACACTGACGATTCACAGTTTCTGTCGAATGTGTTTCAAAAATAACTGTCAAATGTCGCAAATAAGTTTATACCAAACTTATTTTTTTTTTCAAATTCTTTGGATACAATCCATTACCTTAATTGTCAACGCAAAACTCAAAATTGTTTTGTTTTATTGTGTATGTGTGTTTTTTTTTCATGATGCCTAACACCTCATCTTACACTATTGGGGCCTTCATTTAAGGCAAGTTGCGACGTTTAAATATTTACTAGTCTCTTCAGTCGTTAAGAAGTGGAAACTAACTCTTTTTTTTGTTGTCTCTGAGGCGCAGAGTTTATTTCAGTGTCATGTGTCCAAGTGCACGTGATCTATCGTATCGTGGTAACGGCCAGGTCAAAGTGCACGTGATCTATCGTATCGTGGTAACGGCCAGGTCCAAGTGCACGTGATCTATCGTATCGTGGTAACGGCCAGGTCCAAGTGCACGTGATCTATCGTATCGTGGTAACGGCCAGGTCCAAGTGCACGTGATCTATCGTATCGTGGTAACGGCCAGGTCCAAGTGCACGTGATCTATCGTATCGTGGTAACGGCCAGGTCCAAGTGCACGTGATCTATCGTATCGTGGTAACGGCCAGGTCCAAGTGCACGTGATCTATCGTATCGTGGTAACGGCCAGGTCCAAGTGCACGTGATCTATCGTATCGTGGTAACGGCCAGGTCCAAGTGCACGTGATCTATCGTATCGTGGTAACGGCCAGGTCCAAGTGCACGTGATCTATCGTATCGTGGTAACGGCCAGGTCCAAGTGCACGTGATCTATCGTATCGTGGTAACGGCCAGGTCCAAGTGCACGTGATCTATCGTATCGTGGTAACGGCCAGGTCCAAGTGCACGTCATCTATCGTATCGTGATAACGGCCAGGTCCAAGTGCACGTGATCTATCGTATCGTGGTAACGGCCAGGTCCAAGTGCACGTGATCTATCGTATCGTGGTAACGGTCAGGTCCAAGTGCACGTGATCTATCGTATCGGGGTAACAGGCAGGTCCAAGTGCACGTGATCTATCGTATCGTGGTAACAGTTTGATCCAAGTGCACATGATATATCGTATCGGGGTGACGGCCAGACTACGTAATTCTCATGTAAAAGTTTGTTATCAGAATTTTTTAATTTTTTTTTTTGTTAACGGTGAACAGCGCGAGCACATACATATAGAATTGTTATTCATTACTAAAATAAATGTATTCATCAATAGAAAAAATAGCACACTCAATACAAGGGTTACAAATATCACCTTCAATCCATTTGTTACAAATAGCACACACAATCCATGGGTTACAAATAGCACACTCAATCCATGGGTTACAAATAGAACACTCAATCCATGGGTTACAAATAGCACACTCAATCCATGGGTTACAAATGACACACTCAATCCATGGGTTACAAATAGCACACTCAATCCATGGGTTACAAATATCACCTTCAATCCATGGGTTACAAATAGCACCTTCAATCCATGGGTTACAAATATAACCTACAATCCATGGGTTACAAATAGCACCTTCAATCTATGGGTTACAAATAGCACACTCAATCCATGGGTTACAAATAGAACACTCAATCCATGGATTACAAATAGAACACTCAATCCATGGGTTACAAATAGCACACTCAGTCCATGGGTTACAAATATCACCTTCAATCCATGGGTTACAAATAGCACACTCAATCCATGGGTTACAAATAGTACACTCAATCCATGGGTTACAAATAGCACAATCAATCCATGGGTTACAAATAGCACACTCAATCCATGCGTTACAAATAGCACTCTCAATCCATGGGTTACAAATAGCACACTCAATCCATGGGTTACAAATAGAACACTCCATCCATGGGTTACAAATATCACCTTCAATCCATGGGTTACAAATAGCACACTCAATCCATGGGTTACAAATATCACCTCCAATCCATGGGTTACAAATAGCACACTCAATCCATGGGTTACAAATATCACCTTCAATCCATGGGTTACAAATAGCACCTTCAATCCATGGGTTACAAATAGCACACTCAATCCATGGGTTACAAATATCACCTCCAATCCATGGGTTACAAATAGCACACTCAATCCATGGGTTACAAATATCACCTTCAATCCATGGGTTACAAATAGCACCTTCAATCCATGGGTTACAAATAGCACACTCAATCCATGGGTTACAAATATCACCTCCAATCCATGGGTTACAAATAGCACACTCAATCCATGGGTTACAAATAGCACACTCAATCCATGGGTTACAAATATCACCTTCAATCCATGGGTTACAAATATCACCTTCAATCCATTTGTTACAAATAGCACACTCCATCCATGGGTTACAAATATCACCTTCAATCCATGGGTTACAAATATCACATTCAATCCATGGGTTACAAATATCACCTTCAATCCATTGTTTACAAATAGCACACTCAATCAATGGGTTACAAATATCACCTTAAAGCTATGGGTTAAAAATATCACCTTCAATCCATGGGTTACAAATAGAACACTCAGTCCATGGGTTACAAATAGAACACTCAATCCATGGGTTACAAATAGCACACTCAATCCATGGGTTACAAATATCACCTCCAATTCATGGGTTACAAATAGCACACTCAATCCATGGGTTACAAATATCACCTCCAATTCATGGGTTACAAATAGCACACTCAATCCATGGGTTACAAATAGCACACTCAATCCATGGGTTACAAATATCACCTTCAATCCATGGGTTACAAATATCACCTTCAATCCACGGGTTACAAATATCACCTTCAATCCATGGGTTACAAATAGAACACTCAATCCATGGGTTACAAATAGCACACTCAATCCATAGGTTACAAATAGCACACTCAATCCATGGGTTACAAATACAACACTCAGTCCATGGGTTACAAATATCACCTTCACAATCCATTTGTTACAAATAGCACACTCAATCCATGGGCTACAAATATCACCTTCAATCCATTTGTTACAAATATCACCTTCAATCCACGGGTTACAAATATCACCTTCAATCCATGGGTTACAAATAGAACACTCCATCCATGGGTTACAAATATCACCTTCAATCCATGGGTTACAAATAGCACACTCAATCCATGGGTTACAAATAGCACACTCAATCCATAGGTTACAAATAGCACACTCAATCCATGGGTTACAAATACAACACTAAGTCCATGGGTTACAAATATCACCTTCAATCCATGGGTTACAAATATCACCTTCAATCCATTTGTTACAAATAGCACACTCAATCCATGGGTTTCAAATAGAACACTCCATCCATGGGTTACAAATATCACCTTCAATCCATGGGTTACAAATATCACCTTCAATCCATGGGTTACAAATATCACCTTCAATCCATTTGTTACAAATAGCACACTCAATCCATGGGCTACAAATATCACCTTCAATCCATTTGTTACAAATAGCACAATCAAGCCATGGGTTACAAATATCACCTTCAATCCATGGGTTACAAATATCACCTTCAATCCATGGGTTACAAATATCACCTTCAATCCATGGGTTACAAATATCACCTTCAATCCATGGGTTACAAATATCACCTTCAATCCATGGGTTACAAATATCACCTTCAATCCATGGGTTAAAAATAGCACACTCAATCCATGGGTTACAAATATCACCTTCAATCCATGGTTACAAATAGCACACTCGATCCATGGGTTACAAATATCACCTTCAATCCATGGGCTACAAATAACACACTCGATCCATGGGTTACAAATATCACCTTTAATCCCGGGTTACATATCTCGGCCAGACGTGATGTTGCCGCAAATTCATTTCATTTTTATGAATATTTTCTGAGGTTTATTTAATCTGGCCAGGCACCCATACGGAATATCTTGTATTATATTAATGTTTGTTGGGGAAATGTTGTTATTAGCGTAAACCAAACCATCTCTATATCCAAATTAAACTATTCTTTAAAAAAAAAATTCCATTACATATTTTGTAACATTTTTTATTGCAACATTTGTCCCCATTGTAGCGGACGCTATACTAGAAGCTTGGTCAGCAGCAATTATCACAACAGTTTTGTCAGTAATAAATATCCCAGTAGTGATGTCAGTCGAATGATATCCAAGTTATTATTTCAGTAATGCATATCCCATTAGTCTTGTCAGTCGAATGATATCCCAGTAGTCATGTCAGTCGAATGATATCCCATAATAGTTGGCAATATTAAGTGTCCCCGAATGCTACTTTAGTACGGTAAATTTATTCCTTTCATAGATTATGACCACAATTTGTAATGTTTATGAATAATTATCATAATTATTGAAGATTATCTGCCGATCAAATATCTTGGCACTGGAGAAGTTTTTGAAGCAGTCAATTGTCTGGATTTTTATAATAAACTTCGATTCTTCGTGGAATTATTATCAACCTATTACGATGGACCGTGCAATTCTTGCGACACAAATAATCTTATTTAATCACGTGATCAGATTTTTTTTTAAACTTGAGCACTTCATGAAATGGAAACACGTGACACACGTGTTTGTTTCTAGGTTAGAACTGGTGTACTTTAATTAAGATAAGCTTTGTCTCAAAGATAAACTTCAAAGCCTTAGCGATCACTTCCATTAAAAGCGCTAAATCTAAACATTGGACAGATCGATTGCTGGCCAGAAAAAAAAATGAAGGCACGAAGAGATATCGTTTGACTATGCAATATGGAATCGAGAGGAAGTATAATATTTCACTTCATTAGCTAACATTCTATGACGCTGACTGCGATAAGCAGGATATGGTTTCGTTTTAGTCGTAGTTATATTCTTCCCTTCTGTTAAAAAGAAAAGCCCAAGAGAGGTTTCATTTACCTAATCAAATATTGAACAGTATCACAATTTTGAGATATATTCTTCGCAGTGAATGCCCAAGTTTATTGTGTTCTCGCCGTCAGTATGAAGTAAGGGGGCGGTTAGGGTATAAGCAGTGTCGGCCCTTTGGTACAGGCCAGGCAGACAACTGGCTGGAGCGCCAAAGTCTAGGGGCGTCATTTTGATCACAAACAAAAATTTTTTTAAACTCTTTATACATTCACGGAAATCACTTTTGTTTATGCTGTTAATCGTATCTTAGGGGATCGACCTGTTCCTTTGTACAACAACAAGGCTGTAGGGTGTAACAGTCAGTCTGTGTAAATAACATAATCAGACATCTATGACATAATCAGACATCTATGACATAATAAGACATCTATGACATAATCAGACATCTATGACATAATCAGACATCTATGACATAATAAGACATCTATGACATAATCAGACATCTATGACATAATCAGACATCTATGACATAATCAGACATCCTAAACTAATTTTTTTAAAGATTTGTGTAACTGACTGAAAACATTCTTGGCGTTTATTTATAATAAATTTTTAAGTCCAGTGTTAATTTTTTTGTTGACTGACAACAATGTTTTTGAAGGAGAAGACTGATGATTAATATTTTTTTTTAAAATAGGGGTGATTAATGACTCAATCACATTCGATAACGATGTGTGTGAACTCAGTGTTCAAGTGAACTTTTCCTTGTTAAACACATAGCACGCACCCTATTAAATAGTTTTAGCATTCTTTTTTTTTTTTTTATGTTTTTTATGTTTTTATTTTTTTTTTTCATAAAAATTGTATTTTGACTACTAGAATTGATTCGCAACCAGGAAATTTTACTTTAATTTTTTTATATTTTTTGGAAAAATCAGTGTTAATTATAACATCCGTTAGGTTACTTATAGTCGAAGCGAATTAGAAATGAGTGGGATGGGGGGAAAGGGGGGCATAGGAGTATAACCGTTATCACAAAAACAAAGTGGTGTCGATTGTGACGTCATGTTAGTATAATTTGTGTTTACTTATATTCTAATACCATCTCGCATTGAATGTACGTACAGAAGGCTAAGAAATGGGAATATCTCAGGTATTGGCGTGACGATATAATATTTATATTGTACTCTATGCTGCCATGCAAGAAATCATCTCTGAACAGTCTTACAATTTTACACCAAAATCATCGTCTCGTTGTTGTTTTTTTCCCCAAATATATTACCTGGTACTTTCTCTTTGAATTTTGCTAACATATTCAGTCGGCGTTATTAACATTGAGTTACAGCAAATTTAAGTGCATCTATCACACAAGAAACGCTCTTACATGCGGCTATGTTCCCTATTTTAAGAAGAAAAATTCTACTAAACTATTCAGATGCCATTATTGCTTATGCTGCTACAAAAGTCCCACAAATTCGCTTCGAGCATAGTATACAACGATGCTGCAAATGACATTCTTATAAGTTCAATCATTATTTCGTAACTCAAGCCAATGCGTGTTGGAAGTCAGAATTTGTCTCACCAGAGGGAATTCGCCATGTCACTAATGCCAGTTTAATTTCAAACAGATTTGTGCTGTAATATTCCAAACAAACTCTAAATTGGCTTTGTATTTAAATAGCATGTTTCACGATATTTAGTTGTCAGAATGAGACTGCTATTTTAGGATTCGTGTATTCTGTCTTTACAGCAGCACCTTTTAAAAATTATCAACAGCTGAAAGCATCCTGAAAACGTGTTTGATGTAAGGGCACCAAAATTAAGATCTGCCTGGGGTGATAAAATTTAGATCTGCCTACGGCGCTAAAATTTAGATCTACCTGGGGCGCTAAAATTTAGAAATGCATGGGGATCTAATTAAGTTCTGCATGGGGCGCTTAAATTAAGATCGGCCTGGGGCGCTAAAATGTGTATCTGCCCGGGGAGCTAAAATTGAGATCTGCCTGGGGGCGCTAAAATTTCAATTTGTAATACACTCATAGGATTGCTCTGTCGTTTAAATTGATTTCATGAGTAAAGTAATTATTTAAATTAAGTATTACATTACAAGTGTGTGCTTGTATACTGCTTTTGGTTTCTGGCGTCTCTTCTTGGAATGCCGCAGTTTTGAAATAATATTATTTTCAAGAGAACTTGACTCGCGGCATTTCATCTAGACTGTATAGAACAATAGAACAAAACGTTTCTCGACAGAACAAAACGAAAACAAATCTTGGATTGGCGTTTTGTGAGGAGCTAAATGGTGTAGGCGGGGAGACCCCAATGCAACACATTGAGAACAATCAACTCTTCATCACCGTCGACATCGGATATTTGAAGAAAGGATTTCTAGTTTTCTGTCAAACGCGACGTTAACTAGCTTCAGGCGCCGCACTCTTCCCTTGCCCGGTCTGGAAACCCTATGGGGGAAAGAGAAGGAAAGATTGGCTAAAAGATAATTTTGAAAAAAAATGTTTGTATAAACTCTCAAAAACAGTTTGAAATCAATAGGACGAGCTGTACATACAAATCAAGGGGGCATTAAACCAGATGGAATTTGCCGAGCCCTTAGATCCCAAGATAGTGGGGGGGGGGGGGGGGGAGTTATTGTGTCAGAGGTGGAATCGGGAAATAAATTTGATAATGGAATTGCTCTGTATAGTTGTATAGTTGTATCTTTGTATGGTTGTGTAGTTGTATCATTGTATACAGTTCTAATCTTAAAATATAACAATACATTCTCTTTTTTTTTTTAAAATAAGACTCAAAAAGTCTTCTGGTAATCTTATGCAACACTATAATAAATTTGTGTTTTTTAAACTAATTTTAGGTCTTAGGTCTAAAGTCTAAATAGCCGCACGTCTATTTTGATTAGCCACATGGCAGCAATAACGGTCAGCGTGTAAAACTTATAAACCATAAACAGCCACCATTTCCCGCGATTACACTGTAGCCTTAAAACATCTGTGAAGGTCATTTCTGGTATTCCCCCCTTTATTATGTATAATTTAAACCTTCAGTCGATGGCGTACAAATCCAACAGCGCTCTTCTCCCCATCCCCCGCAGCCCCACCCCCCCCCCCCCCCGAAAAAAAAACAACAAGTCATGGATTCACGAGTAATTTCAGGTCGGTACCTAATATGTAGAACAAGACGTCTGCTACCATGGATACTTGCTGCACAGAGCTATTGTAATGATTCCCGTGTGAAACGTCCAGTATAACCTGGTGGGGGAAAACAACAGCAGCTCAAGAGACCACTGTGTGCCACCTTGATGAGCATCAGTTTGACACGCGCAACACACAAGCAGCCCAATGCTTCCACACAACAGTCTGGCTCAATTAAATGTTTTGAAATCCACAACAAAAAAAAGGACATTTTTTCTAGCACCCCTGAAGTAAATTGATAACCTTGAACACAATTTTTTCTACCACCGTGGATTCATTCGCTCGAATCAAGTTTGCGCGAAATTGTCAGAGCAGCTTTTCTTTACCTTAAATCTGTTCAGCTACTATTTAAAAGTTTGCCTCCTGAGATTGCGCAGACACTAAGGAACGCGGGTAAAGGAAAACCGTGAAAGAAGGCAACACACACCACTTAAGTAACCACTGAAGTAATAACATAAGTAACCGCCGAAGTAACCATTGAAGTAACCACTTAAGTTTTGACGAAGTAGCAAAATTTAAGGGCAAACCTGAACCAAAGTCTAACGGTAAGAAAATACTCGCCTTTTGCCTTTTTTTTTAGTTTGTCTCTTGACACGTTCCCCATTCCTTGGACCATTTATTTCCTTTTACTGAACCCGATCACAGTCCCCACCTCACAATTTTAAAAGAAAAAATTAGTTTTGGCATTAAGTTCACTAAGAACAATAAGATCACTAAGTTCACTAAGCCTTGTACGGCCAACAATGAAAACAAGAACTTTGATAACCGACATGAACGAAGCTCACGGGACCAGATGCTGTGTGGCGGTATAAGAAGAAACTTCGAGAGAGAACTTCTTCAACTTATTTTCTTTATTCCCATTTAATAATTTTATCGAAGCCCCCTGCCCCCTCCCCCTCCCCCCCAACCTAACTATCTTTTGCCATAAGTGGTGCCGCAGATTGTCTAAAATGTTAGAAAAGTAATAGAAGAGGGTGTATTTAAAATCAAATGAACTAATTATAAAAGAGTGTTGGACTTTGTTTACGCTTTCAAGTATAGACTAAATTATACCCAAACAAGTTCTGTAACTAAAACAGTCTAGGTTCAGATTTAGCAATGATCATAACAGGACACAAATGTAAACATTTCTGCCAAATGCCTTCATCAGTACAAACAACAAACAAACAAACACAAATCATATAAGTATAAATTAAGTGCACATAATATTATATGTACATGTAGCCTACCTAAAAATGAGAGTCAAGGATAAGAGTGGGCGCAAGTCCCTGACAAAAACAAAGTTCAGAAGAAATTCCTTTCCGTTCCTGATCTATAATTTAAATTTGTTATTTGGGTTTTTTCTGCTTTTTTCCAGTTAGTGGCGTAAGAAAGGGGTTCCAAAGAGGGTGGTCCGTCCCGGACGGGATTTTTTCTGTTTATTGAGGGGCAGCATTCCCGACCAAAAAATTATTTTCCGTTGCGCGGGGTGGAAAATTCTTGCCCCTCGCAGAGGGGCACTAATCCTAGCTGCGCCACTGCTTCAAGCTGATTACACATTGGTCGACCAATCGACCGATGAGTAGAATCATTGGTATTTCTTGGGCACTGACCACAAGCAGTTGACAGACACTGAGGTTGAGGGGTTCGTAGGGTTAAAGGTTTAAGGTCAGATCACTTGATCTTATCATGGTAAGCCATCAGGCTCAAATGAGAAGGTGGTATTTAAGAGTCGATGTGTTGATTATGTGTTTCTCGTAGCTCACTGTGTGTTATTGAGTTTTACGTCCTGTCTAACTGATGTGTTGTATATCGTGTTGTTGCTCTGTTGAATTATCATAGCTTTGAACGTTTTCTTTAAACATATTTCTCTAATTCCGTTTTATCATATAAAGTTGAATTAAGTATATAATCTAGTCTGGCGATCTGCTGAAAGTCTGGCGAATGCTATTGTTACTAATACCGAAACATTGCATATATGGGTCTATTTAACAGTGCCTATATGGGCCTATTTAACAGTGCCAATATGGGTATATTTAACAGTGCATATATGGGTTTATTTAACAGTGCATATATGGGTCTATTTAACAGTGCCAATATGGTCTATTTAACAGTGCCTATATGGGTTTATTTAATAGTCTAAATGGGTCTATTTAACAGTGCATATATGGGTTTATTTAACAGTGCCTATATGGGTTATTTAACAGTGCCTATATGGGTCTATTTAACAGTGCCAATATGGGTCTATTTATTTTATTTGCTACTTGGATATTCAACCGAATTTTATAGATGGAACCAACATTATTAAGTTTCGTTGTATTTTCGGTTATTCTTCCATTTACATACCTTGAAAGTGAAAAAACATTTTTCCAAAAGAAAAATATTTAATAACTTTTGGCCTAAAATGAGGTCCTTGTAAAGTCGTGATATGTGTTATCATTGTTGAATTATTGCATCCTATCCACATTTTTCAACAACTTTGATCCTCAAACTTTTCATAAAAGAGTTGTTGTTGGTTTTTGTTTGTTTGTTCTTTGTTTGAATATTGATACCCAACTTTAAAGTAGTCATAAAAACACATGCAGTGACAGCAAAACTTTTGAATACTCGCCTGTATGTTAATGCTATCCGGTGGAATACGGTGCTAAAATGTGTCGTTTTTTTTTGACTGAACTGTTCTCTGTATGACATCTCAGCATTTGGAAATGGCGGTGACTCATTCACGCAAGTCTTCAGCCAATGGTGTTTGGGTTAATAAATTAAATATTTTTTGGCAATGAGAATTGGATTTCCTATGGAGTGTGTGACATTTGTTTTTTGGGGGGAGGGATTATTTTCCGGGGTTTTTACCACGATGCAACAACCAGGGCCGTGAAGATGATTTTTTTTGGGTCCCAAGCAGATTTACAATAATTTTTGGGCCTTCCACACACTTCAAAATAATTGTATCAAACTATTTTTACATTTGAGAAAAATATACTTTATTAAAACTTTACAAAAGCGATTTTCAGAGACGCAAAATTCTGCAAACTTTTATATTATTTTTTGGGTGGAAAAATCAACCTTCTCCGCTAAAAGAGACCAAATACCATATGAGGTCAGATACCATATGAGGTCAGATACCATATGAGGTCAGATGACGCATAGCTCTCTCTTGACAATGGGCGATCTTGTAAAGTTGTTGATCATCTAGATCAATGAGCATTCTGCTGTCGCAACGAATATTGGAACGGATTTTTTTTAAATATCCTATGCAATTATTGCATTTCTAAACATTTTCCCCAATATCTGAAATGGTGAAATTCAGTGTAACAGATTTATTGGAGAAAGGTGCGTGGCTCCAAAAGTGGCTGACTGAATTTGTTTTAAATGAAAGATATGTTTTCCATTAGATCAGTCTCAGAAACATCAAGGAAATATGTGAAACAAAGTCTTGGAAAGCCAGAAGAATAAAAATATTACGTAACAAAATAACAAACGTGTCGACGTCAGAGACATCCGAAGAATAACTTCTTTGAAAAAACAAAAAGCTCAGGAACTTTTAATTATCCTGCAGACATGATGGAGTTATAGACATTAAGCTAAACATGTAGCTGCAGCCATTTCTTGAACTGCTGTAAAGCGAGCTGTGAGTCCGGCTATAGCGAAATTAATTTAGCGTTAAAACAAAACAACATTTCCTCGGAAATTGACTTCTTCATCGAATTTAGAAGACGTTTTGGAATTACGCGGTGTGTCCTCAACCAAGTCACCATGGAAAGGATTTTGTCCTCATCTATTAAGATGGAATTAAGTTGTTTGATGATTCGGTTGAACTTTGACCTCTTTTCAGAAATGTTGGCCACTTACACGGAACAGATTTCAGTCTACGTATTCAGACTGGTCACTTCAATGTCAATAGTAACTTTCTGGGCTTGAAGAATCTGGTTACAGCGTTCAATGGGTTTAATTTTACTTTCATCCAAACCCCAGCCATGTTGACATATATGAAGGTTGTCATGACGACACATATGAAGGTTGTCATATTTTGTAATGCTCCCTTCACATATCTGTACGTGTCTTTATTCTCAGATGCTAATGAAGAACTTCCTTCAGAGTTTCAATTATTGCAAAGGATGGCAGAAAGGCCGAATATTATCAAATCTTTCAGTCCAGGAGAAAGGGCAAAAATGTTAAGTCTTCCAGTGTAGGAGAGACGAACACTATCAAATATTTCAGTCCATGAGAGAGCGAACACTATAAAGTCTTTCAGTCCAAAAGAAAGGCGGAACACTATCAAGTCCTTTAGTCCAGGGTAAAGGGCGAACACTATCAAGTCCTTCAGTCCAGGAGAAAAGACGAACACAATCAAATATTTCAGTCCAGGAGAGAGCGAACACTGCCAAGTCTTTCAGTCCTGCGAGTCCCAGAAAGTCTAGAAAGTTCATGAATCTTCACTCCACTAATTACTTTCTTTAGTATATACCAGCGCTGTGGACTAGCTGAAAATATATCGTGAACAATTGAAGACCTTAGTGCTAAAAGTACTTAAGTCACAAAATACACATTTTGAGATAATCGCGTTCAAATATTCTTTTCATCTATAAAATGTGATCATTTTCATATTTTGTGTTGTTCAATTAAGGGACTTAGGCACATTTTAATGTGTTCAAATTTCTGCAGTACACTTGGCTAAACCCGATAAGAAAAGGTCACAGTCTAGATTGATTTTTACAAAAATGTGACTTAAGTACTTTTAGCACTAGGGTCTTCAATTTGAACAACCCCCCCCCCCCCCGCCAAAAAAAAAATGTCGTGTCTCAGCTTATGTACAGCTTTAAGCTGTATTCCATCCCCATAAATTCAATGAGTGACATCCACATGGTGAAAAGACAACAGTGGGTTTGACTGTGGAAAGAATGGCTTGGACTCCATCCATGTTTGCACCATTGTCATGTCCCTGACCTCGTCAATCAACAATTGGATATTTCAACACTTAAAAGAGTCTCAAAGACCAATATTTGTCTTCCACCAGGGATATTTGTCCTTCTCTAATCGTGTTTGTCTTCTACCAAATATGTTTTGTCTTCCACAAAAAATATCCTTCTGTGCCAACGTCAATGGCAGATCAAACGTTAGATCCATTTGTTGTTTTAACATTAATCGGAAAAAAAAAAAATCTCCGGTTTGTCCAACTCACCAGTTTTTGATTCGGCAAACTCATGCCGTATGACAAATGTGGTTTATTCAGCGTGGCTTACTTTAGATGTAGAATCAACCGTGTTTGAGAAATATTTGTCTGATCCAAGCTCACGCACAAATTTCTTTACAATTTTGACCAGTGCAAAATCCAACAATTTTGGGACTGATCAGTGAGATGATGAGCATGACGTTGTTGACCATTTTTTTGTGACTTTTGAATCCTCATTACATGTTCCTTGAGAATCGGATTATAATTAGACATCAGCTTCAAAAATCCCCAAAAGTTGATATTTTGAGGGTATCCAATTAGGTCTAATTTTCCAGGATTAGCAAATCCACGTTCACCAAGAAACAAAAGGATGCTCGAAAATTGTTCCAGCGCTTCACCGATTGTGTATGGTTTATATGCTTTATCAATTCAATACGCCACCATATATGAAGCTCAATTTGCCACCTTATATGAAGCTTATTTTAGCATGAGTGTATGCTTATTTTAGCAACCATCACTTGTCTCCCCTTTGTTTAATTTTGTTATTGACGTCACGATAAAATTTGTTGGGCTTCTCTTTTTACCCAACCCTCCCTTGATTTGGAAAAGGTTGTTTACGTTAAAATACGTTCTATTTGTTTGAAGGAATTTCTTTTCTGCATTGTTCTGATTTAATCCTTTTATATATATATACATTTGCTTATCAAGCAAGCCACTATTGCTTACATCCATTTACATCAAAATTGTTGTATTACATTCACATAAGTACATGATCATGAACTGTATTATATTATGTATTTGCAGATGCGGAAGTCAGTGATGTTTCTCATTTACAAGACGGGACACTACGTCAACAGCGTAAGTCAGTCATTTAAAGTCATTTTAAGTCAAGTTCCACTATTTGGTTTATAATACACTGAATGAAAACATATAGACTTAGCTTGACGAACGTAAAAATAAACTCACATCGAATTGAACCTATGATTTGTTTTTATACGAGTATACGATAAATCTTTTTTTTTATTTTTTTTTATTAAATTGGAAGGGGTATTCGGAAACTATATAAATGAAAATGTGTGGAAGGTCTTATTTAATAAAAGATAAGTTTTAAAAATTATTTTTTTTACTTATGAGGCACAGCACTATCAATATTTTATTGAATTTTCAGATTAATTAAAACACTTAGACAATTTGTTATTGATAAACTTCAATGCTTTCCATGACCCCTTCGTCTGGAAGTGGTAGGACAAAGCCTAGTACAAGATTTATCCACTGATTTTTAATTTCAGAGCTCACCGATCATGTTTCCTTCCACCGATCATCACCAATCATGTTTGCCTTTCACCAATCATGTGTGCCATCAACCAATCATGTTTGCCTTCCACCAATCATATTTGCCTTCCATCAATCATGTTTGTCTTCCACCAATCATGTTTGCCTCCGCCAATCATGTTTGCCTTCCACCAATCATGTTTGCCTTCCACCAATCATGTTTGCCTTCCACCAATCATGTTTGCCTTCCACCAATCATGTTTGCCTTCCACCAATCATGTTTGCTTTCCACCAATCATGTTTGTCTTCCACCAATCATGTTTGTCTTCCACCAATCATGTTTGCATTCCACCAATCATGTTTGCCTTCCACCAATCATGTTTGTCTTCCACCAATCATGTTTGCCTTCCACCAATTATGTTTGTCTTCCACCAATCATATTTGCCTTTTACAAATCATATTTGCCTTCCACCAATCATGTTTGCTTTCCACCAATCATGTTTGTCTTCCACCAATCATGTTTGCCTTCCACCAATCATGTTTGCCTTCCACCGATCATGTTTGTCTTCCACCAATCATGTTTGCCTTCCACCAATCATGTTTGCCTTCCACCAATCCTCTTTTATCTTCCACAGGAAAAAGAATATGCTGCTGTGCCAGCGTCAAGGGCAGACCAAACAAGTACGGTTGCTGATCAAGGAAGGGTTGTCTTCCGAGGTTTCTTCGATTGCATCTCTCAGATATCATCCACAACGACAACAACACGACCAACAACATCGTCAGCGCCAAAAGATATGTAGCCACTTACAGCGATCTGGTGTTGTGGGTCATAGTGCTTACATTGTTTCACTGTGCCAATCCATGACAAGTGTTTCGGAGACTTTTCAGGAAAAATTTTAAGTCGCTTCTAATTGTCTTTTTTATAAAAAAAAACACACAACTCCAATTTTGATGATATTATTGTAAATGCATTTTATAAAATGTTAATTAAAGATTGTTCTGAGAACTATGTAATCAGACGAAATCGATTTTAAAACATGTAACTACATGAGGATACACAAAGCCACTAACAATTTGTAGGTAGACATACTGACATAAAAACATACAAATTTTTTGAACTTAAATATATAGCAACATTGTCCAAAGGTGCCACAATCAAACCAATTATTTGAACGGCCAAAATCAAACCAATTATTTGAACGGCCACAATCCAACCAATTATTTGAATTACATCTACATCCGTTTGGAACCGTCCTTTCATACAATGATTCCTCCATTGTCTTCTCTGACGCCACTTCGTTCATGCATGTACCTACAATACCAGAAATATCAACATAGCAAAGGACACAACAATGTCACTGCAACAGCCTGTCAACTTTTCAACTTCTTTGGTTCCATTGTCCCCCTAAACAGATGACTAAACAAAAGAAATTACTTTATACACATGGGTGAAAGTTTAAAGTGTTTTTTTAAAAAATTATTTGATTTGGCATGATTTTAACTTTTAGATAAATATACCGATATTGTTGTTGTTAACTGGGATGAGACAATCCAGTTTAAACCAAATAAATTTGTTCTTTAAACAAACGTTCAAGTTCATTTCTATGTGTTCTGTGAGTAATGCCAACCATTGTGCGTCACATTTTTAAGCCAACTTTACCTCTGAAGAGAATTACAATTTTCTTATCTAAAGTATTATCTTAGTTTGTTTTTAAAGATTTTATCGAAATTTAGAGTGGATAAGGGGGGTGTGGTGGGGTGAGTTCATCGGTTAAGAGATCTCTGAATTGGAGACAACAACTTCTTTAAATATTTTTTTTTCAAACATTTTGTTCGCTCATATCTTTGATTCTTGTTTATTGTTAAAATAAATGTAAAAGATGTTTTAAAAATGACTATAGTTGAAAACTCAACATTCGATGCATATTATAAGTCCACATTTTTAGCTAAGTATATTAAATGTATAGTAGATTTACTTGTTTTCTTTTTAAAATGTTGATAATTTCTGTTTAACTTTATGTTTACTCAATTTCCAAGTCAACCGTCTCATTTTGTTTAGCGGGAAATGTTTACAATGTTGATATTGTTGTAAACTCTTTGCAAGTCATTGCTGGCGTCAGTCATCTCAAATTCTCTCAGAGATTCTCATGTAGAAAATGACATAAAATGATATTTTAAAGATCAATGAAATGCCAGTGCATGTAAATGTAAAGAACGTCAGCCGTCCTTATTAGCACACGGGTTAATCGGTTTCGTGTTGACATCGTAAGCATCGGGAATAAACCTTGTTCAATGTCAGCCAGTGTTCCTTGTGTTCCACCATTCCTCTGCCTCACACTTTAACCCTAGCCTATGTTTCATAAGTACTTGACACGCCTTTAAGCAGTCACCTGACCTCAGTGTTTGACTTAAAACCTCAAAGTGAATTTTTGTCTTAAGTCCGATGTGGGTGAAATCAACATTTATCATTTTGAAATGAGCGACAGGTGTTGTGGAATGAAACTAAGAATAACCTCAATTTTTTTTAATTAAAAAAAGTGTGTACAAGCAAGCATCCAGCTCGTATGTGTCTTGTAAGACAGAAGGAAACTATAAATAAAATCACAAAAAATTATTCGAATATATTTGGCGTTTTTAAATAGACAAATACAATAACAAAACAAAAAACTTCTAGACCTTTTGACATACAATATTTGAATGAATGTATCATCTGCTTTACAACAAAGCTTTTAAATAGCTTTTTTTTAAAAAATATGCAAGTTATTGTCCTTCATCACTTGTCACCGACCTTATAGCATAAAATGATCTTTGTGATAAAGTAAGTGCGGAGTTTTAACAAATTAAACAACCCCTAAAAACAACGTTTTATCCCATAAATCCTTTATATGCGGTTTTTGTTATTAAATTTTATATTAATATTCGAATGTCTCACCAACCTTTTCACCGCAGAAGTATTTCACCAAATATTTCAGAAAAACCAAAGAAAATATTACGTACTAGACGCACTTACGATATTTTTTAAAAGAATCTTTTTTAGAGCAGGTATTTGGGAATTTCATTTTATCTTTCCCTTGAAGAACGGGAAAAATTGGATTGGGGCTGAAAATTTGATAGAATGTGTTGTCAGCGGCAAAGTCTTTGTGCCAAGTTTCAGGTCGATAGCTTGACGGGACGTGGGCCAATGAGCCGTAAGAAGATTTTACCAGTCAGCTAGCCAGCCACAAACAAAGGCGAAGAAAATATATTATCGGATTTAAAAAAGGAACCATACATAGAAAATTTCGTATTCGCTTATATCTAAAGGTTGGGTAACTATGTAAATCGAAGTTCTTATATTTTATTTGCCTGTTATTTTTATTGTTTTGTTGACGTTTTTATAAAAAAAACTTTAATCTTTTCATCTCGTGGCACATATGGGG
The DNA here is from genome assembly GCA_964017045.1 of Omphiscola glabra. Taxonomy (NCBI): domain Eukaryota; kingdom Metazoa; phylum Mollusca; class Gastropoda; family Lymnaeidae; genus Omphiscola; species Omphiscola glabra. The sequence continues at coordinate 59,723,241 of OZ024794.1, forward strand.
GGTGGGCTTACAGCCAAGCTCCCATTAATGCCATCGCTTCAAATACACACCAATGCTGATTTAGCATTTACAGACGGAAAATGTTATGAGTGCCATATTTTTAATTACAATAAGCTGGATTTATTTTTGTTTTTGATCAGTTTTCGCTTATAAAGGCAGAGTTTTAAATTAAATGCAAATCGAGATCACAAAAGATGGCGATAAACTGGTTCATGTTAAATGTCTGTGTGTGCGTCATGTGAGCTGACTAAAGCTACAGCTAGTACCGCGTCATGTGAGTCGACTGAAGCTACAGCTAGTACCGCGTCATGTGAGCTGACTAAAGCTACAGCTAGTACCGCGTCATGTGAGTCGACTGAAGCTACAGCTAGTACTTCGTCATGTGAGCTGACTAAAGCTACAGCTAGTACCGGGTCATGTGAGCTGACTAAAGCTACAGCTAGTACCGCGTCATGTGAGTCGACTGAAGCTACAGCTAGTACCGCGTCATGTGAGTCAACTGAAGCTACAGCTAGTACCGCGTCATGTGAGTCGACTGAAGCTACAGCTAGTACCGCGTCATGTGAGTCGACTGAAGCTACAGTTAGTACCGCGTCATATGAGTCGACTGAAGCTACAGCTAGTACCGCGTCATGTGAGTCGACTGAAGCTACAGTTAGTACCTGGTCATGTGAGTCGACTGAAGCTACAGCTAGTACCAAATGGTACGCTGTCTATCGGAATCTTAAAGTTCGTCAATACAGTGATAATTACTTTGCTTTCGTATTTACTTAAGCAGGAGACCCAGACTGCTCTTTACCGCCCAATATTGCCATAGTGCAATGGCACCTGCTAAACTGAAGCGATACTTAAGAACTAAACATCCTGATGTAGCTTCTAAGAATGGGGCGTACTTTGAATGGTAACGAAGCTAGAATTTTAAAAAACGCTACATTCAAGAAAATGCGCTCTTTAAAATAGTCTTTACTGATAGTTCCCAGTTTTGATGGACACATAAAGACGTTATACTGGCCGCGCTCTTTTGAAGCTATTGCGCCTAAATTGTGGAAAAGTTTGCCTCAATCTTCGAGGGACATTGAAAATGATAAAAATTCATTTCAGAACCATTTAAAGACTTTTTTTTTTCAATAATATTTAAGACATCAGAGCGTTGGGAGCTTGGACGCAGGCGCTGTAGAAGTAATCAATCATCATCATCATCATATTACTAAGTATTATCAAGCTATAAAAGGGACCTTTGTAAGTGTATTAATAAGTATTTCCAAAATATAAAACTCTGCGATAACAGAAATGTGTCTAACCACGGCCAGTCATGTCGATAAATCGAAATACAGTGGAATCGTATACATTCGAACACTACGCACCATTATGAATGCTAGCTATATAAACGTATGTTCTACCAGTACATTTTTAGCACATTTTTTATGTGTGGTGTGCCGCGGAATTCTCGGAAAGACCTCAGGTGTGCCGTGCAAGAAAAAAATGTTGATGGGCTCTACTTTGCGATTCTTCGGCGCGCAAAAGTCAGGACCCAGAATTAATATAAAACGGAAGTCCTTGTGTTTTGATGCGTATGAATGTAAGCACAGTTTGTTATTAGTCTAAGTTTAATAAATCTATATAGTATTTTAATTATAATTTCAAGTTTTGATTTTACACCGCCCAATGGGATCTGTTACAACAGCGGTTCTCAACCTGTGGGTCGCGACACCTTTTGGCCTTTCCCAGTGGGGTCACCTAAGACCATCGGAAAACAAATATACGCTACAGTTATGAAGTATCGGCGAAAATAATTTTGCGGTTGGGGGGTCGAGGAACTCTAATAAAGGTTCGCGGCATTAGGAAGGTTGAGAACCACTGTGTTACACAAAAGAAATGGTTTCGTTTTGGTCTTATAGTAAACCCACGACTGATGTTATGATTTTTCTCAATACTATGCGGCTCGATCTAATTTTCCTTGGTGTGGTCGGATTAAGGCGTTTGTGACACATGGTACAGTCAACATAGGGACACACACGGCTGTCTATTCGTTGTCCATGGACCGTAATTGTAGAACACCAGGGCTGGGGGTCCCTGGAGGCCAGTGGGCTAAATGGATTGAACATGTACGATGACAATCATAAACAAGATGAGATAAAACGTGAAGCCAAACACCCACTCAATGCTTGCAGTTATTGTTATCATTTTTTTCAAATTAAAAAGGCAGAATTGACAAACCTTTCTTTATCCATTCGGTCCTGATCATACTATAACTCGTCACTCAGCGCCACAACTCACTCGACCCACCTTGGCAGCATTCTATATCTAGGCATATATATTTATATATATCTATAGATTTAGTATAATATACAAATGTGCGGTAAAAGACGGCATGGCGCATCAGCAACTTAAACTTTATTTACCAATGAAGAAGTTTCAACAATTAAATTTTTGAATAGCTATACAATAGTTTAACTAAACATAAAACAGCCTGGCTATTTAGTGCAAATTGAAATATTGAAAAGTCATAGAATTTCTCTGTCGCTCTGAGATTTTGACTCAATATACTACATTCAGGAAATGAATCCTTGTTTTTGCCATTTATCAAAATTTGTCGGCGGAGGGCCAGCTCCTGCTCCCACTTTGGTTTGGGAGCCTTCGGAGCCCTGTATTTCATTATCTCTCCCCCCTCCTCCAACCGCACCCCGTTCCGTTCCAGGGCGATTTAGTGCAAAATCTTGGGGACGGCGCTATTCCGAGGTTCGCTATCTCCAGGTTTTACTGTATCAAAAAGTATTATAACTCAAAGCCCGTCTCGGGCGGCACAATGTCGCGCCACACCACTGGGTGCGGGAAGTGTTTTAAAATCAAATTGGGTTTGCAGCGCTGCAAAAAAGGTTGAGAATCCCTGGTTTACATAACTACTTTTCCATATCATGGATACAACGCTAACCAAATAAATGCCAACTACATTTTATTCGTTTCTTTGTTAAACTCGAATAACTGAATAAGAAATATTTTTTTTTACAATTGTCCTATAAGTTGGTTATTTCCAAATAAAACATACAACAAATTGTTTAGCGTCCAACATAACATACAGCAACACGTTTCAATAATGACATTAGACCAGGTCTGCGTGGACACTAATTAAAGCGACGACTTCTCTGTTCGAGAACAGCAAAACGGAGTTACTTCAATGATGCATTTATTCATGAAATGTTAATATCCATATTCATAGATGTCTACATTTCAAAACTACGTTATTCAACTGCTTCCAGATAATCTCCCTCTTCCATCATCTTGGAATACAGCTGTAATTTCTTTATTTTTTTCGCCATTCGGTTTCGGATTTATCTTAACCATATGAAAAAAAGTTTAGAATTATTGTAATCGATACACAAATATAACGGTTATCTAAGAAATTCGATAAAGAAGTAACATAAGCATTTTTATTTCAAGAAACATTTCTATTTAGTCTTAAGAATGTTTTTTTTTTAAACTCTACTTGTTTCCATAAATTAGATCTAAATACTAAAAATACTAAAAGTTATTATAGGATTTCCCACTGAGTTCACCTGGTATGGCCAAAAAATGGCATCTGCCCACACAACTTCCGGTTAGCGACCTCTATCCTCCTCACAGACGCCAGTTCGACGCAGAGAGCAATGATGCCCACGCACAGAATAATTATGCCCACGCACAGAGCAATGCTGCCCATGCACAGAGTAGTGCACCCACCATCCACTTCAACCACGTGATCTCAGTGGTCTTATACCTCGCATGTGTTCAAGATATTATTCAAACTTCTAGTCGGTGGCAGAAAAGAGAAGGAAAGAGATAGGGGAGAGTAAAAATATGAGATAGTGGGGAAAGGGAAAAAGAGAGAGAGGGAGGGAGAGGAGAAAGAAGGTGAGATAGCATTAAAGATATGGGTAGAGGGAGAGAGAGAGTAGAGAGAAAGAATAGAGAGGGAGGGGAGCGAGAGAGTGTGAGAGTGGGAGAAAGAAAGAGAGAGAGAGAGGGGAAGACGAGAAAAGTGAGAGAAAGAGAGAGGGAGAGAAAAGTAAAAACTTTAGTGAGATATAAAGATTTTTTTTAAATTTTTAAATAGCTAGCCGACGGCTAAATGTGAATGGTTATTGAGTACAATTTTGTTCACCGTAAGTTTCTGCTAAACTCATCTCAGATTCATTTGTAACATTTAAATGGGTCGTTCAAATCCTATTGATGACTGTACTGGTGTAGAAATTATATCTATAAACTCGGGAAATGGATGTGACATAGTAGATGAAGATTCTAACACTAGTAAGCTTATTTGTTGTCCTTTTGGGTTCATGGTTCAATGAGAGCTCAATAAAGAGCCAAATTCTATTGGGAAAAAAGTTTCACCTCACACCAGTAAATATGGTGAATGGTGGAGGTGGTCTTTACATGTGTAGGTCGTGTGGATGACAATAGCGTGAAGATGGAGAAGAGTGGCTGTGTTGGTACGAATACTGTTTTTTTGGTAGTGGCATGGGGGATGACAGGATGGTACCATGAAATCTACAAAGAAAGCATAGATTGATTACCAGTGGCAACGCAACATCCAAGTACAGGCCAACTGATGTGCGGAGAACGAGTGTGACGCGAGACGCAGGTCAACTGATGTGCCACCAGTGAGTGTGAGATGAGACGCAGGCCAACTGATGTGCCGTCAGGGAGTGTGAGGTGAAACGCAGGCCAACCGATGTGCCGCAGTGATTGTGAGATGAGACGCAGGCCAACTGATGTGCCGCCAGTGAGTGAGAGATGAGACGCAGGCCAACTGATGTGCCGTCAGGGAGTGTGAGGTGAAACGCAGGCCAACCGATGTGCCGCCGTGATTGAGAGATGAGACGCAGGCCAACTGATGTGCCGTCAGGGAGTGTGAGATGAGACGCAGGCCAACTGATGTGCCGCCAGTGAGTGCGAGATGAGACGCAGGCCAAATGATGTGCCGCCAGTGAGTGTGAGATGAGACGCAGGCCAACTTATGTGCCGTCAGGGAGTGTGAGGTGAGACGCAGGCCAACTGATGTGCCACCAGTGAGTGTGAGGTGAAACGCAGGCCAACCGATGTGCCGCCAGTGATTGTGAGATGAGACGCAGGCCAACTGATGTGCCGTCAGGGAGTGTGAGATGAGACGCAGGCCAACTGATGTGCCGCCAGTGAGTGCGAGGTGAGACGCAGGCCAAATGATGTGCCACAAACGAGTGTGAAGTGAGACGTGAGGTCTGCCACAATCAACGGTCAGTTTTACTAGATACTCAGTGACACCGAGTCGTGCGCCTGCGTCATAATTTGATTTGCTCCCTGTTACACAATGGCAAAGGTTGTTGTTTGTTTCCTGAACAACATGAGCTGGTTTTAAGTGTGGAACAACATGAGCTGGTTAAGTGTGGAACAACATGAGCTGGTTAAGTGTGTAGCAACATGAGCTGGTTCAGTGTAGGTTAAAACTGGAAACATATAGAGGGCGTATATTAATAAATGAAAGAGGTCAAGACACATGGGATGATGTAACAAACAATCGACTAACAGGTGTATGTAACGAAGGGAAGAAGTATTGAATGAATGACTGAGTACTCCCAATGTAAGCGTAGTCAATAATCGTCTAGGATACTCCCAGTGTAGTCGTGCTCAATAATCCTCTAGGATACTCCCAATATAATCATGCTCAATAATCATCTAGGATACTCCCAATGTAAGCGTGCTCAATAATCATCTATTTGCAATGGTCCAACTAAAAAGTATCATTGCAACACCTGATATAAAAACATGCATTAAACGTAAAATGACCACTCATGCTGAAATTAGAAGTAGGTTAACCTAGAAATGTGAACACAAACTGGTGTGAGAGATAGTGCCCTACGAATGATGCCGATGAGAGATAGTGTCCTACGAATGATGACAATTCTTGAAATGTCTAGTCAAACTGTTATACTAAATGCTTTCATTTACCTGCGAATGTAAAAACTTCCGGAAATAGCTGTTCTCATTAGAAAAATTTCAGCATGAAAAACGGAGTAAAAAGTGTATTTCTAAAATGATTAAATGTGGTTGGTTTTGTAAAGACAAAATATCATTCTTAGTGCAGATTACTGTCGGACATACTGTTACTTACTGTCGGCAACACATGGTATTACCACTTATGATGACACTTAACTGTCCTAGCCTATCTCGCAGTCGCCTTGACCACGTCTTGCGACTGGATCCAAAATAGTAAAAGGTCGAGAAAGTGATGCTGACTAAGATTGACTTGACAATTTAAAGGGAAGCAATAAAGTTAAAGAGCAAAGTATTATTATCGTTTGTTGCATCCCTTAATTTTTTGCGATCTGATGTAACAAAACAGTGCGATTTACAGTCGGCAACACCTGCTATTCTCTCGACAGAGGCAGCAAAATCGTCGTAAGATAGGCCTATTATAGTGAATTAAGTGATAAAATCCCATATACTTCACATAGACAGAGGCAGCAAAATCGTCTTACTAGTGCGCCCCGGGCAATGCTTTACCTGGGAACGCCTATCTTTAACCTACTATTTAAGTAATGTTATAATGAAAAGCATTGTAGCCTAGGTTGGCCTATGCGTTTTGACCAGTTTCTTTCAGGTAATTTTACCGCGGGGAATAGGGGTAGTATTTCAGGCAATCGGGGGAGGAGGCCCAGCATCATTCTAGAACAGAAAAGATTTTAGTTGAAATGTAGGTTCCTTGGACGCAGGGTTTCTTTCAGGCATACCTCGGGGGGGGGGGGGGGGGGGGGGCAAGTCAAGTGCTCCGCCGGGGGGAAAATGTGTAAGAAAATATATTATTTTAATTATAAAAACTACTAAATTTTAATTTTTAAAATTTTTTTAAAAGTAATCGAAGTGTGTGTGTGCCTTTCATCGATTACAATTATCACCAAACAGTGGCTTAGCTAGGTTGGGTGTCAACCGATGAGGTAACATCATGGTGTCACAGTCCCGTCCCCCCCCCCTTGACTTTCATGATGGATTTCTTCGTGTTAAAGTAAGTCCATAGTATAACAATAACAAAAAAAATTAATTGAATGTCAAGAGGTCAATGTATTGAAGAACTGTAACAACGTTAATTTATTAGTTATTTTAAGTCATATATTTACTTTATTTAAAATTTTCCTTTCCTGATATTCAAAGCTGCAAACCTTGCAATCACGTGATTAAACCAATATCCTTCACCGAATCACTTTCTATTGACATTAGAGCCAGATCAGAAGCCGTGACTTTCCCATAATAGATCGTAAATAGTTCTTGATAAGCCTTAGTATTGAAAAGCTCCGCTCACATGAAGCCACAGACATACTGAAAATGTTGCATTAGAGATGGCGTCGGTGGGCTGTCGAGCGCGAGCTCTTAATGGCCCCCCCCCGGCGCCCCCCCCCCACACACAAGCCAGCGCACTGAAGGTTTCCCCGACGCCAGCCCGTGCGGAAGGACGCCGGGAACTCCCCCCATGCCTAGGGGGAGCCCGGTCGACTGTTGACGCTGCGTTTAAAGCGTCCGCAGTCCACTCTCCGTGGTCAGGACGGCTTTGTTTCCACTCCGGAGGGTAAGTGTTACGTTACCACCCCCCACCGCCCAAGGAGTCTTTCGGTCGGGACGTTAGTAGTGGCGGGACGAAACGGTTGCCTAGGAGCGGCTTTCTCACGGCCACAGACATACAGATCGTAAGAAACAATTGAAGGCTTAGCGAGAGAATTGGGAGAGATTCTATGAAGTCCCATTCAGCTACGGATTTCAATACTTCAAATACTGACCAGTCAATGATTTTGTGAAATTCAATATCAGCTAACTTTGGGTGTCTTACAAAATACAAGCCTTGGTATTTCTTTTTATAGTTCAACAGCACCGATAAAGCTCTTTTGAGCATAATAAATTAGCACCTGCTCCTCAACAAAAAAGGATTCGACCAATGCGAGTAGCTGCCAGGAGATAGAGAGAGAGAGCTTATGGCAATTATTGCTCACACCGACAATGCTTCTATTTTAAGGGCTGAATGGTTAGATGAGGATGATGTTGACTTGTCTGGTATATCAGTTCCGCAAGATGAAAATGATACATCCATTACTATAGATTATGCCCACCAGGGGCGTCATTTCAGGTTTTTTTCAGAGGGGGATGTGGGGCAAAACCAAAATTTGGTCGGCTTGTTAAGTTTTTTATTACTGGAGGCGTCACAGTACATAGCAATTTAAATAAAACCTGCACATTCAGGGGGTGGGGGCTAATGCCCCATGCTCTACCCAAATGATGTCCCTGATGCCCATTGTTACGATAGAGATACACTTGGCTATTCCATGGGAAGATGATAGCAGGTACAAACTATAATTATAATTTTCAGCTTTACTGACAATAATCATATTTATACTTCCGCAAACAATGATATTTAGTCTTTCACAACATTTTAATTGATTCTGCATTAAAAAAATTTAAGTGTAAAAACTTTTTAACTTGTTGATTAACAAGCTAAAGAAAGATGAAATAAAATGATTTACTTAAAATTTTGTGTCATTAAAATAGATCAACACAAAGAAATGTTTTTATAAATTTATCTATATTAGAATTTATTTTTTTTGTGGTGGTGGGGGGGGGGGGAGAGAAAATGATGACATAATTAGTTAGGGTGGTCATTAAAAGTTTGACAGTTGTTGACATGGGTGGTGGTTGGCGTAATTAATGGATGATCCCAAATTGGGATTAGTATAATGCACATTACTTGACTGCATGTTGTGTAAAATTTTTAGCCTTACCCTCATTGCTCGATATTACAATTTATAAAGGATTTATACGAAAAACTATGTCTATGTTTTTAAGAGGCAAGAGGTTATTTAATTTAAAATCGTATTTCCAGTTCCAGCATCTAAACATTAAACTATGCCGCCTACATTTTCTACTTACTTTTATTAGTACACAATTTGATAAATAAATTTTAAAAATTATATTTGTAAATAAAAAATTACACTGTGTTTGTTTGTTATAGTTTAGCGATTGGTAACAAGAATACACATTAGATAGCATAGGTTTTGGATTGATGTCAAGGTTAACATTATACTCGGTAAATGGAGTGGCCCAAACTTAACAATCTCTAAAATGTCTAGACGCCCAGCCGGAATCGCCGCAATTAAAAATAAAAATCTTGCTCAGGTCTGTAATTTTGAGTACAGTCAGTCATTGTATTTCTGGCCGTATTTCTTCTATATTCGATCAACGTATAAAATTACTGATGTGATCGTGGGTTATCAATTGATTCAATGCTCAGGTCGGTTTTATAGTTAGGCTAAGCGGCGGCTAAGCGTAAATATTAAAACGAAATGGCTGTGTCACTACACGTCCGGCGACTGGACAGATAGTGACTGCCCGACGACTATTATGTGTTATTATTCCGGCAGACATGTCAAGTGACAGAGGTCGTGGGAAAAATAATTTTTTTTTTTAAATTCCGTTATCTTGGTTTAAATATCTTGGCTAATTTTGAAAGATGGGGCCATGACGTTATTTCTCGAAATGAAGTATACTTGTCATCCCCATGCATCTCCGACGCCAGTTTTATAATCGAATATTAGCCGTCATGTGACAAGGCTGACGGACAGATATCTCACCCAACTTTGTTACGGCGGTCATGTGACCTGGTCGCCGGATGAATACAGACCTGTGTACTCTTACGATTTTGGTGTACAGTGTACGATTTTGAGGTGTATACATTATATTTAAAATATGTTTAATTTTTACTATTAAAATAATGTATTGAACGATTTTGTGATGATACTGTACGATTTAAGAGCTTGAGGGTAAACAGGTCTGTGAATATCTCGAGAACTTATTCGTCCGGTCGCGGAACATGTAACACTTCGAAAACTTCAAAATAAAATAGTGGTAAATAGTGGCCAGTAGCTAGACGCCTAAGTCAACTAAGTGCCTTAAGTGCTTTCCTAGCCTAGACCTAAGTCAGCCTAAGTTTTAGTGTTGTCAAGTTGGCTTAGGCCTTAACTTAGCCTCCGCAGGCCTATTAAAAAAATAGTTCTTGACTTGATAAATCATTAAATGGATATTAATAATTGATTAGGCCGGAGGCTACCAAACTTTATTCAGGGCGGGCCAGAAGACAACCATGGGCCGGATAATCATTCTGTACAATACTTGCAAACCAGGATGACAGTTCTGGGAAAAAAGACTAAAAACTAAGTTTAGTATTCCATGTTAATCCTCGATGAGTTGCGTTCAATGCAAAAAAGCAAAGACAACCAAACTATTTATTTACTAATTAAAAAGTTAGCAAAGAAGGCAACTTATCAAAAAGATACTTAAATCAGACCTAGTGCGTACATATTAGATCTCACAAACTAAGACTAAGCAGCAAAAAAGTTTGTTGAGATTTATGAAACTGATGTTTGGCTTTCAAGATATCATCAATGTTTGATTTGGAATTGCCGCATCCAATCAAAAGAATTGTTTTCAAATGTTCATCAATCCCTCTCATTCAATGTGTTGACTTCACACCTTCACATACTTTATTTTTGAAAATGATTGCTCACAGACATAAGTTGTTCAATATATGCTACAAACGTATGCTAACTCTTCCGTTATCTGAAAGTCAAATTGACACGAGAAATAAACATTAGAACTTGTGAGAGATCAGTAGAATCATCCAGTGTCAGGGAATACCACATGAAGTTCCTAGCTTTCTAAAGAAACTGTAGCACAAATTATTCTGTTTTCCGCACAACTGAACTTGCTGAAGGGCTGTTAGTTCCAACCGCTGCGACTATGATTTTTAATGTTCCAGTATGTTTCCAACACTCCTCTTTCTTTCCCTCATTTACTACCCAGTTTGTGAGAGTTATCAGACTATAATATATTAGCAGGAACATGCTTAATGGAAATTTTTTCTTACTTAATAATTTTGTTTAAACCAGCTTTTCCTAAAAACAGCAACCTCAGTTTACTTGGTTGGTTTTTTAAATGATATCATCATTTGTAAAATTAATTCTTATTTAAATACATCTTGTTTTATGCTGATCTAAGTTCAAGTTTGAAACACGTTAAATTTCACCTGTAACTGTATTTTTACCAGTGTTAGACTATGAAATTGTGATCTGTACGTTCACTTAATATAAATTAATATCTATAGCAAATACAGATCTGCAATACAAAGTTACCGGAGATTGTATTTATAAACATCGGTCCTCTACTTTTAGTAGTTATTATTATTATTATTAGAAGTTTTCTATAGCGTAGTACCCCAACCTAGTTAACTTTTTTGGCTCAGCTTAACTCAATCCCACTAGGCACTGCGATGCAAGTAGTTATTGTGTTAAGTTTACATACTGTATGTTTATTTATTTAAGATACCGTGTTGTACTATTTTGAGATGATATTGTACGATTTTAGGAGTTCGAGAGTAAACATGTCTGTAAAAAACAAGAAAATCTAGATACAATAATTGAAAATGGTAAATTAAGGCGCATAGCAGCCAGGTCTCCACACATGTCAAGATCTCCTAATATTCTAAACATAATATTGAAATTTAAATTGCATCACAACGTCCCGTATTCCATACGTTTTATCAAGCTAATTCAAGTTTGGATTCGGCCCGCGGGCTGTATTTTGGTGACCCCTGGATTAGGCCATGACTACTACTAGTTGTAGGTAATCTCCTCTTATTTTAGGGCAAGGTATTAAATTAAACGCCATTTATGAGTCACATCAGAAATAGCGCTCTGGCAAAAGATGTGAAGCATGACACTTGAATACATAATAAAATTCCAAAAACATCAGAATGACGAAAGATGCATGAAATGTACTTTTCTTGATCTCACACAATTTGTTTAATGGTTGTTATACAACAACAAAATTTTAAAAAAAAAAGAAAATATTTTACTTATCAATCTTTTTAATAATGAAATATGTTTATTATTTATAATAAAAGTGAACCAGGAAACAAAATAAATGCTATTTCAGTTACATTGAAATTTATTCCACTAAAATGTGAGATTACCCTAGTAATAGCCATGATGTTTCTCAGGTGAAAAGACCTCGGAAAATAAGCATCCTAGTAACCTCCTACTACTCCTCATGTTTTTTTAGAGAGCTCATAATAAGCCATACCCAAAGTATGACCCAGAAGGACACACCAGAGTAACACATCCCTGAAAACATAATTCAAGACTTATTGCCAATTAAAATTACTGACTGATGTGTTGCCAATGCACTTGGAGCAGGATATCTTCAAGAATTGTCCTGATTGTTGTAGTAGAGGAATGTAAATGTAGATTTTTGTACACGAATAAAGCTAGATTGTTGAAGAAAATTAGCACTTGTATGTTGCTGTTTTTTTGTTATTTACTGAGAAATGCAGTACTGGTACTTACACAGGACGCTAGCCTAAAAAAATTCAATGCTTGAATTTATGAAACTAAAGATGAACCATAGTTTGAAGTTTTAACCCTGGTAAATGAGTAACCAATTTATATTTTTGATCAACAATTGATGAAATATGGAGATGATGCAGCATCTAATTTATATTACTTTCCAGTTTTCAATTTACATAGGGTCCTAGAAAAGGCAATCTCATTTTTGAAATACTTTTTTTTATATCAGGCAAAATATAAAGATAAAGGTACAGAACTTGCAGAAAATCAATTTGCTCAGGTAATACATTTTCTTTATGTGTTTTTTTACCGCATTTGTAAAAAAAGGGAATATTACTTACCTGGATTTTTATGAAAACATAAAAATGAAACCATATCCTAGAATCTCTATCATTTTATGTGAATATCTTTGTTAAGTTTATAACTCACAAAAAAACTTGTATCAATATAAAACTTTGCTAACATTAATACAATTATTTAAAACTGTTGAATTTGATCCTCAATCTTCAGTTCTAAAATAAAGCCTCAAATCTATTGATGTTGATAATATTTTCTGGGGAATTTTTTCAGATGGGGAAACAAATGGAAATGTTCAAGAGCAATCTTGAAGACTTTGCTGCTAAACATAGAGATGACATTCGCAAAGATCCAGAGTTCAGGCTGCAGTTTCAAGAAATGTGTGCATCCATTGGAGTTGACCCATTAGCATGTAATCATGGTTTTTAACAAGGCTCCTGTCATTCATTTTCCCATTGTATTGTTTTTAATATAAAAGTATTTTTGCCAGATAATTCTTATAACATACATTTCTATTTATTTTTTTTTAAATACAGCGTAGCTGTTTAATTCAGAATCTCTTTTTTTTTAAAGCAAGTCTATGGTCCAGGAGAATTTTTTTCTTTTTTTTTTTTTCAAGCAGTTTTAGTTATTCCCTTTATTATGAGTTTCTTATTCATTCTCCAAAATAGCTAGCAAAGGTTTCTGGGCAGAGAAGCTTGGGGTTGGAGATTTTTATTATGAATTAGGCATTCAAATCGTAGAAGTCTGCATGGCAACAAGCAAACGAAATGGCGGTGAGTGCAACTAAGCTTAAAATATTTCCATTTGAAAACTGGAAACTGATTTACCTTGGACAACTGTGACAATTGATTTAAAGGTTTCAAATTTGTATATAAAGTATACCAAATTTATAGAAAGGTTTGATCTATTACAAATCGCTTAATGTCCTTATAAGTTGATAGATGTTATATAGATGTTATTCAGTTTTGAAAAAAAATGCAGTTGGTTTCATTTTTTTTTTTTTTTTGCAGGCTTAATCGGTATAGAAGATTTGAGACGAAAAGTCGAGGCCTCCAGGGGGAGAAATTCACAACCAATAAGCACGTAATTAATTTCTTTTACATATTTATTTCCCTTGGGAAAAAAAAAAAATTTGAAAGATTATTATTATTATTATTATTATTATTATGGGTAGTTTTCTATAGCGTGGTACCCCAGCCTAGGGCTGGGCTCACCACGCTGTACATGCAAATTAAAATGAACTTAAAAATATAAATTAAAAACCAACCATTCCATAACAATTTACATGTGAAGCCATGGACGGCACTCAGCAGCATCGTTTAACTTTCAGAGGGGGAATCAGTCAGGATAGTAAAGTTTAAAGAGGTGTATTTTGAGTGCAGTTTTGAAGGCTGTGATGGTTGATATATTTCTGATGTGTAGTGGAAGAGAATTCCATTGTTTGGGGGCACAGTAAGAGAAAGATCTTTCACCGTATGTATTCTGATAATACAAATTCATACTTTGTATTTCTAAATTGTGCAACCAATTTTAAAATTTTATCATCTTAGAAACTAGAACCAAAAATTATACAACAATTTTTTTTTAAAGTACAACACGAGGCTTCCTGTCAACATCCTTGTTTATCCGCATTTAAAATATTTTTTTCTTTCAACATTTTTGCTTAAATAAGATAATATTTATATAGAAATATATTTTTAAAAGTCCAAAGAAAAAAAGTTAACTAGCAATAACAACTTACATCCTGTAGCAATTACTTCTATTTTTAAGAAACTAAAAATTCCTGGTATTTGTAAAAATTAACATTACAAGATTTTACTTGTCAATCTAAACAGTGTATTTCATACTTGCATTCTATTTATGTTTTGTTTATTAGTACTGCAATTAAATGTTAATGAGTATAATGCATGTTACTTATTACAGGGATGACTTACTGCGATCTATAAAAAAGTTGAAGATACTTGGCAATGGATTTACAGTTCACAAAGTGGGGGGAAGTTACCTTGTTCAGTCAGTGCCAGGGGAACTCACCTTGGATCACACAGTAGTTTTACAACAAGCACAGGTAATTTGTTGATTTATTAACATAAACACAGTGCTGTACAAGATCAGCCAATCCTCACCCACCAATCATGACTCAAAAACTTACCTTGATATACTCAGTTAACTATCTCCTTATCAAAAATGTATTTAATGTGCATGTTGTTTTATTTCCTATTTTTACTGACTGATATTTTTTATTTTTACAACAACAAAAAAGGGGGGGGGGGGTTTAATCAAGCTAGAACACTTTATGTGACCAAGAGAGAGAGAGAGAGATGTGAAAGTAGCTTTAAAAGTATGTGTGTGGACTGCTAAGACAGAAATCAAGCAAACCGTGTGTCATTTACTATTCGTATATGAACCCAACTGTCATAGTCTCTTTGAAAACTATGTTGATGTTATTGCGAAGGAAGCATAATGCTTCTTGCAGCTGCAGAACCAAATTCCATGGGAAGAGTTGTGGTCTTTTGAAGTAAACATTCTAAAATAGTAAATGAAAATGTCAATTTATCACAGTTCAGTTTAGTTATTTTTATGCTGTTTTCAGTCTAGAATTTTTTTGTCCCAATCTATAATTAAATTTTTTTTTTTTTTTCTTGTATGCATTTGTTTTAACACAACCACAAAAGTACAAGAAGAATATATTTCCTACAAATATAGATACTCTAAGAATTGCCTTTCTTTTCTCTTAATAAGTTCTGAAATAATATCAGTGTACAAACAAAACTTAATCGCAGTTTTAAGAGTTATTATACCCCTTTGAAAAGATTATTAAGTTTCTCAAAACAATATATCACTCTCTCCATATCCCCTTTGAAAAGATGATCAGGTTACTCAAAACAATATACCACTCTCCAAGCATCAGCAAATTTTAAATGTATAGCTTTCTATTGTCTCCTGTTATCACATTTGTCAAGGAGTATCCTAAAGGTGTATTATACATGAAAAGCATTGTTTCTCAAAAAGTAAAACCCAAATTCCCACCTGAGAACTTAAAAACATTTCATGTCCCACCCCCACCCCCCACCCTCTCCTGTTTGTCTAACATTGCCTCAACCCCTGCCCCCTTTTTAAAAAATAAAATGTAAATACATTTCCTTCAGATACTTAAC
Source organism: Omphiscola glabra (assembly GCA_964017045.1). Lineage (NCBI taxonomy): Eukaryota > Metazoa > Mollusca > Gastropoda > Lymnaeidae > Omphiscola > Omphiscola glabra. Next base: position 59,739,088 of record OZ024794.1, read on the forward strand.
ATCCCCCCTATAAACAATTTTAAAATTTCCCCCCCCGGGGAGGGCCCCGGCCACTTTTTTTTTCCACCTTGGTGAGCTGATGCCCTATTTTGGAAAACACTGGTGTAAAAGAAACGTGTCATTCATTTCAGGAGAATGGCCATGTGACACAATCAAGTCTTATAAAGGTATTAGGCTGGGAAGAAGAAAGAGCAAAACGATCTTTGGTAAATATCTTGTTCTTTTTGTTTTAGTTCAGGACTTTTTTTTTCTTCTCGTGGTGCAAACGTATTTTGAACTGTTTTCAAGTTGAATATTGATGTGTACAAAATAAATCTGTGATGGAAAGTTTGTTACTGACTCTATCTTTAGTTTTATTGATAATTACCTTTTTTATTTTACAGGACTTTATGGTAAAGGAGGGCCTAGCATGGGTTGATGACCAAAGTGGGATAGAGCTCTCCTATTGGTTCCCTAGTCTCATACCAGATTTTTCTAACTCTTCAAGCTGATTAATTTTTGTCAATACTTTTTGTAAATTTATTCATATTCTCACATGTCAGTGATCCAAAATAATAATCTTGTCTGTGAATATGTTAAGTGTTAAATATGAAGAATTACATTCATGTTTAGTTAATTGAATACACAGCAGCTATTCTTTTTTTTAAAATAAATTTTTCATGAAAATTTGAAATAAATTGAATTGCTGACACTAATAATAAGCCGTGCAGTTTTATTTGAATTAATTAAATGAAAGAGAAGATCAATTTTAAAATACAATGTCAAAATAGTACGCCTCCTTGGCCAATATTAAAGGGTAATATTCATCTAAACATTTTATTTACTGTAAATGTTTTAGAATATTTTATTTAATTCCCTACCGAAAAGAAATTATCTTCTTTATTTAGATTTTAATACACCAAACAATGTAATTCTTCTGTCCCCTTTTTTACCAAGGAGGCGTCGCCACGTGTACATACATGTAAATTTATTTTATGAAATTAATGAGCGCAGGTTATACAGAAATGTCCGAATTAGAGTTGGACTCTTTCTAGTTCAGAGTCAGCAATCTATTCACAAAGCAAGAATAAGTAATGCTGTTTAAGCGTCTGGCCATGAGCTTACTACATCTATGACAAATTTAATACATAGCTAACCCTTGGTCTATTTTTATCTTGCACCATGACTTGCTAATTTGTTCATGATTGTCAACTCACTGTTATTATATGTTATATCTCACAATTCTGTGAAATAAAATTTTAAAACATTTCAAATCTATGTTTGCTTTGTAAGGTTATTTCAGAGGTTTGGCCTGAGAAATCACCCCCCCCCCCCCCCCAACCCAACACCAGACCTGTTTACCCTCAAACTCTTTTAAAATCCTACAATTACTACAATATCATCACAAAATCATTCAATACAATGTCTTACTTAATAGTAAAAAAATAAACATACAGTATATATAATGTATACACCTCAAATTCGTACATTCTACGCCAAAATTGTAAGAGTAAACAGGTCTGCAACACCCCTCCCCCCAACGTCTAAACAAATTTGTGTCTTAATTATCCCAACCTATTCCATCAATATTTGCTTTAATACAGGCCAGGACAACATACGGCCTGGGGGCCGCATGTGGCCAACCCGTACCCTTTTGGCGGCCAGCGAAGTAACGAAATATTCTTTATTGTTATTTTCTTAATAGCTTTGCCCATTTCCTATTATATTTTGGCCCTGCACAAGTCTTTCATAACGTATTACGGCCCGCACAAGTTTTTCATAAAGTATTACGGCCCGCCTTACATTTTGAGTTGCGCAGGCCTGCTTTAATAGGTTTAGCCTTAGAAATTATACCACCTCATATGGTCAATATTTCATATAATAGTTTTTGCCTCAAAAGACATCCTGCCCCATCTCATTAATATTGACTATAGAGGTTTAGCCTGAGATATCATCCCAACCCATCAATATGTGCTATAACAGGTTTAGCCTGAGATATCCAACACGCTGATCAATTTGTGCTATAACAGGAAATGAGTAAAATACAGTAAGGTCAAACCTGAAAAAAGGAACGCAGCAAAACAAGGAACGTGAAGGCAGGAATTAATCTATTATTTAAGTATATGGCTCGTTCTAAAACAGTACACAACAAAAGACGATACCATATGTTAAATACAATAAAGAATAAGAAACCCAAACCAGGGCCAATTACAATTAATATATTTATTAAGTTAATAATAAATAACAAAAAGAAGTTAATTAAAGCTATTGACTTACAGAATAATTATTGGCTTGTGCCGGTACAATGTTGAAGAAAATACAATGTTGTAAAAGGTACAATGATGAAAAGGAAATCTACACACACAGCACGTGTTAGTACAGAATCTCTGTCTCGTATAGCAACGCTCCACCCTAATAACAATCGCTCAAAATATCTCTCATGTGTCTCCTCTAGCTCAATCTCTCTAGGGGTATTTATAGCCTGTTTCATAGATAGTTCTCGAACGGCCTCACACATTGTATTCTTTTCTCGATATTTCTACATAATTCTAATTATACAGCCTATAGAGTTTATTTAGTTGTAAACAAGGCCAAGAGAGATTATTTTTAGTTAGGCACACCCTAAATGCGGTTCCGAGCTTGGTGTCAGCTAGAGTTCCTTCACGGGGAAAGATGACGCAAACACGTCGACTACATAACACTGATCCATTTGTGCTACAATAGGTTTCTCCTTAGAAATCCTTCCACCTCCATTTCATCAGTATATGTTAACTATAGTATAATATATTTTTCCTTAGAAAACATCCCAGTCCCACCTCAGCTGATTAATATTTGCTCTAATGGGTGGTACCATTGGTGCTTTAAGACTGAACCCTTGTCCCGCCCAACCAATCGATCTGTGCTATAACGTTTTAGACCTGAATCGTCAATAGTGCTTGTGTCACCGGTGCGGTAGACTCACGCTGTCACCATCACTACCCTCCTAACCTGCACCGACACTTGTTTAACCAAATCATACAGAATCATCGCTAATAAATCTGTTTGTAACTTTAGTCTCAAGGCAACAAGAGACATAAGAGGAATTTATAGAATTTGAGGTAACAGAGTTGTAAAAAATTACTTTGTATTAACTGTATGGAAACTTTAAACTTATAACGCTTTACTTCCAATATGCATACCTGTCATTCACTTTATCTGAAATCAGCATTCTTCACCTCATCCCTTTCAAATTACAATAAATAAAAAGCTCACTTTCAGTGAACTCATACTAGGGAAGTGGTCAGTTTGGGAACGGACACCAGCAACTCGTCTTCATTGGCAAGTAGTAGACTATTGGCTTGAACACTCTAAAATATATCTGTTACTTCCTTGATGGCTCTTGACCTGATTTGGAGTTCATATTGAAAACGATCCAAACACTCTATCAGTATCATTATCATCGTAATTTCTTTTTGCAGAGTCAATCCGGCGTCTCTTGATTGACTCCTCTGCGTCTCTTGGTTGACTCCTCTGCGTCTCTTGGTTGACTCCCCTGCGTCTCTTGATTGACTCCCCTGCGTCTCTTGATTGGCTCCCATGCGTCTCTTGATTGACTCCTCTGCGTCTCTTGATTGGCTTCTCTGCGTCTCCTCTGTGTCTCTTGATTGGCTTCTCTGCGTCTCCTCTGTGTCTCTTGATTGACTACTCTGCATCTCTTGATTGACTCCTCTGCGTCTCTTGGTTGACTCCCCTGCATCTCTTGATTGACTCCCCTGCGTCTCTTGATTGGCTCCCCTGTGTCTCTTGATTGACTCCTCTGCGTCTCTTGATTGGCTCCTCTGCGTCTCTTGATTAACTCCTCTGCGTCTCTTGATTGACTCCTCTACGTCTCTTGATTGACTCCCCTGCGTCTCTTGATTGGCTCCCCTGCGTCTCTTGATTGACTCCTCTGCGTCTCTTGATTGACTCCTCTGTGTCTCTTGATTGGCTCCCCTGCGTCTCTTGATTGGCTCCTCTGCTTCTCTTGGTTGGCTCCTCTGCGTCTCTTGGTTGGCTCCCCTGCTTCTCTTGGTTGGCTCCCCTGCGTCTCTTGGTTGGCTCCCCTGCGTCTCTTGATTGACTCCCCTGCGTCTCTTGGTTGGCTCCCCTGCGTCTCTTGGTTGGCTCCCCTGCGTCTCTTGGTTGGCTCCCCTGCGTCTCTTGGTTGGCTCCCCTGCGTCTCCTGGTTGACTCCCCTGCTATTTTCTTCTTGGACTTTAACTGAAATTCCCTGTTGGTCAGGGTTCATCATGAGAATCTCGTTCCTGTGGCACTCTATTCTGTTTAGTTTTTTGGTTTTTTTTGGGTTGTTTTTTTTCTGGTCTTTTAGGTGACAACCCGCTCTTGTATTTAACTTAGATATCTGTTAAGACCGATTCGATTGAGCTCTATTAAATTTGACAATTTCCATTCTGCGTCAGCCTCCAACAACCAACCCCCCCCCCCCCGTTGAGGAGGTCAACTGGTGTGACACTTACCCCCTAGTTACGCCACTTTCTTGGACCACTAATTGAGATTGCAATATCGTCCAACCCACCTGGTCAACATGAACTATAAAGTCAAGGACCACTGGTTGTGTCATTTTTTTAGTGACATGATAAGGGATGAGCACAAACATTTCAATTTAGTAATCACTCCCTCCTTTCACGAACAAAACAAACGCTGAAGTTGTTTGTAGTAAATGCCGCCTTTCAACTTAAAGAGAAAAAAAAAGTGCCACTTTTGGCGGAGCAACACCTCCGCACCCCCTCCTACGCCCTTGTGTCTGTGGTGTGTTAAGTGTAGTAGAATTGCTGTGATGTGAGCTTAGGCCTATATATCAGAACATTTTTTAACTATATTCACTTCTAACGTACTTTGTTATATTTTACTTTGTACATTTTTGTTCAATTCAATGGAGAACTCTAACGCGCCATTTCTTAGAAGACAATTGAAGTGTCTTCACGTTTAAATGCTCGAAACTAAAAACTTTCCATGGGCACTTGTGGGCGGCCACGACCAAATTAAATAATAAAATAGGAAGACCACACCGGATTGTCGTAAAGCCAGGCTTTGTTGCGGGCACAGAGTGACCATAAGACTAATCCTATTATTCAAGATGAGCTGCTGGTTATTTATGGTGTTTTCCAACCCTGGCTCACGTTCTTCTCTTAGAGCGGTGTTGAGTCTAATTAGTGTCCATATATTTAGTTCCGCTCGCTACACCGGCTTTTTGGAATAGAATGGCGTGAGGGGTCGATACATTTCTTTGACGATTTTCTCGCATGTGCGTGATACTAGTGATAGCTCTGTTAACGTGTGTGTGTTGTCCTTAGGGCAGACGATGCTCCAAGACATCGTTAGGACTTGACTCGTTTTTAAAGTATGCTGAAATCCTTCGTCTGCAGTTGGGGGGCATAACTCCTAAAAAAAGGTTGCTAGGCACTTCTCTATAACAGTGGTTCTCAACCTTCCTAATGCCGCGACACTTAATACAGCTCCTCATGTGGTGGCGACCCCCAACCAAACAATTATTTTATTTTCTTCTTCCTAACTGTAGAGTATATGTGTCTTCCGATGGTCTTAGGCGAACCCTGGGTAAGGGTCATTCGACTCCCCAAAAGGGTCGCGACTCACGGGTTGAGAACCGCTGCTCTATAGCTAGCTGAAAAATTCTGTCAAAAATATAGATATTCTTTTTTGGCCCTAAATAGCAAAAAAATTTTTTTTTAAAATTATCCAACTGAATTTATTCGGTCATGGATGTTTGGCCAAACGTCTACATGGAATGAAGACTTTCTAGTTATGAAAACATTGGTGTAGTTCCCCCCCCCCCCCCCCCCAATTTTATCTGTGCTGTAACATAACTCAAAAATGATATAGAAAGAGAGAGACGTGAATACATGCATTGGTCGACATTTCAGAACCTAATGGACTCGACGCTAAATTGTACTATAATAACGTTAGTAGTACTGGTATTAAATCCAAGCTTCTTACACCAGCTCTAGAACTTAAGCCGCGCACAAAGGAGCTCTGTCTTCCTTTAGAGTACACACCATTTGGCCTTTCAATAACTTCTAATTCTATTATAATACTGAAATATAAGGTGCCTTTATTTTAAGTGAGACCTATTTTTCTTTAAATACACAATGTCTTTTCACTTAGCAGCTGCAGTCGATCTCAGACAATTAAATAACAGTTTATCGATATTCGGGGCTCGAGCTGATTTCAGAAGCTCATAGATTTGAGGCCGCTGATAAATTCAATTATAATTATATTGATATTTCCTGGCCGAAGGGCTAAGCCAATAATCCGCCAAGGGGAATGAATGCAGGTCAGCCCTCAAGATGACCATGAATTATAGATTCCAATGGTCCTGTGTTGACATTAAGTCGTCAACATGTGCAATTCTCTTCGGTGGCCAGTGTTGTGGGGTGTGGAGCTCGGGTCAGTCGACCCCCTAATCTGCCTGGCTGTCCTACCACAGTCTCTCTGAGCCTGGAGATCGTTTGACCTTAGGCAAAGATTTTTGCCGCGCACATTGTCAAGTTCAGTCACGAAACTTAAATCATTTTGTCAAAATTCGCCGGGCAAAGTACCTAAAAATAGAGCAAATTGTGTAATTGTATCAACTTGGTTCAAATACAGCAGCTAGCTTCCACATTGGGGTTACATACCTTATAATCTCTATTATTTTTAGACAAGAATGTTTAAGTTTTGTTGGTTTGTGACACATTCAGAGCATATTTCACGTTTTAAATGTTAAGCTACTCAATATACTGTTTCATAATTGTAAAAAAAATAATTTTTAAACACTTTTACGACTGTCATTTTGTGTAATCGATTGTACACATCAGTTACGCTAATTACATAAAAAGTACCAAGGTGGCAACCTGACACGACTTGCAGAATACCAGTGTTATAAAGTGTTGGAATCTGGTTATTAAATGTTGCCACTTTGGAAGTTCACAATTTGAACATATTTTAAGTAAAAGTTTTTGTTAAAGTGTTTTGTGTTGCCCATCTGAATGGCATTTACTTTGGAACTAGCAAACATGAAATGAGACCTCTACACCTTTAGAAACATTTTCTATATTTAGATCTTCTCCTGCCCAACGGCCAGAGCCCCAGTACAGAAGATCTACTCCTGCCAAACGGCCAGAGCCCCAGCACAGAAGATCTACTCCTGCCAAACGGTCAGAGCCCCAGCACAGAAGATCTTCTCCTGCCAAACGGTTAGAGCCCCAGCACAGAAGATCTTCTCCTGCCCAACGGTTAGAGCCCCAGTACAGAAGATCTCCTGCCAAACGGTCAGAGCCCCAGCACAGAAGATCTTCTCCTGCCAAACGGTCAGAGCCCCAGCACAGAAGATCTTCTCCTGCCCAACGGTTAGAGCCCCAGTACAGAAGATCTCCTGCCAAACGGTCAGAGCCCCAGCACAGAAGATCTTCTCCTGCCCAACGGTTAGAGCCCCAGTACAGAAGATCTCCTGCCAAACGGTCAGAGCCCCAGTACAGAAGATCCACTCCTGCCAAACGACCATGACAATCCCGGCTATTCTCTGAATCTATCTATGAAGCCCTTTCCCAGACCAATTCATGTCAACACATTTAGGTTTTATGTTCTATTTAAATGTTTCACTACAAAGCGATGAAGAAATATAAGACTTATGCAGCAGACGATGTTATGAATTGATCGACAAATCATAACTTGACGCTTATGAAAGATTGTCTCGTTGGATTACCCATGGGATAAACTTATTCAACACGCCAAATTTAGACTAGCCATACAGCCAAGCTATTGTGTCTTGACGAGCTTATATTTAGAGCTTTTCGGGGCTAATGTGCTTCTGTGGTCCCCTTATTGGGAGTCACTTCCCTTTGTTTATGATAGATTTAGGGTTCGGGTTAGGGTGATCGACAGAGGGACCAGTAGCGTGCAATTACCCTTTTCGGTGTTTTATATTTTAGTATGGACTCTTTCCTCCAGGGAACTAACTAAAACTCGACCAGTCACGAATATAGACTAAATCTATCAATTAAAACAAATGATCAAATATTCTCAATAATTGATAGAAGCTATGCAAAAACAAATTCGACATGATCATTTCTGGAATCACAAAACCGGGAATGATCTCAACGGAATTATTTTGATTTATTTCTTCTTTTTTTTTAAAGACGAAATTATCTCCATAAGTTAACAGCTTGGCGATCTACTGAATAGAGGGTTTCTAGCCACTCCACAGCCCCTGGGGAGCATGGCTGATGGACAACCGGTTTTCACTTGTCGTTTAATGGGGAAAAGGGTTAAGTGAACAGAGTCGTTGTCATTCGTTATTGCTGGGTGGGATGTTTGAATGTGTGTCTTCATCGTATTTATCTTAATTCAGATACGCTGCTTGGAATCATGCGGAATTCTGTTCAAATTAGTTTTGCATTCAGTAATATATTTTTTTAATAACTGCCTCAGAATGTTGGTTATTTAAGTGTCTATGAAAAAAAAGTCATTGTTTGAAACATCCATCAAACTAACTTGGGATTACTGTAACATCTTTGAGTTACTTACTTTTCTAGGGGGAAAAAAGTTTTAGTATTCTACTTGCAGACTTTTTAAAAAAAAAGTTGAGAATTAAAAAAAATATATTTCTGAAGCTTTGCAACAATAGTGTCAAACGTAGATTTCTATAAGCTTATCATGTACAGACGGAAAAAAAAACCCCCATAAATGAAAAGTTATGATTTGCGACAAATATTCAGGAATATTTGATCTAACATTTGGTTCGATTGGTACACCCTGAATCACACTTTCATCATAAACGCTTATTAATTAAACATCACCAGAAGGATAGAAAATCATTTAGGAAACATTTAAAGACTTTTTTTGTTTAAATAGATTTGGGGAAACCAGAGCGCAGTGAGCATGCTAAAGTAGCATGTGTACCAGCGTTATAGAAGTATCCAATCAATCAATATATATATATATATATACCACTTTATAGATAAGTTTGCTATTTATAATTATATAGACCCTTTTTTTTTTGCCACTATCTGAATTTGAATCTGTCACTTTTGTGTATTGAGCCTGTTTTCTGCTCTCTTAAACTTAACAAATTAATGTCAGATAACGGATTTAAAATAAATATTATGTTTTAAATTTAAATTCTTTTGTGTCCACTTACATGCGTAGTGTTGAGACTAGGCCCGCAGAATGTTGAGACTAGGCCCGCAGAATGTTGAGACTAGGCCCGCAGAATGTTGAGACTAGGCCCGCAGAATGTTGAGACTAGCCCCGCAGAATGTTGAGACTAGGTGACTGACATGATTCATTTCGTCTTATTTTAAGGCACGATTTTCACAGAATTATTATATCAGCATGTACAAGTGTGTTCCCTGCTTAAAGAATTTTTTTGATAACGCCCATGTTGTAATCCCCAACAACTGAAATTTTCAATCATTTTCGTTTGTTTCTTTTTGTTGTTTGTAAACTGCAAATGTTCCTTAGTGAGAAATTCCAGCCTCTCAAACTCAGATCAATTTATGACAAAAGAAATTTTTTTTTATTGATTTAAAAGCTGCTCAATCATATTTTAATGTCACATAAACTTACACTATATTCAATTTTAATTTGAGCATCAAACATATTTTAATTAGATTTTTTAAACAGTTTTCACAAATTTTTATTTAAACAGAGCAGAAAATGTAAAGAAACTGATAACAGACATTGATTCACTAGTGGATGTCACTTGTGGGGAGGTGGGGGGGGGCTGGGGCTTATGATCCAAACATTAATAATAAATGACGTCTGTAGAGATGACCTCTGCATCAACCTCTCCAGGATCTTCTTAACGACCTGTAAAAAAACAAATACGACTGTTACATTGTTTCATTGTGGTTACTTTAAAAATATAGGTTCCGAAAATGTTATATTTGTACCGTTATGATGCAATATATGTGTTTTTAGACAGCGTAGAAATGGGCGTGTCTGCAGACTGCAACGTGGGTGTGATGAAAAAAAAACGATCCAACTTTACTGATGGGCTTAAACAAAATAATGTATCATTTAAAACAACGATAAATTAGATTTATCGAGGCTACTCAGTCCAAGTGTCCTCCGCTGTTCTACTTCTGTATAACAAAGCACAATGATTTTTTTCAAATGGTTTGTAAACCTATTGATGTCACGAATAGGCTGGGCATACACTAATAAATAAACAAACAAGCAAACAAACAAACAAAAACGTTGACGTCGAAAAACGGCAACTTTTCATTTTGGAGTCAGGCTAAACAATGTCGTTATGATTTCGAATAACTTTAAATGAAAGATCAACCATTTACTTATGTGACGTAGGCCATCACAGGGTTATATCTTAGGTGTAGGTGACAGAGGAGGGAGGGAGGGGGGAAACTAACTGTTTCAAAGACAAAATTAAAATTGCCTTCAATTCTTTGTGCATACTTATTTTTATAAATATTTTTTTCCAAGTATTAATGGAACCAATTTATGAGCAATATAAAAATAAAGCTCCACTTGTTATTTCTTTAAACCTACGTGTCTTTATCAGGCTGTGGAGCAGCCCCCCCCCCAGTGGCGTAGTGAGGGGGGGGCAAGGGGGGCATCATGCCCGGGCGCTACTCACAAAGGGGCGCCAAATGGTATATTTTACTATAATATTGTATGGTTTTCGAATGGGGGGGGCGCTAAAAAGGTATTGGGGGGGCGCTAAAAAGGTATTGTGCCCCGGGCGCTAGTTTAGCTCGCTACGCCACTGCTCCCCCCTCCCCCACGCGCGGTATCTATTATACATTTCCCCATAGGGATTTGTCAGCTTTAATTATGACGCAGTGGGTGACAGGGTTATTATTACAACGTGTGTTCCGGCAACAGTAACAATAGTGCCGAGATCGATCCATGATACCTTCATGTTTGACTTTCCTGGTCCCGGCATCAACAAGGACAGGAAGTGCGTCATTAAGGCTTATTACTTTTTTTTTCTGTACAAGTGTTACGAAATTATTTCATTTAATCAGAGTGGGAACTCGTTGACCATTGGTGCCAACGCCCCCACCCCCCACCCCCGCTCCCTGGGGGTATATTGAAATTATTTCATTTAATCAGAGTGGGAACTCGTTGACCATTGGTGCCAACGCCCGCCCCCCCACCCCAGCTCCCTGGGGGTATATTGAAATTATTTCATTTAATCAGAGTGGGAACTCGTTGACCATTGGTGCCAACGCCCCAACCCCCCACCCCCGCTCCCTGGGGGTATATTGAAATTATTTCATTTAATCAGAGTGGGAACTCGTTGACCATTGGTGCCAACGCCCGCCCCCCCACCCCCGCTCCCTGGGGTATATTGAAATTATTTCATTTAATCAGAGTGGGAACTCGTTGACCATTGGTGCCAACGCCCGCCCCCCACCCCCGCTCCCTGGGGGTATATTGAAATTATTTCATTTAATCAGAGTGGGAACTCGTTGACCATTGGTGCCAACGCCCGCCCCCCACCCCCGCTACCTGGGGGTATATTGAAATTATTTCATTTAATCAGAGTGGGAACTCGTTGACCATTGGTGCCAACGTCCGCCCCCCACCCCCGCTCCCTGGGGGTATATTGAAATTATTTCATTTAATCAGAGTGGGAACTCGTTGACCATTGGTGCCAACGCCCCCACCCCCCACCCCCGCTCCCTGGGGTATATTGAAATTATTTCATTTAATCAGAGTGGGAACTCGTTGACCATTGGTGCCAACGCCCGCACCCCCACCCCCGCTCCCTGGGGGTATATTGAAATTATTTCATTTAATCAGAGTGGGAACTCGTTGACCATTGGTGCCAACGCCCCAACCCCCCACCCCCGCTCCCTGGGGGTATATTGAAATTATTTCATTTAATCAGAGTGGGAACTCGTTGACCATTGGTGCCAACGCCCGCCCCCCCACCCCCGCTCCCTGGGGTATATTGAAATTATTTCATTTAATCAGAGTGGGAACTCGTTGACCATTGGTGCCAACGCCCGCCCCCCACCCCCGCTCCCTGGGGGTATATTGAAATTATTTCATTTAATCAGAGTGGGAACTCGTTGACCATTGGTGCCAACGCCCGCCCCCCACCCCCGCTACCTGGGGGTATATTGAAATTATTTCATTTAATCAGAGTGGGAACTCGTTGACCATTGGTGCCAACGTCCGCCCCCCACCCCCGCTCCCTGGGGGTATATTGAAATTATTTCATTTAATCAGAGTGGGAACTCGTTGACCATTGGTGCCAACGCCCCCACCCCCCACCCCCGCTCCCTGGGGTATATTGAAATTATTTCATTTAATCAGAGTGGGAACTCGTTGACCATTGGTGCCAACGCCCGCACCCCCACCCCCGCTCCCTGGGGGTATATTGAAATTATTTCATTTAATCAGAGTGGGAACTCGTTGACCATTGGTGCCAACGCCCGCTCCCCCACCCCCGCTCCCTGGGGGTATATTAATATAGTTATTAGCTGTCCATGATGAAATGTTTACTGTCATTCATCTATGGATGAATTATTTCAGAGTAAAATTGAATTGGTTTGTGTTGATTTTGTTTCTTCCTCAGAAGAATGGAGAAACCGTTTATTACCGAAACAGAACAAACTGCTTACAGCAATGCACGGCTCGAGGCCTGCAAGAACGCATGGGAACATCGTTCCCGTACTTTTCCACATTTGCTCAGAAATAAGTAAGTATTGGTATGGGGAAAGTCTTGGGACCGTGCCCACAGTTTTGCTGTGTTGTTGCCAGGAATGGACCCGTGCAGCCCTGATAAATTACCCCATACCACATCCCAAACAGGACGTGATGAATACGTTACACACACACAGCAAGACTTGAATACGTTACACACACAGCAAGACTTGAATACGTTACACACACAGCATGCTCCCTACCGCCATGGGACATCACTACCTACCACTCCTGAGACAGGGCACGGGGACGAAGTTGTTGTACTGCTTCCTCATGCAGATTCCCATGTAGCGCTCTCTCTTCTCGACGGGCTTTGGCGCGTCGTCTTCCGGCAAAACAGCTGAATTAAGGCGCTCTTCATCAACCAACTGAAAGGCAACAAAGAAAAGTAAACTTGGTTATTATGCGGTGAATTATACTTTTTTTTTATTTTTGGATGCAAGGAAATGGCAAACATATAAAATGTAAATTTGTTACCCCCATTTATAAATGCTCATGAACTCACAACATAATCGTACACCTGCACAATGGTTGAAGAGCACCGTTTATACAGAAAGGAAAGTATTTGGTGAATTAATGAAAATATATTTCAATGAAAGCCACTTTAAAGATAAAGTCACTAATTGGTGAAGTGGTCCCAAAAATACTTTCAAATTGAAATGTGTAGCTGATGAGAAGGAGAAATACCCACGTATTTCCATGTCTAGCAATTTGTTGGTTTCTATTCGTTTTTGTCAGCACAAAGAATATCTTCATATGAAAAGAGAATTATTACTTTAAAAAAAATAAATAAATATATATATATATATATATAACGTATAATTTAAATATATATATATATATTTCTCTAGTTTTCTTTCCTTTAATATTCTTTTTAAAATTTGGATTCAGTAGTTTTTTTCTCTAAAATCTTAAGTGAATCGATACCTTTATTTTATTTTTTTCTTCTAAAATCAACTTTTCTTTGATCTAGATTCTTTGCAAACTGAAAATCAGAACAAAAGGATGCTAAATGTAAAATATAACTCCAACAATCGCATTCTGAATGTGTTATTTAAAACACAGTTTGTTATCATTAACATTACCCATCACTGGAGCAAGTCTCAAATGATTAAACCCAGTAAAAAATTTAATTACGGAGGCAAGCTACTTCATATTGACACCAGGCGAATCTGTTTTATATAGAACGCAGCATTACTTCTATATTTAACAAAGTTTTACAAGGAGACAGGAAAGATAACTCAAGTTAAAATAAGAGCTACAGACATGTCCCGAAAACATAACGTTAATATATCGTCTAGGCCACACAATAAATCTAGAGCTTCAATCATAGGAAAGGAATGAACTCAGATCTACTGATATGATATGACATTGAGTTTGTTGAAGGGGATAAATGAGTTTATGTGTAGGAAGTTGTAAGGAAGTTGTGTGGGTTTTTTTATTCACTTTTCCTCCCTAATTTTGAAACACAACTCTTTTGAAGATATTAATGCTCAGTTCACACGATCGAATTTACGTCAAATTTTCTTTAAATTTCTTTATGAACGATTTATTTTGTTTTACTTAACAGCGCGTTCAAAAAGAAATTTAACCAAAATTGGAAGAAAATTTGATCGTGTGAAATGAGCATTACTCGGGAAATGACGTCAGAGTTTGCACTTTTTTGGCGGGCCGACCACAATCTTACAAATGAAATAGAACTATAAAGAAATGGGAACTTTGAAAGATGTGTAGGGAGTTGTGGGGTGTTGACAGTCATCATATGCATGCTTACCTCGTGTCTTGACATTGATAGAATTATATTTATAAAACCCCCTACTGCCTGTGCAGCGGCGTTGTGAGCTTAACTCGCGCCCGGGGCACAATACCTTTTTAGCGCCCCACCCTATTCGAAAACCATACAATATTATATGTAAAATATACCATTTGGCGCCCCTTTGTGAGTAGCGCCCGGGGCATGATCCCCCCACTTCCCCCCCTCGCTACGCCACTGGGCCTGTGACTTATTTTCCCCAAAACATTTTCGACGGTTAGCTTTCTTACACGACCAGTGTTCCAAACAGAGGGATGTTTTAAGTTTAAATCTTATGGTACATTGCTTTTGTCCCGTATTAAAGGCCTATGATTGGACATTTTATAAGCCTTAGTCCTGCTAATTCTTTAACTCCATTTTTTTTAAAAAATTGAATGTACATGTAATCTTTTATTCTTTGTCCGAAATGTTAAAGGGTTCACTGAATTATTGCATGTTTTTCATTAGTAGGATTGCCTCATCTGACACCAAGATAAGCTAAACTAAACTCTCCAGTTCATATCGCTTTAACAGTAAGTGGCAGCTGGATAATCAATGCATTATTTTACACATAAAATAACGTTGGACTTGTTTGGTTGAGGATATGTGTTTGAGGATGTCACGTTGTGGATGTCAGGTTGTGGATGACTGGTTGTGGATGTCTGGTTGTGGATGTCTGGTTGAGGATGACTGGTTGAGGATGTCAGGTTGTGGATGTCAGGTTGTGGATGTCAGGTTGTGGATGACTGGTTGTGGATGGCTGGTTGTGGATGTCAGGTTGTGGATGACTGGTTTAAGATGTCAGGTTGTGGATGTCAGGTTGTGGATGTCAGGTTGTGGATGTCAGGTTGTGGATGACTGGTTGAGGATGACTGGTTGAGGATGTCTGGTTGAGGATGTCTGGTTGTGGATGTCTGGTTGTGGATGACTGGTTGTGTATGTCTGGTTGAGGATGTCTGGTTGTGGATGACTGGTGTGGATGTCTGGTTGAGGATGTCTGGTTGTGGATGACTGGTTGTGGATGTCTGGTTGTGGATGACTGGTTTTGGATGTCTTGTTGTGGATGTCTGGTTGAGGATGTCTGGTTGTGGATTTCTGGTTGAGGATGTCTGGTTGTGGATGTCTGGTTGTCGATGTCAGGTTGTGGATGACTGGTTGAGGATATCTGGTTTAAGATGTCCGGTTGTGGATTTCTGGTTGAGGATATCTGGTTGTGGATGTCAGGTTGTGACACAAAGAAAGAATGCGGCGTATATCATTTTTATAGATTTGATCTATGTAGTATATTTGCAGGCAGCATTGTTATCGGCAGCGTTTTTGCTAAAAACAAGATTTATAAGCGACCTATTTACAATTGTTTAGGGAAGAAAACGCTTTAAAAAGTAATATTTTTATGATTGAAAATTTTTTTTAAGTTTTGGAAACTACGTTATTTTTTTTTTTTTTGCACATTTTGTTTTAAAAATTCCCATTTCCTCCTTAATTTTGAAACAGAACTCTTGAACAAACTAACTTAACAAATGACGTCAGCACTTGTTGGCGGGCGGACCACACACTTACGAATGAAGCAGAACTCTACATTACTTGGAAGCTTGGCGCAATGAAATCAACCCAGCAGATACATACGAATATGAAAATACAATAGCTCGAATTGACGTGGCCTGTAACATACGTCCGGGGCCGGGGTCGATATCACACTTTGGCTGTGTGAGTTGATCTAGTCAGGACCCACCACAAGGGATTCACGTTGTTGTCAGGAAATGTCAGTGGAGACATTGAAAACCTTTCAGTTTAATCTACAACTTGGAGCGTTCTGCCTGCAAACTATCCGCTACTACAATTCTGACACACTGGAATAACCTACTCACTAAAATAACTGCTTCAATTCCTAAACTGCTGGAACATTTAATCTACGCCTGGCAATATAAAGATTAAATAGACACGAACAATCTGTGTCAATATAACAATATATATTAAGCTTTAATAATAATTTTTACATTACACATAAGTAAACATTTCGGCACAATGCCTTCATCAGTATAACAAGACATATAAATAAGAATAAATCAAATTTACATAATATATATATATATATATATATATATATAGATAGATAGATGGATAGATAGATAGATAGATAGATAGATAGATAGATAGATAGATAGATAGATAGATAGATAGATAGATAGATAGATAGATAGATAGATAGATAGATAGATAGATAGATAGGTAGATAGATCGATTGGTAGATAGATAGATAGATAGATAGATAGATAGATAGATAGATAGATAGATAGATAGATAGATATATAGATAGATAGATAGATAGATAGATAGATAGATAGATAGATAGATAGATAGATAGATAGATAGATAGATAGATACATAGATAGATAGATAGATTTGATAGATAGATAGATAGATAGATAGATAGATAGATAGATAGATAGATAGATAGATAGATAGATAGATAGATAGATAGATAGATAGATAGATAGATAGATAGATAGATAGATAGATAGATAGATAGATAGATAGATAGATAGATAGATAGATAGATAGATAGATAGATAGATAGATAGATAGATAGATAGATAGATAGATAGATAGATAGATAGATAGATAGATAGATAGATAGATAGATAGATAGATAGATAGATAGATAGATAGATAGATAGATAGATAGATAGATAGATAGATAGATAGATAGATAGATAGATAGATTAGATAGATAGATAGATAGATAGATAGATAGATAGATAGATAGATAGATAGATAGATAGATAGATAGATAGATAGATAGATAGATAGATAGATAGAGATATATCCTACCTAAAGAAGAGATAAAAACCAGACAGAAACAATAAATAGTTTTGAAACATTGAAACTTCTCAGTAGATAACATCTATATAAATGACGTCATTTATTAAATAAGAGGCTGTCTTCTGAGAAGTTTCAATGGTTCAATGACTAGGATTATAGTTTCTGTGTTTTATTAAGGATCTTGTCATTTCAATCTCAAAGCGATCAAAACTGCAACCACATTTTTGGCAACTAAATCTATTGGCCTTTATGCTATAATTTTCATAATGAAAAGTTTGGTGCTAGAGGCAATGTATGCAACTTGAAGAAATCATTTCTTACTTTTTGTGGTTCTTAAAATAGACTTAAACTTAGTTATTTCCTATGTCTTGCTTATTTCGAACGGTAGTGACAATATAAAACTGTAGTAAAGTGTTCTTCAAGTATTAACCCTCTGAAAATACTGGAGCTAACAATAGGTTTTAATAGTTTTAAATTTTTTTTAATCACATCGGAATAAAATAACTATATTCATATTTTTAATCGAAATCTTATTGAACCGATTTCTGAATGAAGTGAAATCAACAGGATCTCCTGGCCTTCGTTGTCATCCCCCCCCCCCTCGCCCACCCCGTGTTCCTTTCAACCAGCGCTTTTGTTTATTCCAATCCCCAATCAGCACGAGGACAGTTGAGATAACATCGCTTCCTGTCACGTGCACATATATGTTTCTATTATTACTCACTGACACGACCTCACGTGAGACCAGGGGGCGTAGCTAAAGTGTTTGGCGCCCGGGGACACGTTTCATTTTAAAGAGCTTCCATTCCTTTTTTTTCAACTCTCAAACCCACAATTTTCACCAATAACACAATATCAAAGCACATTTCGGCGCCCCTGACTAGTCTGGACATCTGTCCCCCTGCCACCCCTTAAAGTACGCATCTGCGTGAGACCAAGTTCATACGTCATCAAATCAAGTTTGACGTCTCACTGTTGTTGACACAGAGTGGTTCTTAAGCAAGGCTGGATGCAGAGTTAGGTTTGTACATTCCTAAACGTATTTCCTCCAAACAATGGCTTACCATATGGCCTATAGCTTGATTTTGATCATTTGACAACTTTTATAATTATGGCCTATAGCTTTATTTTGATCATTTGACAACTTTTATAATTATGGCATATTAGCTTTATTTTGATCATTTGACAACTTTTATAATTATGGCCTATAGCTTGATTTTGATCATTTGACAACTTTTATAATTATGGCCTATTAGCTTGATTTTGATCATTTGACAACTTTTATAATTATGGCCTATTAGCTTGATTTTGATCATTCGACAACTTTTATAATTATGGCCTATAGCTTTATTTTGATCATTTGACAACTTTTATAATTATGGCATATAGCTTTATTTGGATCATTTGACAACTATTATAATTATGGCCCACATAAACAAATACACACACGCTGGAGAAATGCACATATTCAGGACAATATAAACATACAGGACAAATACACATAAATGACAAATAAACACATACAGGGCAAATATACATATAAGAGACACATGCACACATACATGACATATAGACACACATTGAGGACAAATACACACACATGATAAATACACACACATACAGGATAAATACTCAATAACATACAGGAAAAATACACACAAATGCAGGACAAATACATAATAACATACAAAACAAATACACACACACTGGACAAATACACACCTACAGGACAAATATACACACATACATGATAAATACACACACATACAGGACAAATACACACACCTACAGGATAAATTCACACACATACAGGACAAATACAAACACATACAGGACAAATACATACACATACATGACAAATACACACACACATACAGGACAAATACACATACATTCTGGCTAAATACACACATAAAGGACATAGAAAGTTACTATCTTATACGCTGCAATATTCACTATATTCATTTGGAAAGCAAAATAAATAGACTAGAAACTGTTCCACTAACCGCGTCACAGTGCCATGAGATAGATGCACCGTGGCGCGACTACACCACGTGTGTCTATACCTGCATAATGTGGCCAGATTGTTGCAACTTTTATTTAATCTAATCTTTTTTAAAATCTCCTTGATACTGAGAAAATTGGGAACTGCATTAAACCAAATTAAACAAATTAAACTAATTCAACACACAAACATCGCTTTAAATATATACATATTTTTTTTAATGCTCATTCAGAAATTCAGAATCTAAACGGTAATGGCTGATATCCATTCATTCATAGTTGAAGACCTTGAAAGTAATTTTTTTTATAGGTGTTAAAACGATTGGACGTGTTTCGTCAGGATGCGTTAAAAAGAAAGTTTCGCGTGATGCCGCATCCTGGCTGCCGTGACGTCCTCCAGCAGTGACAGCGGACGGGATCAAACACAAGTTTGCCATTACGACAATCTCCGTGAAACGAAATGTTAACTGCGGTACACCAAGCACGTGAGACAGCCATGGTACATAGCCCGACCAGATTTTTATATCTAAACGAGTCTTCCTTCAAGAGACACATCTATATTCGGCTTGGTTTGGCGTTTTGAAATAATTTCACATGCGATATAATAAAACAACTCACTCTTGACACTTTACACTTGACAATTTGCACGTGACACTTTATACTTTACACTTGACACTCGACACTTGACACCTTATTTCAGGAATTGTACAAATCTAAGTTAAATAGGAGCTGTTAAAAACAAGACACTTATTATACGCAATTTGAGGCGACTCAATCGAAGGATTCCTTTGGAAGACAAACCTTTGAACTTATGTAAATATATAAATTGTCAGGAATCCAATGACTTAAATAACACCATCAAACAACTCAGCAATGGTTTATGGCATAGTTTTGAAATAATTAACATTGAATAATTTACTTTATGCGCACAGGCCGTACATCAAAAATAAAAAGACTGGACTACTACATAGCTCCATATCTTCATCGAAATGGTCGACCAAGAGTTAATTATTCTCAATGTGACAATGTCATTGCGTAAATTCTACATTGATCTTTGCAAACAATCTTTCTTCCACATCAAGAAGCATTACCTGTTGCTTAATTCGTTAAGACGGAGAC
Organism: Omphiscola glabra; assembly: GCA_964017045.1. Classification (NCBI taxonomy): domain Eukaryota; kingdom Metazoa; phylum Mollusca; class Gastropoda; family Lymnaeidae; genus Omphiscola; species Omphiscola glabra. Next base: position 59,759,519 of record OZ024794.1, read on the forward strand.
CATGGTGAAATGTGTATGACACGTCGAATGGTCTCTACGCTGAAGTCTTGAAAGAAGAGAATGGTATCAATGCGGGATATCGTTAGAATAGCTTTGAAATATTGATGCAGATTCTTATAAAAATTTCACCTGGAAAGGTTGGGAGGAATGGGCCGTGTGTCTTAAAATAAAGAAATGTTGTTTTGCTCAAGACTATAAGCAGCTCAATGGAGGGCGTGGACAAAGGGCAGAAACACTACAAAGAAATACCTCAAGAGTTACTTTGATCATAAGAAGTGGTATGATTTCGTTTCTTTTCATGTATCAAAAAATATATATGTATTGATTTTTCTTGCGATAAGAGGTTTAAGTTTTCTGTGTAGTTTGTTTTGTTTATCTAGCTCAATGTTTTCTGTTCCTTTTTTTTTGTTTGTTTGATTTTTCATGCGGAACGAAATAAACTTGAAAATTTTAACATGATTTTTAATCACATCTTAACTTATCAGCTTGTGAAGCATCAGTTACAAAAAAAATATTGTATTAAACAAAAACCTCTGTCTTCACCAGCCGAAGACGTATGCGCGACTCCAGCAGTTACACATTATTATTACCTAACGCAGAATTCATGACAGCATTCAAGTCTGATATTATCAACAATATATTTTCACAAGCACAAGCTTCACAGCATCAGCCAAGGCGAAACACAACGATGTCAAAATTTCGACAATTTCAGCTGCTGATTTTTAAACAAGACTGATACGTCATCTACTCTGACTTACTATGATAACGACACACACCTCGACTTGGATAACGATACATAGTTCAACTATGATAACGACACACACCTCGACTTGGATAACGATACATAGTTCAACTAGGATAATGACACATATATCAACTAGGATAACGACACACACCTCAGCCAGGATAATGACACATAGATCAACTAGGATAACAACACACACCTCAACTAGGAAAACAACACATACGTCAACTTGGATAACGACACATACGTCAACTGGGATAACGACACAATCGTCAACTAGGATAACTACACACACCTCAACCAGGTTAACGAAATACACCTCAACCAGGATAATGACACAAATGTCACTTAGGATAACGACACATACGTCAACTAGGATAACGACACATACGTCAACTAAGATATCGACACACACCTCAAAGTGAGGTGGAAATCGAACCGAACCCGAACCGAGTACATCGAACTCGAACTCTGATGATCGAGTCTGACCGAGCCTATACGTCATCTTCGCCGCGTACCAACCGAACGAACGTACCGCAATCTTATTGGAACCGAAAATTGTTTACGAATGTGGCACGTGACCAGGGCCGGATTTCCCTATAGGCTAAGAAGGCTTAAGTATAGGCTAAGAAGGCTTAAGTATAGGCTAAGAAGGCTTAATTATAGGCTAAGAAGGCTTAAGTATATGCTAAGTAGGTTTAAGTATAGGCTAAGAAGGCTTAAGTATAAGCTAAGAAGGCTTAAGTATAGGCTAAGAAGGCTTAAGCCTAGGACCTCCAAAATTTTTAGGGTAAATATTTTTATAGACTCACGCGCTTGAAGGAAAAAAAAAGAATTAAAAATTTTAGAAACTAAACTAAACTTTGTTTTATTAAGGGTTGTTTAATGTTAAGCTAATGTTCTTGTTTTTTTATTTCTTTTACTTTGACATTTCTTGTGGTTACTATTTATAACTCGAAGCGCTACAAAATACAAAACGCAACAATACAAAATCTACATAAAAGCCAATGGAAAATACAAGCCAATATACATCAAGGAATATGAGCAAGCTCCTTGGAAAAAATGAGGTAGACTACATCATCCCAGCAGGTGAGTGCGAAAAAGGAGGAACAAAAAGAAAGAAAAGTATATATTTTCATGGGGGAAAAAGTCTCGTCCCAAAAGAATGAGTCACAGACAATCGCGCAGAGGATACCTCGATGGATGACGCACCAAAAAAAATGAGTCACCCTGTAGACTATAAGGAACAGTGCTTAAAAACCACCAGACTCTACTAACCTCTTGAATACTCATAAGAACCAGGTCTTTGAATACATCCAAGTCCCGTCTTGTGTCCATGTACTTTGGTCTTTTGTCTAATGCCAGGCCTGACGCTTCCTGGAGAGAGAGAGAGAGAGAGAGAGAGAGAGTGAAACGTGGAAGGGGTGGTTGACAAGTTGGTTACACGGTGGTTCAGGTCTCACAAGACTAAACATCTCTTTAGCTTGATAGGTTCTATAAATATTCAGCGTCTCTCAGATAAGTCATAAGACCTATAAATATTTGATGTTCTCAGAGGCGTAGCGAAAGGAGGTAGGGGGTACAGTTGTACCCGGGGCCAGCTATTTGGGGACGCCAAAATGTGCTTTGGTATTATTTTATTGATGAAAATAATGGGTTTGAGAGTTGAAGAAAGGAAAAGAGGGCGCTTTAAAATGAATCTTGTCCCCGGGCGCCAAACACTCTAGCTACGCCTCGGGATGCTCTTCAGAAAAGGAATTTGACACCTAAAGTAAAAGCACTGAGAATCAGTTTATCGGAATAGGTTTCCGTTAAATGATCAGTGAGTTTGAGATTGCATTTAAATATAAATTCATTGAAACATTTTAAAGATTAATTAAAAGAAAATAATATTCTATCCAATGCAATGGCAAAGATAGCGAATATTTTTTTTTAAATCTGGCAATGGATTATCTGGTAACAATGACACGCAACCTGTCAGTGTACACGATTAAGCACGTGATATTTAAATTCTCATTAGAAATCAAAGACAGAATCTGTCAAACGAATGATTGGCAAACGATTATTGATAAAAAAATCTTTTTTTGTGATTGACCTTAAAATTCCATCAATCAAACTAGACAATCGATGGCCTATTCTCGATGCCCTATTCTCAACACGTCTGTCAGTTTCAAGTAGCACCCATCAGTTGCTCATCTAGTGTCTTTCTCACAGCTTGCATAAAAAAGATTTTATTTTTTTAAAGAAACGACTCCTTTGGTCAGTGTAAATCTATTTACGTGTTTTGAGATTTCATAGAAAGATTATTATTCAAGAAAAGCAAATAATTATTTTTAAAATGCTTTACTCTCAAGGTTGTTTTTACATTGTGCGACCTTTCTTATTTTGCCTTTCTTTTTGTTAACTTCTTTTGTGCGTACGTTAGGGGGGGGGGGGGGGGGGTTCGCCACTACATTAGACTTTTGACTCGTCACACCATGATCTGAGCCTACAGCTGTACTTTTTTTTGGGCTCCATCTCATAGACTGATACCATCCCTGACTAGCAGACTGGCAGACTTTATTAGGTTTCTATCCAAGAATGATGCGTCCAGAAAAACTAGGTAATCACGTGACGTGGCGTCATCCTTACCTCGTAAACTCTCCCAAGTAGGGTTTATATGATTCCTGAAATATGTCATCTCTGGTAACAGCACGTTAACACTTAACACTTTCAAATGGTACAGATTGCATTTACATGAACTGGGATTTAGGCTTTTATTGCTTCTTTTTCAAAAAAAAATCTTCAATCTTCAGGATTCAGGGACAGACTATGCAACACTTTGTAGTTTATCTCATGTCGTCTCAACTTGCGATTCTCACTGATAAATGTGAAGATACCATTGCAGAAAACGCATTACTTGAAATGTACACCCGGAATGCCCACTGAGCTATCAGAGTATCCTTGACTTACCTGTAAGACTTCATCTGTCCTTGTAGGTGAGCCGGTGACCATCGACAAGGCGACTGCTGCCACGAAAAGTGCGAAAATGTGATATGTTGGAAGCTCCATTTTGTCTTGAGATCTGAAAGTAACAAGAGAACGGGTCCTTAGCGTTCCGCGCGAAAACGTAATGCCCTTTATCATACAACTGCAATGTTCCGCGTGACACAAACTATTCCCTTTATCACTAAACATCAATGTTCCATGTGACAACGTAGTGCCCTTTATCATTTAAACTCAATGATCTACCTGACAACTTTTGCCCTTTATCATTTAAACTCAATGTTTCACGTGACAACGTAATGCCCCTTATCATTAAACCACAACGCTCCAGAATTCATTCGTTGATTATTTCCGGAGATGTACATTTTCGTTTCGTTTCCAAGGCATTGAAGATTGGTTCCATGCCGCCCTGTGTTAGTATTTCTAAGTAATAAAGCCGACACTCACGAACGTTCTCAGAACTCCTCCACAAAAATACGATTACATTACAGTAGATGCGTTGTCCTGTTTATAAAACTATTCTTTAAAATGATAACTTTGATTGCCATGATGACCATCTGTAAAGAAAATAATCTTCCATGCAATGTAAATTAGAAGGAATACCGTTGCCAGCATTTATTTATTCCCGCAATTTTTAGTTCTAAAAAATTGTGAAGGGGGTGGGGTGGCCAGTCAGACGAGTGCTCGCTCTTTCACAGCAGATCAATAAGCACTGGGTGCAGTATATGGTGTTAACATAAGCCATAATAGAATAACACGCCAACAATAACACGCCAACAATAACACGCCAACAATAACACGCCAACAATAACACGCCAACAATAACACGCCATTTGTTCGTCTCATCGTCAGCGAATAGAGTAAAATAACTAACAGCGGCTGATTCAAAAGTAGGGGGTGGGGGTGGGGCGGAGATCTGAGTGTGGGAGATAAACTTGGCACCATCCATGGCCATATTCAGGATGAAAAACTTTGATGCAGGACATCCATTAAGTTACATCGGGGTATCCCTGGAGTTGACTCACGGCCATTTGGTTATGGGCCAACCGCTGGGCAGCAAGAATATCATCGAATTCGTCACTCAAATGTTTCAAAAGCATTCAATTGTCCACCTCGCCAGCGCCCAGCATTAAACTTCACTTTTAATCCTTTGTGTTAAATTTGCACAATCTTAGGACGGCTAATTGGCCCACTTCCCGTCAACCTATCGAGATGACACTTGGCACAAACCCCAACTCCAGCACGCAATTATCAGTTTCTCCTGTTTTCAAGGGGAAGATTTATGAAATATGACGAAACTGGTTTCACGAAATAAAGTTTCAAGTACCTGCGCTAAATGAGATTTAAAAAAAAATATATTGCAAGTTCGTTTATTGCGTAATATTTTCTTTATTTTTTTTAAAAATAGTTTGTGAAATGAATCTACAGGGTAAAAGCGGGAGGATCATTAAAATTATTAATGTAGTTGAGGGGCGTGCCAAAATGTGTGGCTGCGAGCTTTTTCTTTTTTTTTTTGGTGGGTGGCACTCATTGGGATTCTTATAAAGTGCGTTACTTGTATGCAAGTTTTTTCTTATTTTCAGCCCCACCCACCATTGCTCGATGTTACATTTTATAAAGATTTACACGAAAAACTTAGTTTTTATGGGTTGTTTAATTATACCAGAGCTTCATTGTGCTTAGGGCAGCACCGGACATTTGTAACTACAAAACATATTCTGCTGCCCTGGTGACAAAAACTCTTGGCAAAAAAACATTGAGGATCAAAGGACCAAGTCATTAAGTCTACATTGTAATTATAAACCGGTATCTTTAACGTATACCAAGTAAGGGTGCGTGTACTTTTTCAGATCAACAGTTCTAAATAAAAAATATTTTACTTGGCCACCTTCTCTATCAAAGCAGAAATTGAAATGTCTGAGGCAAGAAGCAATAGTTTCCAGGTCTCAGACCACTTACACGACACCAGAAATGCGATCACTTCACGGGGAGATGACCCCGAACTTTACATTTAAATCATGTTAGGGCGGGAATAAATCTCGTTTGTAAGGGCTCGCACTGGCTTAAAGTGGCGTCGTGATGTGGGAAGTAAGTTGCCCACTCGTAGACGGCCGGGGGTATATTCAGGTTCAGATATTGGCTACTTGGGTTTTGTAGTTTCAGATATTGGCTACTTGGGTTTTGTAGTTTCAGATATTGGCTACTTGGGTTTTGTAGTTTCAGATATTGGCTACTTGGGTTTTGTAGGTTCATATATTGGCTACTTCGGTTTTGTAAGTTCAGATATTTCAGTATTCCAGAGAGAGAGGAGGCCGTAGGACTACTTACTTTAGGTTTTAAAAAAAATACACTTTAATTTAAATACAATTTTATTTTAGACGTTATTTTAACGAGAGAATTTTAACCTTTCATTAAATAACACATCTTAGTAACTCAAAACATTCGTTGTTTATTTAAACAGTTTTAATTAAGAGCCCACAAGAGAAAATGTATTTATTATTTATAACGGAAGCGAGAAATTTAGACTGAAAGCTAACATGGGAAGATAAGCGCCGTCATACATATAATTTGATTTGTGATTCTTAGTAGATTTTAAATATTAGATTTCTGTTCATTTTTGTAAAAATACAAACAGTAAGGATATCAGGTATCGCCTGGAATATTTACCCTTTTTTTTTGGTCTAGAGAGATTTAATGAGACTTAGATTCATACATATTTAATAATAATAATAATGAAGTTTATTTGAGAAATCACGCTTCATCCCCAAAGGCTCGAAGCGCGTTACAAGGTTCGATGTTCGAGAGGCATCACTGCTGCCAGTTAGGCGCATGTGAACTCCATCTCCCCATCTCCTGGGTTTGAATTCAGAGTTTCCTTCTCTTAGATGAATTGCCGTCCAAGGTTAACGAGTCCCATCCACCCGGGAGTTGCCGGAGTGTTTCATTGTATCAATGTTATCCGCCTATCGGGACTCCATCGCCGGGTTTGAATTCAGAGTTTCCTTCTCTTAGATGAGTTTCCGTCCAAGGTTAACGAGTCCCATCCACCCGGGAGTTGCCGGAGTGTTTCATTGTATCAATGTTATCCGCCTATCGGGACTCCATCGCCGGGTTTGAATTCAGAGTTTCCTTCTCTTAGATGAGTTTCCGTCCAAGGTTAACGAGTCCCATCCACCCGGGAGTTGCCGGAGTGTTTCATTGTATCAATGTTATCCGCCTATCGGGACTCCATCGCCGGGTTTGAATTCAGAGTTGTCTTCTCTTAGATGAGTTTCCGTCCAAGGTTAGCGGGTCCCATCCACCCGGGAGTTGCCGGAGTGTTTCATTGTATCAATGTTATCCGCCTATCGGGACTCCATCGCCGGGTTTGAATTCAGAGTTGTCTTCTCTTAGATGAGTTTCCGTCCAAGGTTAGCGGGTCCCATCCACCCGGGAGTTGCCGGAGTGTTTCATTGTATCAATGTTATCCGCCTATCGGGACTCCATCGCCGGGTTTGAATTCAGAGTTGTCTTCTCTTAGATGAGTTTCCGTCCAAGGTTAGCGGGTCCCATCCACCCGGGAGTTGCCGGAGTGTTTCATTGTATCAATGTTATCCGCCTATCGGGACTCCATCGCCGGGTTTGAATTCAGAGTTTCCTTCTCTTAGATGAGTTTCCGTCCAAGGTTAGCGGGTCCCATCCACCCGGGAGTTGCCGGAGTGTTTCATTGTATCAATGTTATCCGCCTATCGGGACTCCATCGCCGGGTTTGAATTCAGAGTTTCCTTCTCTTAGATGAGTTTCCGTCCAAGGTTAGCGGGTCCCATCCACCCGGGAGTTGCCGGAGTGTTTCATTGTATCAATGTTATCCGCCTATCGGGACTCCATCGCCGGGTTTGAATTCAGAGTTTCCTTCTCTTAGATGAGTTTCCGTCCAAGGTTAGCGGGTCCCATCCACCCGGGAGTTGCCGGAGTGTTTCATTGTATCAATGTTATCCGCCTATCGGGACTCCATCTCCTGGGTTTGAATTCAGAGTTTCCTTCTCTTAGATGAGTTTCCGTCCAAGGTTAGCGGGTCCCATCCACCCGGGCTGCTGGTGGTGTGTTTGCTTGGCTGGGCTTTGGTGCTATTATTTATTTTCGACTAATTATTTCGTGGCTCTGTCTTTCAAGGTTCGTTCTATCAACAAACGAAAGTGGACCATTAAATGTAGCACGCCTTCACCATTCATTGGCAATTAGATTAAATTATGAAACGCATACAATGGAAATATATAAGAAGTAGAAGAAGAAGAAGGCTTGGAGGGCCGCATGTTTCCCACGGACCGTGCTTTGGGGACTACTGATGAAATATCTGTAGTTTAAATGTTAGTACATCGTATGTGCTTATTTCATCTGCCTGGTCTTTTTAATGAAATAATAGATTTTTTTTCGTTTTTTTCTACTTTCTTCTTCTTGTTGTGTTAGTTCGTTCCTTTTTTTCCTTTTATAACATTTATCTGAAGTATACATACATTAGGAAAGTAATCAGAAATAATGTTCAATAAACTACTTGGCCATTTTTATTGAATGAGAAGATAGGAACAAAATGGAAAATATGAGACAATGAGAGACAGTAGGAGACAATAAGAGACAGTAGGAGACAGGAGACATGGGAGGCAATATGATACAATAGGAGGCAATATGAGACATTTAGAGGCAATAGGAGACAGTAGGAGACAATAAGAGACAGTAGGAGACATAAGAGACAGTAGGAGACAGGAGACATAGGAGACAATAGGAGGCAATATGAGACATTTGGAGGCAATAGGAGACAGTAGAAGACAATGACAAAGTTAAATTAAGATAAAAGTTCAACAATTTTTACCCAATTTAGACATATATTTTTTAAGTCCCTCTTGTATCTTCACCAGCGATCTACAACTGCTAGAGCAGTGGTTCTCAACCTTCCAAATGCCATGAACCTTTAATACAGGTCCTCATGTTGTGGCGACCCCCTACAAACTTATTTTAGCTGCTATTTCATAACTATAGAGTATATATGTTTTCCGATGGTCTTTGGCTACACCTGGGAAAGGGTCGTTCGACCTCCTAAAGGGGTCGCCACCCACAGGTTGAGAACCGCTGTGCTAGAGGAAAACGCCCCGCAAAAAATTTAATGGCTCCCACTTTTGAAATTCGTTACCAACTAAATGAAATTACACCTGCCTCTGACGTCTGCCTCTGACATCTGACCCAATGAAGTCTGCCTCTATGAAGTCTGCCTCTGATGTCTGCCTCTATGAAGTATGCCTCTGACGTCTACCTCTATGAAGTCTACCTCTATGAAGTCTGCCTCTGACGTCTGCCTCTATAAAGTCTGCCTCTGACCTCTGCCTCTATGAAGTCTGCCTCTATGAAGTCTGCCGCTGACGTCTACCTCTATGAAGTCTGCCTCTGACGTCTACCTCTATGAAGTCTGCCTCTGACGTCTACCTCTATGAAGTCTGCCGCTGACGTCTGCCTCTACGAAGTCTGCCTCTGATGTCTGCTTCTATGAAGTCTGCCTCTGACGTCTGCCTCTATGAAGTCTGCCTCTGAAGTCTACCTCTATGAAGTCTACCTCTATGAAGTCTGCCTCTGAGGTCTACCTCTATGAAGTCTGCCTCTGACTTCTGCTTCTATGAAGTCTACCTATGAAGTCTGCCTCTGACGTCTGCCTCTATGAAGTCTGCCTCTGACGTCTACCTCTATGAAGTCTGCCTCTGACGTCTGTCTCCATGAAGTCTGCCTCTATGACGTCTTCCTCTATGAAGTCTGCCTCTATGACGTCTGCCTCTATGAAGTCTTCCTCTATGACGTCTGCCTCAAAGAATTCAGGCTCTATGAACTCTGTCTCTGACGTCTGTGTCTATGAAATCTGCCTCTATGAAGTATGCCTCTATGAATTCTGCCTCTATGAAGTCTGCCTCTATGAAGTCTGCCTCTATGAAGTCTTCCTCTATGACGTCTGCCTCAAAGAATTCAGGCTCCATGAAGTCTGTCTCTGACGTCTGTGTCTATGAAATCTGCCTCTATGAAGTATGCCTCTATGAATTCTGCCTCTATGAATTCCCTCCTCTATGAAGTCTGCCTCTATGAAATCTGCCTCTATGAAGTCTGGCTCCCCTAAACCCTAATGTGTTTGATTACTTTATATTTTCCTATTGATGTTTTTTTCTTTATGCTCATACTCCTCCTGCAACAACAACCTCAAAAACTTGAAACTAATTATAATAATGGTAACAAAGCTAAGCGCTAGACAATTCAATTCAAATCTCCACCGCTTACGGCCACGGGTTTTGGGAAATCTTTGGCGCTTCTGCCTGCAGCCAGAAGCGAATTATAACGATTCGTGCTACTCATGGCCACAATCTCCAACCAAATCTAATATGCGGCAAACCTGTTTAACTCCCTTTGCCCTAATATGAACGAAACCCCCGTGCAGACAGGAAGGAGAAATGTTACGACGGTGATCTTTTGAAATGTCTTCCAGATCACAAGAGCCAGGGGTGAGGAGGGGTGGGGAGGGGTGAGCAGCAGTTCCAAGACTAGTTATTGACTTATAAGACGATAAAATACTTTTAATTTTGAAGGCGTTAAATTTTCTTTAAAGAAATATTTATTGGAATCAGAGGCGTAACAACGGCTTGGCATTGGGGCAGTTGCCAAGGACGCCGGCCTGCGCCAGTTCAAAAAGGCGCCGCTAAATCTCTAATTTTTAAATTTTTATTATTTAAAAAATAAATTAGCCAACGGCGTCAAAAACCCAGTTACGCCTCTGATGGAATAAAAGTGATTTGGAGAGTAGCGGTTGTTTTGTTTCAAAAATAATAATAATAAAGTTTATTTGAAAAAAATCACGCTTCATCCCCAAAGGCTCGAAGCGCGGTACAAAAACAAAGCTGGGAGATAATAACTAGCTGGAAAAGATGGTAGACAACTTCACCCCAGCAAATTTTGGCCCCAACCCGGCCTGGGAGGACTGCTTATTTCAAGCAATTTAAATGAGATGCTTCAACCTTTTGTCCTAATGTCTTTATTACGCTAACATTGTTCGGAATAGAGAAGTGACTCACAGGCTAGTGGCTATTTGGTGATGTTTGACCTGACTATAAAGTAGGATAAGAAATGAAGGACTGCGTTCGAGCTGTGTGAAGGAAATGGTAGAACAAGATAATATAGAAGCTTGAAATAGAAAGACAGGACAGTAAAAGAAGACCGTTTCAACTAAGAGTCTTCCTCGGCAGACAGGGAAAATGAAGAAACAACAACAAAAGAAAAGCTAGAAAGTAGTGCAAAAACCTAGGTGTTCGCCATTAATGTTGTTGACGGGATTTTGGTTTTCCAAAACCAAGATGAAAGATTCACATATTTAAAAAAAAAATAATAAAAGCGCTCAATGAAAGCGCTCAATGAAAGCCCTCAATGAAAGCCCTCAATGAATGCCCTCAATGAATGCCCTCAATAAAAGCCCTCAGTCTTTGTTAAACCTAAACGTAAACTGCTTTTAAAATAGTTTCCGTTTTTATTTTTCATTAAAACTTAACTTTGTGAGGAAGAGATTTGATTTGAAATGTGTATCGATTCCTTCAGACGTGATGCAAGTATCCTCTATACTTACAGATGTTTTGAGGAAAGACGAAGCAGTTTGTTTGTATCGTGACCTTCTGGTGATTTAATTTGAGCTCAGAGTCGTTTGAAAATTGAAGGTCAATCGTTAACCCACACAGATACATCAGTGAGGTACGTCAGCAGCCTATAGCATCTTGAAGTTTTTAGGGTGAGGCATTGAATGCCCTGGAACGTTCTAACACGGACAAACACGGGTTTGATACAGAGCACAGTGTACAGGGCAATGTGTACAGTGAGCTTTATTTTCTCGCTACACACCGGCCTTGACATTGTTCACTGTTCTTTCAAGGAGAAAGTTCAGAGCAGATCAAATCAACTGTGAATCTTTACTCGACTAAGCTCTAGACAGCCGAGAACTCTTCAGACGATAGTGCTGGTCATCCTTTGCTCTTCTCATCTCACACTAGAGTCCCCAGTTTCACACCAATCCCTTATTCTTTTCTTCTTTTTTTGTAGTGACTCACTCAATGAGGCACGTGGCAACTTTGTTCATTCGATCCCCCAATTGATTACCAGGAGACCACATTAAGACCATGCCCGGCTCCAACTTTTGGGGAGCACGTGCTGCCCACCCTCCCCCCCCCCCACAACATTAGACGAAGACCACTGTTGTCAGACAACCGGGAAACTTAATCCAATTAGAAGCTCAAACTTTAAAATTGTGTTTACGTTTTAGTTAGGGTTGAAACCATTGACGAGATGGACCGCTGGCCGCTGACCGCTGGCCGGTGTCAGTCTGTGACTTACATTACAGGGTATGTGGAGAAAGTTGGGAACGGGTGGGGGTAGTAATCATGCTATTTTAGGGGCTGTGAGGGGAGTGAGGGGGTGGTATAGAAACGTAGAATGTGCTAATTAAGCAAATTACCTAGTTCGATCGTGTTGGCTTGAGGGAGTTGACTCGAATCTTGTTGAAGGCAACACGACTGTTAGTTTGTGTGTATGGTCGAGGTATTATATGGGGGTCAGGGGATGGAGTGGGTGGTCAGGGGGTACATGGTGATGGGGATATAGGGGGTTCTGGGTTAAAGGGACACGGGATGGAGTGGGTGGTCAGGGGTACAGGGTGAAAGGGATATAGGGAGTTCTGGGTTATAGGGACAGGAGTATGGAGTGGGTGGTCAGGGGGTACAGGGTGAAGGGGATATAGGGGGTTCTGGGTTATAGGGGGTTCTGGGTTATAGGGTCAGGGGACGGAGTGGGTGGTCAAGGGGTACAGGGTGAAGGGGATATCGGGGGTTCTGGGTTATAGGGACAGGGGATGAAGAGGGTGGTCAGGGGGTACAGGGTGATTGGGATATAGGGGTTCTGGGTTATAAGGACAGGGAATGGAGTGGGTGGTCAGGGGGTACAGGGTGATTGGGATATAGGGGGGGGGGATTATATAGGGTACAGGGTTAAAGGTGATATAGGGAGGGGGGGCTGTCATGGGTTATAGTCTCAGATTGTAGCAGCTAGTAAGAGATTAATTGTTTAAAAAAAGAACATTTATATAGTGCTATATCGAATAATAGTATAGTGAGAATGTAGTGTTTATTTTCCATTTAGGCTGTTATTTTTCCAATATGACAGGCTGAATTTATAATTATAATTTATTGATTCTTATGAAAAAGTTTTAAGTCCTTCATTGGAATTACTTATTTTGTAACTTAATTATATTTGCTTTTATCAATTGTAAATTAATATCTCTTACATATATTACGCTTCTGGTGTGACTCGTGGACTGCTTCCTAATGAGTTCAAAGGCGCACAAAATATAAATCCTGATAACTACGCTAAATGATTTTTTTATATAACGCAAATACGTTTGGTGCGCAATATTTTCTTTTCGGAAAATGAAATCGTTTCAATTTAAATAAGGTGTAAAAAAAAAATACGGTTTAAAAGTGGTTTGGACATCAGAATATTTAATATAGTTCATGGGCGTGAAATAAAAAGTGTGCGGTGACGTATCATGGGGGGAAGGGGTGTAGCAAAAATTGGGATTCTTAAAATGTGCGTTACTTGAGTTCATGTTTTGTCAAGTAACTCTAGTAGATGGGAAGCTCATGCATTGCTGTCACCAATGTATGGCGGCTATATCTAGTAGATATGTAAAACCTGTCTATACTATGACGTCACTAAAGTACATATTCCTCACACATCGCATAGTTTGCTTCCCCAACATAACTATTTCCAACCTGACAGGTTTTGTTAGTTTTGTGTGTGTGTGGGTGGGTGGGTGTGTGTGATCACAAATTTAGTCTGACCACCAGAGTCCTGTCTTTGCTTTAGTGATTTACCCATAAAAATAGCTTCACACAATCTCTTGACAAATCGTTTCGGACAACCTGTCCACTTAATCTGTCATTCATCTTCCTCTTTTAACATCCTCTAGATTGCGTTACATTCTCAAGTTAAAAGAATGATGATAATAACTTTAAAAAAAAAGTATTTCTCCCGTTAAAAATTTTAAGATTTTTTAAAAACAAACGTATGAATTGAATTGTTCATTTCAACATTAATTCTAAACCTCGCGTTTTACTGTTGTTGTTGTTTTTTTTGTTGTTTTTGTTGTTGTTGCTGTTTTTGTTGTTTTTGTTGTTGTTGTTGTTGTTGTTTTTGTTGTTGTTGTTTTTGTTGTTTTTGTTGTTGTTGTTGTTTTTGTTAATGTTGTTGTTTTTGTTGTTGTTGTTTTTTTTGTTGTTTTTGTTGTTTGTTTTTGTTGTTGTTGTTTTTGTTGTTTTTGTTGTTGTTGTTGTTGTTTGGTTGTTGTTGTTTTTGTTGTTGTTTCTGTTTTTGTTGCTGTTGTTCTAAACCTCGCGTTTTACTGTTGTTGTTGTTGCTGTTGTTTTTGTTGTTTTTGTTATTGTTGCTGTTTTTGTTGTTTTTGTTGTTGTTGTTTTTGTTGCAGTTGTTGTTTTTGTTGCAGTTGTTTTTGTTGTTGCTGTTGTTTTTGTTGCAGTTGCTGTTGTTGTTGCTGTTGTTTTTGTTGTTTTTGTTGCAGTTGTTGTTTTTGTTGCAGTTGTTTTTGTTGTTGCTGTTGTTTTTGTTGCAGTTGCTGTTGTTGTTGCTGTTGTTTTTGTTGTTTTTGTTGCAGTTGTTGTTGCTGTTGTTTTTGTTGTTTTTGTTGCAGTTGCTGTTGTTGTTGCTGTTGTTTTTGTTGTTTTTGTTGCAGTTGTTGTTTTTGTTGCAGTTGTTGTTGTTGTTGCTGTTGTTTTTGTTTTTGTTGTTGTTTTTGTTGTTGTTGTTTTTGTTGTTGTTGTTTTTGTTGTTGTTGTTTTTGTTGTTTTTGTTTTTGTTTTTGTTGTTGTTGTTGTTGTTTTTGTTGTTTTTGTTGCAGTTGTTTATGTTGCTGTTGTTTTTGTTGTTTTTGTTATTGTTGCTGTTTTTGTTGTTTTTGTTGTTGTTGTTTTTGTTGCAGTTGTTGTTTTTGTTGCAGTTGTTTTTGTTGTTGCTGTTGTTTTTGTTGCAGTTGCTGTTGTTGTTGCTGTTGTTTTTGTTGTTTTTGTTGCAGTTGTTGTTTTTGTTGCAGTTGTTTTTGTTGTTGCTGTTGTTTTTGTTGCAGTTGCTGTTGTTGTTGCTGTTGTTTTTGTTGTTTTTGTTGCAGTTGTTGTTGCTGTTGTTTTTGTTGTTTTTGTTGCAGTTGCTGTTGTTGTTGCTGTTGTTTTTGTTGTTTTTGTTGCAGTTGTTGTTTTTGTTGCAGTTGTTGTTGTTGTTGCTGTTGTTTTTGTTTTTGTTGTTGTTTTTGTTGTTGTTGTTTTTGTTGTTGTTGTTGTTTTTGTTGTTTTTGTTTTTGTTTTTGTTGTTGTTGTTGTTGTTTTTGTTGTTTTTGTTGCAGTTGTTGTTTTTGTTGCAGTTGTTGTTGTTGTTGCTGTTGATTTTGTTGTTTTTGTTGTTTTTGTTGTTGTTGTTGTTTTTGTTGCAGTTGTTGTTGTTACTGTTTTTGTTGTTTTTGTTGCAGTTGTTGTTGTTGTTGCTGCTGTTGTTTTTGTTGCAGTTGTTGTTGTTGTTGCTGATGTTGTTTTTGTTGTTGTTGTTGTTTTTGTTGTTTTTGTTGCAGTTGTTTATGTTGCTGTTGTTGCTGTTGATTTTGTTGTTGTTGTTGTTTTTGTTGTTTTTGTTGTTGTTGTTGTTGTTTTTGTTGTTGTTGTTGTTTTTGTTGTTTTTGTTGTTGTTACTATTTTTGTTGTTTTTGTTGCAGTTGTTGTTGTTGTTGCTGCTGTTGTTTTTGTTGCAGTTGTTGTTGTTGTTGCTGATGTTGTTTTTGTTGTTGTTGTTGTTTTTGTTGCAGTTGTTGTTGTTTTTGTTGTTGTTGTTGTTTTTGTTGTTTTTGTTGCAGTTGTTGTTGTTGCTGTTGTTTTTGTTGTTGTTGTTGTTGTTGTTTTTGTTGTTGTTGTTGCTGCTGTTGTTTTTGTTGTTGTTCAAGCACATGAAAAACAAAACTGCAAAGCGATAGACTGAGATTAAAGTCATTGATCTCTCCCGAAGTATATTACGAGGTGGATTTTTTAAATCATTTTTCAAATTAGACAGCACAATGTGGGTAAAAAAGGAAGCTGAACGATCCTCAGATTTTCACAAGTTTCAATATGGTCATCGTATTTCTCAACAATTTCTTCCTCTTGCCTGCAACAACATTTCTCGCTCGCCTCTTATGCCTGGGAAACAGAGACCTCGTGACAGCTTCATCAAGAGATTGTTTTTTAAAGGCGCACCCGTGTCTATTGCTTCCTTCCATGGAGTCCTAATGATGGTAATAAATCAATATGATTTCAATTGTTAAGGAGAAAGAAAATGTGCACTGTATCCCACTTTCGTTATCGCCAGGCAATTTGTTTTCCTTTTCCTAAAATTTGTTGATTTTTTTCAACCTAAATTATAATGAAGAGTTTTCACTTCTTTGACATGAACGCAATTTACATTTATGTGCAAGATTAATATTTCTGTTATTTATTTAACATGTATTGTATAAAAATATACCCCACATGACACTTTGGTTTAAAACATCGACAAAACTCTTTCCATTGGGATGACATTAATATATTATTATCTTTTTATCAACAACGGAAAAAAACTCATATTGGAGTCAGTGTTGGGGATTAGAAGTCGGAGACTTACTATTTGTGTTTATATTGGAGTCAGTGTCCTGGATCAGAAGTCGGAGACTTACTATTTGTGTTCATGAGTTCGTTCAAAATGTGGTGCGAAATGGAAAGTTCTTTTTTTTTTTAAATTTTTTATTGATCAAATATGAGGTCCTTAAAACAGGAGAAACGCTTGCTGATAACGAGATCTGATTTTAATTACTGACTTTGATTAACAGATTTCAATATTTCCGAAATTTCATTTTTTAATGATACTTACAATTTCAAATATGTGTGCCCTTCCTACGTTTAAACATTTGAGATCTGTTTACACAAACATTATTTCCCCTTGTTAAGCCGTGATTATCAGACGAAAAAAGTATGAACCAATCATGATGAACCAATCATGATAAACCAATCATGATGAACCAATCACGATGAACCAATCATGATTGACCCGGTCATGATGAACCAATCATGATGAACCAATCATGATGAACCGATCATGATGAACCAATCATGATGAACCAATCATGATGAACCAATCATGATGAACCAATCATGAAGAACCAATCATGATGAACCAATCAGGATAAACCAATCATAATGGGCGGCATTGTAAAACAAATTTTAATCGATTTTTAAAAAACATTATGTTGTTTGACAAGGTCAATTAGCCAATCACAAAAGGGATTCAAATTTGAGCACGCTAAACGTGTGTTTATGACGAGTTTTGAGTTCGGGCACATCTTGTGCAATGTTGATCTTTACATCACATGCTAAAGTTGAAAGCCAAAGTGACGTTGATCTTTACATCACATGCTAAAGTTGAAAGCCAAAGCAATGTTGATCTTCAAATCAAGTGCTATAGTTGATAGCCAGAGCAACGTTGATCTTTAAATCCGATGCTAAAGTTGAAATATTCAAGTTGTAAAGCTTTAAATGTAAAGAGATCAAGATAAGGATGCGCCATCAGATCATGTATTTAACTCATGCAAGCGGTGAAGATAGAAAACATTATCCTATTGGAATATCCGTAGCGTTGTGGTAACAACATCGAGAGATAGAATAAGGTGAAAATTGTTCACTAGTGCAATCATCGGATTGAAGGTGGTTATACAACTAAAACTGTTTTAACCCAGAGCTAGATGACGAATTATAATTTGATACCCTTTAGCGGGGGGGGGGGGGTTGGTTGCGGTGTCCGATCCGTGCTTGGCTTGTGGTCGTACACAGGGCAGTGAGAAGGAAAAGGCTGTGGAGCAGACGCCAATCTGATGGAAAGCCAAAAAAAAATTTCCGTCTCTGTCAAATATCATTTATTGTTGAAACGGATGGTGGGTCGGGGGTAGGGGTGGCGTGTTTAGGCTTCGCCCCCAGACGCAGCTTTTCCTCCTCACGGTCCTGGACGTAAAAAAAAAAAACAGTTGACGCGCACATTTTTGAATGAAACAATTCGCCTTTATCGGCATTGAAATAATTGCCTCATCAAGATCATACATCTTCCTTTTTTTTTTAATCGATCTCCTTGTAAATCTACCCTTTACAATTTGGTCTTTTGACAGAAGTTAGCCTTAAGTTTTAAAGGAAAACAGGCAACGAGTCCGAAGACATCAGCGAATAGTTCATGGGTTTAGAAGTCAGTCGTTTACTTTCGAAAGGTTCGTGCGTTTGCCAGTTAGGCTACGATAGCAAGTACCAATCCGGAAAGTATTTTTAAAAAATGGGATGATAAGACAGGTAGAACATAACTACAGCAAGAACATAACAAACACAAATAGGAGAGCGAATTAAAAACTGATTATAAATAGCAGCCATTTAGAAATAATAATTTTTTTATCCACCTCATTAAACGGTTGATAGGCGTAAGATAATTTATTCTGTTGAATGTGTTGTAATTATTGGTGGTTCTCATCTTCCTGACAGGTTGTCTGCTACCATGAGATAACTCTGGCATAAAATGAGATAACTCTGACATACTGAACGACGGGCTGCTGGCGCAGAAAATTAGCGTCAGATATCTTGACAGGATGTCAAGAATGAGTATCAAGACCAAATGCTCTCAATCAGAATGTTCATGTTTTCAGAGACTGGATTGAAAAGATAGTATTGTCCCCGGTGTCAAATGATGTTTCCCTTCTTATTAGAATTTGCTGTAAATCAAGAAAACAAGAAAACTGAAGGTGTTTTGTCAACACGTAGAATTTAGGTGTTTTTTTTTAATCTCTAATTTAGGTCCTCTGTCAACAACTTTAATTTAGATGCTCTATAAACAATTATAATTTATATTTTTGGGATTGCTTCACTTAGTGACAGTGACAGAATCGAGAGTGACAGATGACGGAAACGAGATATCGATTCCATCTTGTAGCCCATCGGTGACAACCACGACATATGATTTGATTGAATGGCTTTTCTATCACATGGTTACATCAACCGGTGGCCAGGATCAATGCCCCCCCCCCTTTTGCATACCGTTTAGAACTGCCGTGATGGCAGGATCACGTCCCCCACCTGCATAGCATTTAGAACTGATGTGATGGCAGGATCACATCCCCCACTGCATACCATTTAGAACTACCATGATGGCAGGACCACATCCCCCCTTGCATAACATTTAGAACTGACGTGATGGCAGGATCACATCCCCCACTGCATACCATTTAGAACTACCATGGTGGCAGGATCACATCCCCCCCTTGCATAACATTTAGAACTGCCGTGATGGCAGGATCACATCCCCCACCTGCATACCATTTAGAACTGACGTGATGTCAAGATCACGTCCCCACTGCATACCATTTAGAACTACTATGATGGCAGGATCACGTCCCCACTGCATACCATTTAGAACTACCATGATGGCAGGATCACGTCCCCCTGCATACCATTTAGAACTGACGTGATGGCAGGATCACGTCCCCACTGCATACCATTTAGAACTACCATGATGGCAGGATCATGTCCCCCTGCATACCATTTAGAACTGACTTGATGGCAGGATCACGTCCCCACTGCATACCATTTAGAACTACCATGATGGCAGGATCACGTTCCCCCTGCATACCATTTAGAACTACCATGATGGCTGGATCACGTCCCCCCTGCATACCATTTAGAACTGTTGGTACCCGGGTACCAGAATGGAGTGGTTGGGATTAAAAAACGATTAAAAATACTATTGTTGGGTTTGTAAGACCAAATGAGGTATCAAATGAAAGATAATTGAATGTACTATACGTTTGTAAATTTAATTCTTCATTTTAACTAAAATAAACTACAAGAAATGACATCCGAAAAGCATTAATCAAAAAGGACCCAGACACGCAGCGCCGCCATTCGCACTCGGGTACCATTAGACTCAATGCTATTCGAATGTCATTTGTAGTAGTTTATTTTAGTCCTTCTGTTAGCCGAGTCCTTCTGATAGTCGAGTACTTCTGTTAGCTGAGTCCTTCTGTTAGCCGAGTCCGTTTTTGTAACCAAGTCCTTTTGTGTAACCAAGTCCTTCTGTTAGCCGAGTCCTTCTGTTAGCCAAGTCCGTTTTTGTAACCAAGTCCTTTTGTGTAACCAAGTCCTACTGTTAGCCGAGTCCTTCTGTTAGCCAAGTCCGTTTTTGTAACCAAGTCCTTCTTTTAGCCGAGTCCTTCTGTTAGCCAAGTCCGTTTTTGTAACCAAGTCCTTCTGTTAGCCGAGTCCTTCTGTTAGCCGAGTCCTTCTGTTAGCCGAGCCCTTCTGTTAGCCAAGTCCGTTTTTGTAACCAAATCCTTTTGTGTAACCAAGTCCTTCTGTTAGCCGAGTCCTTCTGTTAGCCAAGTCCGTTTTTGTAACCAAGTCCATTTGTGTAACCAAGTCCTTTTGTGTAGCCAAGTCCTTCTGTTAGCCGAGTCCTTCTGTTAGCCAAGTCCGTTTTTGTAACCAAGTCCATTTTTGTAACCAAGTCCATTTGTGTAACCAAGTCCTTTTGTGTAACCAAGTCCTTCTGTTAGCCGAGTCCTTCTGTTAGCCAAGTCCGTTTTTGTAACCAAGTCCATTTGTGTAACCAAGTCCTTTTGTGTAGCCAAGTCCTTCTGTTAGCCAAGTCCTTCTGTTAGCCGAGACCTTCTGTTTAAATGCTCTCCCCATATCTTATATCAACTTACGGTAAATAAAAACACTTAATGCATAAAACGTATTCCATATATCCATCTGCCAAATATTTTTTCTGTTCCTCTTAATTTTTCAATCTGTCCAATTGTTAAGTAAAGTTTATTTGGGAAAGGTAATAGAATCAATATTTCATCCAACGTTGCAGATTAGATTCGATATTGTCTTTTCTCCAAAATCGATACTAAGTGTTTACAGCACGATACACTCGCCACCACGACATAACAGCTTCGAAATGTCGTATAAAAACGCCCATTGTCCTTCGGGACAAAAAGCCTGTCAGACAGTGTTGTGGACCAGGCCATAGCCGGTTAGCCACGACATGATACAAGAGACGTTACCAGTAATGACAGCGACACTGACAGGTTATCACTTGCAGAGTAAGAAACTAACCGGATCGAATGATCAAATATCCGAAGTCAATTATTTACATCATTTGGTTTTTTTAAATTGTTTTTTTGTGTGTTAAACTGGCTTACTAAATAAACTCTAGAAATTTCTGTGGAAGGTAGATTACCGCGGTCATCTTGGTGAAATTTGTACAATGGCCAAAAAAAGTTTTACAACAGCCATTGAAAGTTGTAGAACAGACACCAAAAATTGTACAAGAACCACTGAAGATCGGACAACAGCCACTGGAAAAATTGTTCAATCGTCCCGGAACTGCTGCGTTTGATCAGATTTTGACCATTAGAAATTTTCAGCTTTTACAGGCTTCTCTTCAGTGGCGTTTTCTTAAAGATTCCTGATAGTGAAAACAGCGCGGTGCCAATCAATGCGTCCTATTTTCATTACAACTGTGAACAACAGAACATACTGGAACTTGACGCTTCGCGTGGCAGAATAGAGAAAATCGATATGTGATACTTTTTTAAAAAACTGTTAATTTGAGAAATACGAAAGTTTAATATAAGGGATTTTTTTTTCCTGTATCGGTGATAAAAAAAATAATAATTCGAAAAAGTAGTGCGACTAATATATGGAAAAGTGCGCCTACATATATGGATTAGAGCACCTAATATATGGAGTAGTGCGCCCAATATATGGATTAGTGTACCTAATACATGAAGTAGTGCGCCTAATATATGGAGTAGTGCACCTCATATATGGATTAATGCGCCTAATATATGAAGTAGTGCGCCTAATATATGGAGCAGTGCGCCTAATATATGGATTAGTGCGCCTAACATATGGAGTGGTGCGCCTATTATATATAGTATATAATTAAGCAGACATTGAAGAGATGGAAAGATGACAGAACATAGGGAACATATATAACAAAGAAGGAGAGCGTAAAGTAAAATAGGTGTCCCTAACGTTTAGTGCAACAAACTTTTGAGAAATGACGCCCCCCCCTCCCACCCTCTATCGACATAACCAGTTAATGGTTATGTGCATTAGTTTTCCCGGTCGCAGAAGTGAAAAAAGCTGGTTTGAACCAGCAGCCATTACGTACAGCAACTTAAAATATTTAGAGTTTACGTGTTTCAATCAGATTATCATTTGAGAGAAATAGTGCACAAACATGAGACTTGTTTTAGGAAATATGACATAGAATGCACAAACATGATACTTGTTTTACGAAGTATGACGTAGAATGCACAAACATGAGACTTGTTTTACGAAGTATGACGTAGAATGCACAAATATGAGACTTGTTTTAGGAAGTATGACATAGAATGCAAAAATATGAGACTTGTTGTAGGAAGTATGACATAGAATGCACAAATATGAGACTTGTTGTAGGAAGTATGACATAGAATGCACAAATATAAGACTTGTTTTAGGAAGTATGACGTAGAATGCACAAATATGAGACTTGTTTTAGGAAGTATGACATAGAATGCAAAAATATGATACTTGTTTTAGGAAGTATGACATAGAATGCATAAAGGCGGGTACTTGAGTCAATCTTTGAAAATTTATTGAAAACGGATGTTTATAGTGTTAACATTAAATGATCTTCCTGGCTGATTGATGTTGTTTATCTTGTCTGGCTGATAGATATTGTACATTATGACTGGCTGATAGATATTGTATATTATGACGATCCCTTGGTTGTATCACTCAGACCACTATTGGGGAGGGGGCATAACTGAAGTTTGCTTAAATATTTCTAGGAATGTTTCCCTTTAATGGCAAAGCTGTCGACTGTTTTAAGATCCTAAGTACTTCAACAGAATTAGAAAATGATCCAAGATCATTCTTATAGTGGCTCGGAGATCCAGCAGATGGGGAGATGGCTCGGAGATCCAGCAGAGGGGGAGATGGCACAGAGATCCAGCAGAGGGGGAGATGGCTCGGAGATCCAGCAGAGGGGGAGATGGCACGGAGATCCAGCAGAGGGGGAGATGGCTCGGAGATCCAGCAGAGGGGGAGATGGCTCGGAGATCCAGCAGAGAGGGGGATGGCTCGGAGATCCGGCAGAGGGGGAGATGGCACGGAGATCCAGCAGAGGGGGAGATGGCTCAGAGATCCAGCAGAGGGGAGATGGCTCGGAGATCCAGCAGAGGGGAGATGGCTCGGAGATCCAGCAGAGGGGGTGATGGCTCGGAGATCCAGCAGAGGGGGAGATGGCTCGCAGATCCAGCAGAGGGGGAGATGGCTAGGAGATCCAGTGGAAGGAGAAATGGCTCGGAGATCCAGATGAGGGGGGGGGCTTGTGACTCAAGAAAACAAAGATGACAGAGATCGTGATGCTTGGCTCAGATTGCTAGAATAAATAAGATAGCAATGTCTGAAAGCATTGAACGCATAATCGAGACAAGATCGAGACTCGAACAGACATCCGGATGCTGCAGCTCATATGATATGTCACCGACGAAGATATTCATCAATTAATTATAAACGTACGTTCTAAAATAAGATATTCAAGATGAATCTGTTAAGTTTAGTACGAAGGCGTGGCGTCAGAAATTCATTTTGAAATGGACACTTGAAAAATCATCGTATATTATGTCGCAGATTTTTCTTTTTTTTTTCAACAAAATGTTTCGTATTCTATTCCAACCTTTAGACTCATGGTTCAGTCACGTAGAGCTGATCGAGATATGCAATATTTATTATTTGCAAATCTCCTAGTCTAAATCTCACAATGATACATTTCAGTGAACGAAGCGCTATCATGTTTTAAACAATTTCAGAACGATTTCTTGTATACTTAACAAACGAGTTCATTCTTTTCATAAATGAATTTAAATCATCGGTATTAGATTTTCTTCCTAAAAATTCTCTAAATGTTAAGCATATAAATTGTAAGCGAAATAAATTCATTATCGCTTATATATATTTTCTTCTAGTGTGGCTGATTCCCTTTCACAACCAGCCCATTCTACTCAACATGTCTGATATTAATAGAACTGTGTGGGGTTTTGTTTTGGAGGGGGGGGGGGCTAAGAAGTAGCGAGCGTCATGCGTGACGTTTGAACTCAGGTTAAAAAAAGGTTGAATTTTGTACGAAGGACTTTATATTAATCAATAAAGAGCCATTGGTATGGTGTAGGACTTCTGTAGGACTATCTGTAGGACTGTCTGTAGGACTGTCTGTAGGACTGTCTGTAGGACTGTCTGCAGGACTAGCTGTAGGATTGTCTCCAGGCCTGACACTAGGCATATTGTTTACAGGCCGAATGGTATGGTGTAGGACTGTCTGTAGAACTAGCTGTAGGACTGTCTCCATGCCTGTCTGTAGGCATGTTGTTTACAGGCCGAATGGTATAGTGTAAGAATGTCTGTATGACTGTCTGTAGGACTGTATCCTGGCCTGTCTGTAGGCCTATTGTTTACAGGCCGAATGGTAGGGTGTAGGAATGTCTGTAGGACCATTGTTTAAAACAGACAGGTACGATGTAGGACTATCGTTTGCAGGCCGGCATGTAGGGTGTAGGACTGTCTGCAAGACTATTATTTTAAGGCTGGCAGGTTCGACGTAGCATTATTGTTTGTAGGCCGACAGGTAGGGCTTAGGACTGTCTGTAGGACGATTGTTTAAATGCCGGCAGGTATGATGTAGGACTGTCTGTAGGACTATTGTTTAAAGGCCGGCAGTTTGGATGTAGGACTGTCTGTAGGACTATTGTTTAAAGGCCGGCAGGTAGGATGTAGGACTGTCTGTAGGACTATTGTTTAAAGGCCATCATATGCTATAGAAAATTAGAACGTAACATTTGTTTCTTTTGTATCACCAGGATCCATCGAGTAGTTTATCATAATACCAGGACCCCGTGTAAAAGAAAACTGGGCTCGGTTAAGCTCTAGTTAAATTGATTTGTGTAAAGAGTCGCCCTTGTCGTCGTGTGGTCGAGCAGCAGTCACGACATTTAACACCGCCATATTTTATTAAGTCGTTATTGACGGTCCCAGGAGTAGAGAGTGTTTTCCCGTCCTACTTTCCTCAAATCCGGGGTTTTTCCCTGGACATTTCCATTGTTGACCTTTCCCTTCTCATTTTACGACGTTTAATGAACTTATGTTGACCGTCTCACGATTCGATTACGACACGGGAAAAAACTTTAGTTACTTAAAAGAAAGACTTATTTGAGACATTATTAAATTTTAAAGAAATTCTCCCCCCCCCCGCCCCTTTTTCCTGTTTCCTCCATAGACTGGGTTCTTGGATACAGCCTTGATATAAAGATTTTATGAGTTGCTAGCTGAAATATAGCTTCAATTTACTATTTTCTAAAGTTACAATTTACATTTGTGCCACGTAAATATCTTCTCCACTTTCCAACGCAATTACCGCTCCTCTGCGCATATTCCCTTCCATAAATGTTGTTGACGTTAAATTTCTTTATAGTAAATGATTATTGACATCCAACATTCAAATTATTTCATTCTCTCTCATTTGAAGCATTTTTTTTATGAATCAATGAAGTAAACGTCTTTTCTATTTTATAAAACTCAGTTCAAACGTTGTGGTCCAAAAAAAAAGGTGCTGATCTCATTTTAAGCTAATTTCTGACTGCCTCAAAAGTCTACCATCGGAATACATGCCATTTACTCTTTACTCAAGTTAGTCTTAAGCCTTACCAAAATAGTGATGTCTTATGTTTTAAAATTCCCGTGTTTAAGGAAAAATTCTAAAAAGCGCACTGTTAAGTTCGCTATTAGTTATACTAATCATAGATGGTTTAATTAGTTAGCAGGCTTGGAATGGATTTGAAATTGTCATGGATTTTGTTGGTAGAGTCTCAGCCTAAATCAACAACATGATCCAACTTAATATGTAGAAGGATATTAAACCACTGTCACTAACACTATCAATACCAGTATCACTACAACTACTACTCTCACTGTCACAACCACTATCACTATATATTAATTATTATAATGGGTCGTAGTCACTTCCGTTTTTTTTTTTTTAATTCAATTATTTATTTATTGTTTGTTTATTTTACAAAGTCGGTTTCCAAGTAGATACATTACCCTACAATCCATGACCTGATCGGTCCATAATCTGTCTAGAGTGTTCTGAAAACCTTTGTTCCGTAAAGTGATGTTTACTGGTTCATGGCTGGCCGATCGACCAGACAACAACATGTCCTGGCGACATCACGGATCACTGGACAAACACATTTGATTTCAACCAGCTCGTGGGACATCCGAAATAGTAAGTGGATTTTATCCCCTGTTTCCTTCCTCGGCTCGGGAAATGCAAGCATGTTTGAACACGTGACACCTTTAAGGGATTCACTTCAAGATAATTTACTTCGCCTTCATCGGATCCTTTCTTGGTTTTTTACACACCCACATCCATCCACATACTCCGAAGCACCACACCAGAATGCTCATAAATATCACTTCCAGGGTGTGGAGTGTTTCTGAGTCTTAAGTATTTCTGCCTTAAGAGTTACTTCGTTTGGATATTTTTATCCTCATTGTAGAAAAAAAATGCCGAATAAATTTCAGAGGGCAGTTTGACTTCTTATTCCCAATAACATACTAGCTAGACACAATGCGTTAGAAAAGTCTTAGGGTAATAATGGCGGAGACTGCAATCAGGTGAGCACAATAGGAAATGAGTAAGACACAGTAGGGCTTCCTGCCGACACGTTCGGTTTTGTTGCGTTCCTTTTATCAGGTTTAATCTTACTGTGTTTTACTAATTTCCTAAAAAGTCTTACCACTTCCCCCCCCCCCCACAACTCCCCTAAATAATAATACCCTTGTTTTAGAAGCTATTTAAACGCAATTACGTAATTTAAAACAAAACACGTCGATTACACTCAGGATAGAATTACCATTAAGTAAAGAGATCTACAAACAGTGGCGCACCAATTTTTGTGTTAGTGCCATCCTAGAATTGGCCGCCCTTTGCCACGAAAAAAAACACACAAAAAACACTGCAGTTGGAAAAAATCCCACCCCTCCATATAAAGACAAATATGTCGCCCTGGATGAGCCCCTTCATACGCCCCTGGGTAAAAATATCAAATCAAATAAGCCACTTTATACAATCAAATTTATGTCCTTATTGATTGTTTATATGTATTACCAAATTATCGAGGCTCTGTGTCACCTGCTTACCTCGTAGGAGTCGACACTCAAGATATAAAAGATCTTAAATAATCCAGAACCAAGCAAAGTTTTAGTCGTGTTTAGTAAACCATCTTAGTCTTGACCTTAGTACAGCAAAGGATTTCAAACAGCTGACAGCACCGACACGAAGAACTCAATAGTTATTGAGAATTTGGTTGCAACATTAAATTATTTTGAGGATTTTGTTAAAAATTCTTTTATCACGAAAGACACGTCTTGATAGCATTATAAAATTTAAACTATTTAACATAACAGTCTGTGAGTCATCTGAATAGAGATTCCTTCCAGCCGTTCAACTTCATTTCAAGTGTATGCACATTCTGGCTTCGGCTGATTCCTAAAAAGTTGAATCAATATTTGAAGGAGTGAAATAATTATTTTGTGTACATTTAAAAAATTTTTTTTATAAAAAGTTAAGAACACCCCCAAAATCCCCGGGGGCACTAGGATTATCAGGATGATATGATTATCCAGATTAAACTAGAGCCCGGAGTTAAAATATTCCAGACGTTGATGAAACCTTTTAAGATCAAGCGCAAAATTCTCAGTATGTCAAGATTTTATAAATGGTTTCAATTCGATCAAAACATAAATACGCCATGAATGTGAATGTACACGATCAAACTATAGTTGTATGGTCTACCATTGTCTGCTTTTGACAGCCATGGTCTGTAATTGTCTGATATTGTCAGCTATTGTCTGCCATTATCTGTATTTGTCTGCCATTGTCTGCCATTGTCTGCCATTGTCTGCAATTGTCTGCCATTGTCTGCAACTGTTTGCCATTGTCTGCAATTGTCTGCCATTGTCTGCAATTATGTGCAATTGTCTGCATTTGTCTGAAATTGTCTGCCATTGTCTGCAATTGTGTGCCATTGTCTGCAATTATGTGCAATTGTCTGCAATTGTCTGCCATTGTCTGCAATTGTGTGCTATTGTCTGCAATTGTCTGCCATTGTGTGCAATTGCCTGCCATTGTCTGCAATTGTCCACCATTAATTATTCATGAGACGAGTTTTCATTAGAAATACGTCCAGTAAAAAGTTGTTTTCTAGGTGATAACAGTTAAATACAATGATTAAAGATGAATTCGTTCCTCGAAGCATTCCTCGAATTGTAATAATTAGTTGACTCGTGGCTCGGGTGTTGGGTTAATAAAGTAAACACACAAGTCATTAAACAATTTAAAATTACAATCTACAAAGGTCATTTAAGTCTTTGCAAGAGAAGAGTCTGTTTGTTTAATTAAAAAAACAACAACAACAAAACAATCCAGTGAAGGAAATGGTGTCAGATTTCCTTGTAGGATAAACTGAACCATCCTGGACGTCTGCTGCAAGCATGTCAGGTGAACATTAACGATTTCCAGGGAGCCATTAAGAGAGATAACTGAATTAGACGAACCTTCAAGTCCCTCCAGATCCTTGAGCTTAATAGGCTTTTGTTTGGGGTATCTTAGTCGAGGTCGGGGGGGGGGGGGAAGGGGGGTTTGGGGAGGGGTGTGGTTGTAGGGAGGAACATGACTTTGTAAGGAGGTTGAATACTTGTAAGATCATCTAATAGTACTTTGTTTGATTGCATGACTTCGTAAGGAGGTCGAGTACTTGTAAGCTCATCTAACAGTACTTTGTTTGATTGCACGATAAGACGTCACGCGGGGTTAACACAAACTTCAAATCGTGTCCTTTCTTTTTTTAGATCTTGTCATAAACGCGTTGACACTGATCGGTGTTGTGATTGGTGGAACGCTTTCAGCCAATCAAATAATTCGAAAGCTGTGCATTGATTTTTTGAGAACATGTCGTCCCTTGTTATTCAATGGCCAAATCATATCGAGATATTTAGTCATGTCGTCAATCCTATCCAGATGTTGGTCACTGGCTCACAATCATATCGAGAAATTTATCCATTTCGTCAATCCTATCCAGATGTTGGTCACTGGCTCACAATCATATCGAGATATTTAGTCATTTCGTCAATCCTATCCAGATGTTGGTCATTGGCTCACAATCATATTGAGATTGTCATTTTGAAAATATTATCTGCACAGACTTTCTTGGCGTAGTGCATTTTAAGAAAGTTTAAATTATTTTCAACTTTTCAGTTTGTTTCACTTTGTCTTTCGTAAAAAGTCTTTTTTTTTCCCTTAAATATTTTTAAAAATATTCGTATTCTCTACTTTTGAGTATTAAAATTGTGATATTTAAATATCTACGAATATATGCCTGTATGCCCAGTCCTTGACTCCTTTTGAATTGACCGCCGTTTACTGAACTAAGAAGACGCGATGCAAAACGATCAAATGAGTGATATAGGCACTCGTGGAAACTAAAAAATTGCAATTGACAAATCCAATGGAAACGCGAGTAGAAAGAAAGTCTTTAAAAATTTGAACGAAGTTGTATTTGAATGAAGGATGATTGTCGATAGTAATGAATTTGTAATCAATGTTACCCATCCTGTAGTTAATTTTGGACTGCTCTGTCTCTGTTAATTTCTCTAGATATGTCACTGTTAATAGTTGCATGGGAAATAATACTACATTTAGCCGCTATTTAGCTAAATTCAGCACTTAGGTTTCATCAACACTGAGGTTGGATCAACACTTAGGGTAGTTCAACACTTAGGTTTGTTCAACACTTAGGTTAGTTCAACACTTAGGTTAGTTCAACACTTAGATTAGTTCAACACTTAGGTTAGTTCAACACTTAGGTTAGTTCAACACTTAGGTTAGTTCAACACTTAGGTTAGTTCAACACTTAGGTTAGTTCAACACTTAGGTTAGTTCAACACTTAGGTTAGTTCAACACTTAGGTTAGCTCAACACGCTATTTGGTTTTGGTTTTTGAAGACAAGTTGCCAGGTTATTAATATACAAAATACTTCCATCATAGAATTTTTCACTTACATTGTTTGCTATAATTTTAAAGAAAAAAAAAACATAATTGTAACATAACAAATTTCAGCTACCCCCCCCCCCCAGTCAAAGTAAGGGTGGAGGCTTTTGTCTATAGAGCTTCTGTTTCGGGGCTTTTGTCGGAGGAGGGCTTTCACGAGGTGTGGGCCTTTGTCGAGCATACGTTTTAAAGTGCTGAAATTATCAAATTTAAAACATAAAATGTTTAGTCCATGCCAATATATTCACGTGGGCGCTTACGTAACACTAAAAAAAATTATACAGACAAAAATCCCCCAAAAAACGTTGGTGTATACATAGATATATGTTCCGAAACGTCCACATTTTTATTATCGCCTGTGTATTTAAATGATCACTTTTAACTTCAAATAATTTCTTTATCAGCTTTGGCGGAACGGATGACGATGAAACGGCCAGCGGTGAAATTGCCCTGGGTCGAAAAGGCGGCGGCGAAATGGCGGCGGCGAAGTGGCGGCGGCGAAATGGCCGTGGCGAACCGTCATGGCTCCACTTGTCTTTATCAATGTGAAAGGTTCCGTTAGATGCGAACACAACAATTATGAATTCTCCCAGATTACTCATTCATGAATAACGCTTTCAATCCAATCCACGCAGATCACAGAGTGGGCCTCAAAGCGGATTGTGATGCAACGCGTTGTTCAGGTAACCGTCGCATGCATTGTTGACGGATGCTGTGCCGGCCGTATGGGCACGGTAACCGACCGTGATGCCGGCTTGAACCGTTACCATTAACTACCCCTGGTGTGGACTTGTCATTTGACACCCTCATAAACCTGAATGGTGATCTCAGGTGAGGTATGGTCGTTAGAGGACAATAGGCGTAGGATGTGACACGAGCTGGGGAAATTAAAATATGATGCGACAAAAGGGAATTGTAGTCCCGAAAAAAAACGCTACAGATATTTGAATGAAGATATTGGATGAGCCAGTGGTATTCAAACTTCATGACTGTGCAATGCTGCCAAAATTAAAATACTCAAGTATTCTCAACCCGTGCAATAATGTCATTAAAAAGCCCGCTGGGCGAATGGACAGAAGCTCTGAAATTTAGGAAGGTTTCTTCGTGCTATTCTACTCACAATTTTTCACTATACAATGTTCTAAGTTTAAAAAAATGAATCTTTTAAAATGTTTGAGGAAAAATAAATAACTTGAGAAAAGCTCTTGATCTAAGTGTGTCGTTAGGCTTTATGAAAGAGAAGAAAAAAAATGGCCGACATCTCCATTGATATTCATTCAGCAATACATTTCAGTCGGATTCAGTTAATGGTCTTTTAAAAAACAAAACAATTTGTTTTAAAGTTTTAGAGATAAAAACCACTCGGTTTTCATTCGTTATTGATTCCACAATCGTACACTATGATATAACCTGGGAGCGACGATTCCATTTGCCTACTTAATTTGTGATCCCTTGGCTTCTAACGCCTCGCAACTTGTTTTTTTTCCAGAGTTCTTTGATTTCAATGACAATGAACTCCTTTACAAACAGCTGATGCTAGGCTTGTCCTGATTTATGGCATTCCCTTTGGCGTGATTTCAAACAGCTGATGCTAGGCTTGTCCTGATTTATGGCATTCCCTTTGGCGTGATTTCACGTAATACGACTTTCCTTTTTCCCCAGGAGACGGGAGGAAATGATTACAATGAATCTGAAACTATAGCTTAATTAAAGGTATCCGCTGGTTAGTAGAGAGGAAAGACAGAGCATACAAAATAAAGTGAATATATGGGGGTCATTTTCACTTCTAAAGTGACAGACAAAACTGTTTAAGGTTGGCATACATATAGCGACGTTGTCCGCTATTTGTGGGTCATTAAGAACATGACTTGTGTCCAGATTGAGTCAAGGACGCAGCTACCGTTTCATCATTCATTGTATGCGACAAAGTGCATTATAACTAATGACAATCTGCATAATGACTATTGACAATGTGCATTATGATTAATGACTATGTACATTGTGACTAATGATCATCTGCATAATGACTAATGGCAAGTTGCATTATGGCTAATTACAACGTGCATTATAATTAATTACAATGTGCATTATGACTAATGACAAGGGGCATTATGACTAATGACAAGGTGCATTATGACTAATGACAAGGTGCATTGTGACTAATGACAAGGTGCATTGTGAGTAATGACAATGGAAGGTTCGGCTCTATACTTGCCGACTCGTTGGGGTATAACATTTTTGGTACGGTAATCAATGAATAACGGGACGGTCATCATTGTCTCATTCATGGCATCGGGACAGTTTGTCATTGTGTCATTCATGGCATCAAGACAGTTTGCCATTGTGTCATTCATGGCATCAGGAGAGTTTGTCATTGTGTCATTCATGGCATCAAGACAGTTTGTCATTGTCTCATTCATGGCATCAGGACAGTTTGTCATTGTGTCATTCATGGCATCAGGACAGTTTGTCATTGTCTCATTCATGGCATCAGGACAGTTTGTCATTGTGTCATTCATGGCACCAGGAGAGTTTGTCATTGTGTCATTCATGGCATCAAGACAGTTTGTCATTGTCTCATTCATGGCATCAGGACAGTTTGTCATTGCGTCATTCATGGCATCAGGACAGTTTGTCATTGTGTCATTCATGGCATCAGGACAGTTTGTCATTGTCTCATTCATGGCATCAGGACAGTTTGTCATTGTGTCATTCATGGCACCAGGACAGTTTGTCATTGTGTCATTCATAGCATCAGGACAGTTTGTCATTGTACACCCATACCTCGCTTTACGGCCTAGATACGTTCCGGAAAAGTTGGCCGTAAAGCGAAAAGCCGTATAATGAATCAATAATTTTGATATAAACCCATACAAATTTAATTTGATCCGTCTCAATTTTTGTTTAAAATAATATAGTCGTTAGTTCATAAATCATTTTATTCTTTTCATTTCCTATAAAAATAAAAGTACAAAACGTTGTAATAGTAAACAGACATTTAAAAAATAAACATATAAATTAAAAAACAAAAGAAATCATATGCACATATTTATACATAAAATAAAATTCACCAATTAATACAAACAAACAAAACAGAAACAAACACGTCAACTTACTGAGTCACAGGATATGAATAAGGTGGGATTGTACAGGAAATAAGGGAGACTACTAAAGCAGAGCCACCTAAGTGGAGAAGCTGAAACTAAAGAGAGGATATCTATTGGCCGTATAATGAAACATCGTGGGCCGTAAACCGAAAAAGTGCCAAAATGTAAAGTTGGCCGTAAAGCGAAATGCCGTATAAAGAGCGGCCGTATAGCGAGGTATAGGTGTATTTCAAGAAAATAAAAATTAACTTGGCTGCACATTTTGTTCTTGTCGCAGACAATATTGTCATTTTAAACTATTTCTTTGATTTGGGAAACATGTTAATTTCAAAGTTACGGTAAGTTAAAATTTTTTTTTTTTTTTTTTTTTTTTTTTTTTTGCGATAGACATTTAATTACCGATGATAAAGTAACTCAGTTAATCGGTGGGTTCACAGTAGCCCTGTCTCAACTCCCGTATATTTCAGTCTTGTTTGAGAAATACTTCCCAAGCAACAACTTTTGTCATTAGGTTTCATTTGACCCCTCTATTATAAAGCCTTGAAATTGCCTTAATTTCATGAAACGATCCTTGTGGTGAATGAACAAAACTTTGACACAACAATAAGATGTGGTTCGACTTCAATCTGGTGTGCACGTCGTTTGGGAGATCTTGCCATAAGAATTTCCTGGGGGTGATATTTTTGTAAATTCCAAGCAGTGTACGGCCCACCCATTGGATGCTCTTGTTCAAACAATTAGACAATCAAACGTCTAAATTTGACATTAATACGTGTAATCATTTCAAAGAAACATGTTTTTATGGGGTGAACGCGGGTGAGCTTGGGGAGGGGGGGTGTCATATTCAACATTGTGGTTAAGTTTTAAAATTAATGGTTAATTCTTCAAAAAGCATATCGGATTAAGGCTTAATTAACCACATAAAATATTACGTCTTTTCATTCTTTGTATGTATTTTTATGGGATTCCAACAGGTATCTCGCGCCAGGAGGCTTATGGGCGGGACAGTCGTATCTTAAACGGTAGATGGGGAGGTGGATAAGTTGTTCATGTCATCAAGTTGTTCGTGTTCAGATCAATTAATGGGAAAGTTATGTGAAATTTTGTGAAAGCTGTGTGAAAGTTATGTGAAAGTAATGTGAAAGTTATATGAATGTTATGTGAAAGTTATGTGAAAGTTATGTAAAAGTTATGTGAATGTTATGTGAAAGTTATGTAAAAGTTCTTTCAATCGTTGGAATCCTTACATCATTTGATTTTAAAGCCATCAGCCTGCAACATGCACACTGTAAGACTTTACAATACACCGTACAACATTACCTATGATCTAACCCGCTAATGCCTACCTTGACATTACCGCGCAGTGCACTGATTTGATTCCTTGACCCAATCTATGACTGTCCGAGACATAAATCTATTTTTTATCTTCATATACAAGTTGGCGAAGAAGTCAAAAAAAATAAAATATTGTTAAACATGAAGATATTCACACCCATTAATCTTTAGTTTAATGTCCTTCTCCAGTTCTCCATTCTCACCACCAGTTTTACCTCTTTCGTTGAAGAACCTTGTAACTGCTGCAAATGCTGAAGTTAAAAATTACCGCCAGAACATTGTTTCAATCCTGCAGAATATTGTTTTTTTAAATTGTCTGGGAACCGTACGGTGCACGCACAGATCCACGCGTCACCGTTATCTGTAAAAACTGCCGGAGTAACGGTAAATTAGATCCCACCTCCCGAAAGACAAAAACAGCTCTACAAAAAAAAATTGTAATCCATGCCCCGGTGTAATGAAGTGTGATGCATGTAATTTTGTCACGTCAGATTTTAGACTTGTCCCGTAAAGTGAATAATCTGTTTGCTTGGAAACGGCTTCCTGGATGGGTCAGCACAGAATGTATTCGAATTGATGAGTCCAGATAAAAACTGAGCACTCATTTAGAAGTGGCCTCATAGTAACATTGAACCAATCAACTGTACTATTATGGTTGATGCTTCACGTGGCAAATAAAATTAGGGCCACGTGAGAGTGCAACAAACATAATTTCATTTGTTCTATAGATTTGTTTCAACAATTATGGAACCATGATAATTTTTTAACATGAATTTGCCAACATAAAGTTATGACATTTTTTTAAAAAATTCATGTAGGCATATTCTATTTACTTTAAATTTGCCTTTGGAAGATTCTGAACATCAAATGGCCAAACACCATCACCAACAAAAGCTTACTGGAAAGGACAAACAAAGATCTTATTGTTGAACACATCATAAGAAAACGCTGGAAGTGGATAGGGTACACCCTTCGTAAACCCCCATGTAATATCACCAGACATCCCTAACATGGAATCCACAAGGAAAAAGAGAGGAAGGTCTAAGAATACACGGAGACGCGAGCTAGATACAGACACACAAAGTATGGGATACACTTGGAAGCAACTGGAAAGGAAAGCATAGGACCGAGATGAATGGAAAATTCCTGTAGACGACCTATGCCCCCAGACGAGGTAAAAGGCATAAGTAAGTAAGTTTATTTTATTTACACTACAATATCCTCCACAATAGGACGAAAAAAACCTTTAAAAACTCTTCCTTTGCCTAAGCGTGACTAAACGGACCCGTGTCGCAGAGGTCACATGTAAAAACATTACTAATTCTGGTTAATTTCCCTTGTGGACACCGACCAAAATTGAAGAGAGAAGATGATTTATGACTTTAGACCAGAATACGTTGATTTTTTTTTTTCTTGTTGTGTTTGGTCAGAAAATAAATTAATTTCCCCGACTCACCAAAAGGGTAATGTCATATTCCATAAAATGAAGTTATTTTCAAAATAGTTATATTATGTTCAAACACAAAAAAGGTGATGTTCTATTGAAAAACGGACGTGTGATATTCAAATAGGTGATATTCTAAAAGGTGATATTCTAAAAGGTGATATTCTAAAAGGTGATATTCTAAAAGATGATATTCTAAAAGATATTCTAAAAGATATTCTAAAAGATGATATTCTAAAAGATGATATTCTAAAAGATGATATTCTAAAAGATATTCTAAAAGATGATATTCTAAAAGATGATATTCTAAAAGGTGATATTCTAAAAGGTGATATTCTAAAAGGTGATATTCTAAAAGATGATATTCTAAAAGATATCCTAAAAGATGATATGATGTTCAAACAAGGGGCGATGTGATATTCCGCAGTCAGTGTCAGATGTAAAGTCGGACATTTTTACTGTCAGACCTGTGACCAAGGTGGTAAAGTGGATCAAACTAATCAAGAAATGTTGCTAACGCTTTTACATTCGTTGTCAGTCGTAGTTTTGTCAATGTTATGTATCTACCCATCACACAATGTTTAGCCAATAGACGCAATCAAAATCATTCTGTTTCAGCGGTATAGAGATGTTGTATTGTTATGAACAATGTGACCAGTCAGTCAAGTACTCAGAGTGGCGCATCTGTCAGCTACTAAGACTGGCGCATCTGTCAACTACTCAGATTTGCGCATCGGTGAGTTACTAAGATTTTGTGCCACGGTCAACTACTCAGATGTGCGCATATTTCAACTATTCAGAATGGCGCGTTGGTCAGCTACTCATATTTGCGCATATGTCAGCTATTCGGAATGGCGAATTGGTCAGCTACTCATATGTGCGCATATGTCAACTATTCAGAATGGCGCGTTGGTCAGCTACTCAGATTTGCGCATATGTCAGCTATTCAGAATGGCGCAAGTAGCAAAACTTTAATACAGCTTAATGTTTCGGTAAATAAGTCTTTTTCATTTTTCATTTCCTTGATGAGGATGTCATTTGTGTCATTTATTCTGTGATTTTGACGCAATCATTTTTGTAAAATACTTCATCGAGGATGAACGGAAAGCAGCTATGGAACAAAAGATGGATACAGTAAATTAACTGTTTGATACAGTAAATTAACTGTTTGATACAGTAAATTCCCTGTTTGATACAGTAAATGACCTGTTTGATACAGTAAATGATCCGTTTGATACAGTAAATGACCTGTTTGATACAGTAAATGACCTGTTTGGTTCAGAGTTGCGGACTCGCTGTTGGTGACAATCGTTTTATTGTGCCGCTATGGTTGCGTACCTCATGGGAGGGTGTGTTATAAAATTTGCCTCTATGGTTGCCTATATCATCATAAGCGGGTGGGTTGAAAAAATGTTCCGCTATGGTAGCATACCTCATAACGGCGTGGGTTGGAAAATGTGACGCTATGGTTGCGTACCTCGTGAGAGTGTGAGTTGGAAAATGTAGTGCTAATGATTGTCTACCTCAAAACGGGGCGGGTTATAATGTTTGGTGCTAGGGTTTCTTGCCTTTTAATGGGGTTGGTAAGAATTCGTCCAGGCGCCGTCCCCCAGCTGTTGCGAAGTAGCCGGATGGAATGAATCAGACAGCTACTCGCTAGTAAAACAACTGTTGGGATATTTTTTGTAAGTGGGGGCGGGGGGGATGTTAACCCTGGGTAATAACACCTGAACCACCGAGGTCGAAAGACATCTGCCAAATTCGGATTAAATATTGATTGTGTTCATCTTTCCTGACACACGCATTCACACACACATACACACACTAACATACGTACACACACAGTAGCTATGCGTTGTTAAATGTGCAATTTGTTGTTTTTTTTTGCCTGATTCAAATCAAATCAAATGTTAAATTGTCTCTAAGACAATGAACTCGTGACGTCATTCCACGTTAGATTCACACCCACAAGAGAACTCCCAATTATTCATGATGACGAAGTCTCTGGTTTTTTGGATTATCCGGAGTCGGAACCGCACAATTGTGTTCAGAACTATGCGCCAATGAACTTCATCTGACAACAACTTCCGGGCTGTTGCCCTTGGAAACTCGCAAAACTCTCCAACGCGTCAAAATGTCCAGGATGAAAAGCTAAAAATAACCTCTATAAAAAAAACTTCGTCCTGATTTAAAGGTTTACAAATATTCTTTGATCCCTTTTTGAGATTGCTCCATTCTAATTCAACGTTTTATCCCAACGGTACAAAGAGGTAGCTCTACCCTTGACATCAGATGGCTGTCAAAGATAGACAATTTTTTTATTTTTTTGTGTGATTTTGATTTCTGATGTTTGCTTGTTTTTTGTGAGGTTTTTTTTTTTTTTAGTTTTAGGATACTATATCACTGATAATATTTCCTGATCATATTTTCTTTATACTATTTTTCACTGATACTGTATTTCACTGATAGTGTATTTCACTGATAGTGTATTTCACTGATACTGTATTTCACTGATAGTGTATTTCACTGATAGTGTATTTCACTGATACTGTATTTCACTGATAGTGTATTTCACTGATACTGTATTTCACTGATAGTGTATTTCACTGATAGTGTATTTCACTGATACTGTATTTCACTGATAGTGTATTTCACTGATAGTGTATTTCACTGATACTGTATTTCACTGATAGTGTATTTCACTGATAGTGTATTTCACTGATACTGTATTTCACTGATAGTGTATTTCACTGATACTGTATTTCACTGATAGTGTATTTCACTGATAGTGTATTTCACTGATACTGTATTTCACTGATAGTGTATTTCACTGATAGTGTATTTCACTGATACTGTATTTCACTGATAGTGTATTTCACTGATAATATTTCAATGATACTTTATTTCCTTTATACTATTTCCATGAGACTTTTCACCTGAATATATTGTTTTAACTGTAACTTTTAATATTCGCTTAAGCTTGTTGGTAAAAGTAGCTGTGTAGAAGGTTCTCGAAGTCAGTAATCAAAACATTTTAAATAATAGGATTGCGTGTGTGTACGATGTTTATCAAAAGTTTGAACGTTTCTTAAGATAGTCCATGTGAATACAATTTTAATGAGTTCAAAAATAATAATAATAATAATAAATAACATGGAATATTTCCATGTGCTTTTATATTATATTTATATCAATATAGTATGAATGCATAAGCTGATCTCATGATTCTGAAATCCTGCAATGCGATTGGTCAGCGTGAGCCAAGTTAACACGCAATGTTATCTGTTCACCTGTTATAAATGACACGAACTGCTTTGGAGACTTTTTTTTGTGCGGGGGGGGGGGGGGGGGCACACACACAAACATACATTATTTATTTCAGGTAATTTCTTATACCAGAAAAGGGGTTTCGGATTTTGCACCAACCCCCCCCCCCCCACACACACACACTCAAACGATCTAAATATAATTTCTGGGGAGGCGAATCTATGGGGGGCCATCAATAAATGACGTCACGTTAATGTTGACGATTTTTTTACCCCCCCCCCCCCCCCAACCCACAAAATCGTCACAAAATTGTAATAAAAATTAAACAACCCCTAAAACTAAAGTTTTTTGCATAAATCCTTTATATGCATTTTTTTTTTATTATTTTATTTTAAATTACTATTCTAATGTCCCATACCGATTTTACACTGCAGATTTATTTCACCAACTATTTCAGCAAAACAAAAGACAATATTTCACATGGAACGCACTTTCCATTTCTTTTTTGAAAAAAGTATCTCAATTAGCGCAGTTATCGGGAATTGGATATTCTGAGATCCTATTCGCTTCAGCTTCCCTTTGAAAAACAGGAAAAACTGATTTTTTTAATGATTTTTTGTTTGGGGGGGGGGGGGCGGGGGTGGGTTTCAGATTGGGGGTTGTGATGAAAAATTTGATAGAATGCGTTGTCATTTGAAACGATTCTGTGTGCCAAGTTTCAGATCGATGGGTTTTACGGGAAGTGGGTCAATTAGCCGTCCGAAGATTTTGCCAGACAGCCAGAAAGTTACAAACGAACAAAAGCGAACTTAATATAAAGGATTTAATTAGACGCTTTTACCACAAATGGTCACAAATTGTCACAAATGGTCACAAATGGTCACAAATGGTCACAAATGGTCACAAATGGTCACAAATGGTCACAAATGGTCACAAATGGTCACAAATGGTCACAAATTGTCACAAATGGTCACAAATTGTCACAAATTGTCACAAATTACTCCTTTACGGCGTGAGGTCACGCATTGTTGGCTCATAAG
The DNA here is from genome assembly GCA_964017045.1 of Omphiscola glabra. Taxonomy (NCBI): domain Eukaryota; kingdom Metazoa; phylum Mollusca; class Gastropoda; family Lymnaeidae; genus Omphiscola; species Omphiscola glabra. The sequence goes on from OZ024794.1 coordinate 59,799,723, forward strand.
AGCAAATTAATAACAACTAAACATTAATTATATTTAAGCTTTAATTGTTTCTTTTTTCCCCACATTTGAATAACCGCAAAACCATCTATCACATACAGAGCATCTAGTGCCACTATGCTTACTACAGAATAATGCGATAGACATAAAAAAAATTGTGAAAATTGTTATCTACTCACGCATGCTCACTGGCCATTAGAACAAGAATCCCTGTCTTACTTTCTGTAAATGAAATGAGTGCCGGGGTGTGCGCGCTTCCTTGTGAAGTCCTGTTAAATTTGGTGTTTGTTTTGATATCTTGAACCAACGATAATGTGTGTGAATGAAGGATTCTACTACTGATGACAGGAATTTGTTTGTCTCACTTTCGGACAGCGAAGTATCGAGGAGTTATGACTGTTAAATCTTAAGACTTGAAGACTGAGACAAAGCTTTGGGAAACGCTTATGGAACGTGCGATAACTTCTGGTAGCCAAGAAAAAATATCCAATGAATAATGGTTATTATTAAAAGATATGTTCTGGCTTGAGCTGAACACATTTATGAGACGACGCATGACATCACCGTTTAAATCAGTCTCTGCCTGGCAGATTGACACCAAGATCATCAACTAAGAAAGTCTGTTCCACCGCTACCATCTCCTTAACTTGTCGGACACACGTGTTACACATCATGCAAATGTGTTTAAGTTCACTTTAATTTTCTTTTCAATTTAATCAAACTTACAAAACATGAACCTCAAGCAGGCCTCATTCATTGCGGTCATCGTCAATAGAAACGAAAAGAAGAAGAAGAAGTCAATGTTTAAGTTACCAATTGCTATTAGTTGTACAACATCTAAGCTCCTGTTATTGTTGCAATCACCAACATCAACCACACCCCCACAGGTGTAACTAAGATCCGCGCCAATATACGAAAATATCGGTAAGATCTTGATTATCGGAAATTGTTAAGACCCACAATCCCCCCACCCCCCACCCCAAACGTTTTCAAGAACAGTCGAGCCAGTGACGCCCTCCAAAGAAAACAATCCCTTGTTTCTCTGCCCCCGATTTCTTTGCTGTTGCAGCCACGTGTGAAAACGTTGGCACCAGATGCACCCTTAATAACGCGATTGTCCTCTTCCTTACAATTAAATTCTACACAGAAACCGTGTTACTAAATGAACGAAAGGAAAGGGTGAATTCAATTACATCGCCATTCAAATCTGGGATTTTTTTTGTGTCTGGGAGTGTCGCGGTTAAATCTTGTGCACAAAGCAATGCCAATTTAATCGATTTAGGTTTTTAGGAATTTTTTTTTTAACGAGATAAATTATGCACTTGGATTAAAATTGCAAAATACACAGAAAAGAGTTGACGATTCCTTTAAAATATCAAAAATAAGACAACGTTTTCACAGCAAGTATTCGTATTAACGGTGATTTTAATTTTTAAGATCTAAAATTTAAACTTCTATATACACACAGCCCATCATTGTTTAGCTCTAAAATTACAAAGAGTAGGTCTACTCATTTTCTGTACCCAACGTATTGATTGCCCAAATCTGTGCTCTTGATTCTTCTGTGGTAAAAAGATCGACGTACAGTGGTAGCTGGATAAAGAAACTGTAAATAAATGGATTAAAATGTATTGCCCCTCTGAAGGGTGCGATGAAGCAAAGTGACTTAAATTATATCGAAATTGTGGGTATTTGATCAGAAAATAGTCTGTCTACTTTCGTGGTTTATTCTTTTCAAAAGCTCCTTTAAAAAAAGAATCGATACAATGAACTAAAACATTAGATCAAATCTACATTATTCTGTGATCATCATGTCACATTTATAAGTTCCCTTGGTTGGCATGTTGACGTGCCATCAGGGATGATCTCCCTTATTTGCATGTTTAAGAACATTTTTTTTTAAATATGTTATCACAAAATCTGGAGGCTGTGGGGGGGGGGGGATGTGAATCAGGAGGTATAGTGAATCAGGAGGGGCGAGTGAAACAGGTAGGGTAGTGAAGCAGGAGGGGGGATTGAAGCAGGAAAGGGGGAGGGGAGTGAATCAGGACGTGGGAACATAATTATAATGGGGATTCAAAGCAAAGTTTCATGTTAGACGCCAATTTATCTCAACATCACGTTCAGGGCGCCCATAATGCATGTGCCATTGGGGCGTCCATAATGCCTGTGCCAATGGGGCGTCCATAATGCCTGTGCCAATGGGGCGTCCATAATGCCTACACCCATGGGGTGAGGACAAATAAAAATTATACAAGCAGATTTTTTGTATTGAATGAATTGGATTCTCTCCACAATTATAATAGTTAATCTTAATCAGTTACACATTACAAATGCTTTAGCTGAGCTAATCTCAGGGTAAATTATGTTAGGCAAAACTCGGCTTAATGGAGTGGAGTGGAACTAATGGCCAAGGCAATTTAAATCCATCAGAAATTTTTCAAACACCAGGATGTTCATACACCACGATGTTCAAACACCAGGATGTTCAAACACCAGGATGTTCAATGGCTCCATGAAAACATTACTCATTCACAATTTATTTTATTTTGTTGATGCGTTAAATTTTATGAAACAGTTGCAACCTGTGACTTGGCAACCGGTGACTTGGCAACCGGTGACTTGGCAACGGGTGACTTGGCAACCAGTGACTTGGCAACCGGTGACTTGGCAACCAGTGACTTGGCATAGGTGACTTGGCAACCAGTGACTTGGCATAGGTGACTTGGCATAGGTCGCTTGGCATAGGTGACTTGGCATAGGTGACTTGGCATAGGTGACTTGGCATAGGTGACTTGGCAACCGGTGACTTGGCCAGGCTTTGCAAATTCGCGAATTGAATATCAGTTCACCTTGTGTTAAAAATAATTTTTATCTTTCTGGAAAAAGTTACTATAAAAAACTGTAATAGCTCAATGGATAGTAGCTTCCCACCTCCGCAACGTCTGACTATGTTACTGTTTGCAAATGAAGTAAATATTTCTGTCTCTTTGCCAAAAAAAAAAAAAAAACGTCATTGAAGGAAAAAAAAATAATGTTTATCAATATTTAAATTATAGTTTTCGCCAAATTCTTCCTTAAAAATAAAATTTTACGTTTCATTAGACTGTTGACATGCACACAATGTGCTGGATTTTAATATTTAAAACATTAGTCGTTGGGCCTTTTAGCACTTATATAGTAAATTATAATTTCGTATAATGATTGTCTTGGGATTTATAATTTAGTATTACTTTAATGTAAGTTTGGTGCATTATCGGCGGACATATTCCTTAATGCCATTACTGTTAAAATTATTAACCAAAGAAATAAGAAACATCGCTTCCAGCGTATTGCAGATCCATGCAGAGTGCGACCGAAACAAAACCGAAAGTTAAAAATGACTTTTGGACGAAACCGAAACCGAAGCCGAGCCTAAAAGCTTAAAGAGACTTTCGGCCGACAGCAAAACCGAAAAAATATATGAACCCTGCACATGACTTTTTGAAAATATCTCGTGAAACAATGATGCAAATTTTAAAAATTCAACATGATCAACATCACTTTAATCATTAGTAATCCTCAAATAATCATTGCAGTAAGGGTCAAATGGAAGATGGTTCAGTGTTAATTGGTTAGTAATTGAAGTTAAACAAAGGAATGTTTTAGTTAGAGTTAAAAGTTTCGCCGAATTATTTACCTATTCCTATGGCACCACTTATGAACATGGTAAAGATAAATCAAAACGAATGTCACCAATGAATAAATTGAATAAACCTTTGCGGTTCCCAAATGTAATTTTTAAGAAAATTGGAGCAAAATATTTTTTTTTAATTATTACCATTTCTTTAATTGTTTGTTTGGGTTTTTTCTCGCCACAAAACGGTTTATCGTTACGTAATTCACTTGGAAATATTGGACAAGTACGTCACCATGCAGCTATGAGCAGTGTTCGCAGAGGATTAGTCATAAATCATACCATGACATAAGGACGTCGAGCAATCATGAATATCGGATTGCCGGCCGACAGTGATCACACGGCAGCATTCGGCGCCGAAACCGGAAACGAAATTCGGTCGGCCTCCAGATCCACGATGAACAGAAGGACAGCAGTTCGATCTGATACCCCCGTTCTGACTATTTCCCTTTATCTGTCGGCTAAAAGTACAAGTGTAATTAACATTTGTTTGGTTTTGCTGTTTAAACATAGATATAACATAAAGATTTGCCTCAAAAAAAGTTCGTGTGTTTTATAATCTTGCATCAATTTCTAGCTGAGCCGAATTCAAATGGGTTTTTTTTCACCGTGTCCTGCTTGTAAGATGAAACCTTCATAGACTCGGGCACTATTCGATTTAACTCAAATATGTTTTTTTTCCGGGCAGTAATCTAAAAAATAAGTCATCCTGAAGAAATGTTGGAACACGCACAGTAAACTGCGCGGACGAGTTTATTTCAGTTGATCGGTCAAACACTATGACCCGGGCCGAGAGCCTGATCATCCCGGGCAGTCGTCCAGCAGAGCTTGTAGAAAATACATCAGCTCAATGACTATTTCACCAAGTCTCGACCGGTGTCCGGAGAAAAGGTCAAGGGCATGGAAAAGCAGTCGCAGCTGGGACGAGCTATTGAATCAGTAGATTGCTTATTTAAAGTACTGATTTATTTATAGTTCGATAACGTGGTACAGATCAAATGTGTCTCTTTATTATGATGAGCGCGAGTCCATCTCACCGGCCGATTCCAGACGACATTACTGGCCTCAATCTCACGCAGGCTGAATCACTTCCGGCAATGATTTCACGAACTACAAGAAGCTGGAGTGTTTCGATGGCATTTGCTGCCACTGTTGTGTTTCGACGACATTAGCTGCCACTGTTGTGTTTCGACGACATTAGCTGCCACTGTTTTGTTTCGACAACATTAGCTGCCACTGTTGTGTTTCGACGACATTAGCTGCCACTGTTGTGTTTCGACGACATTAGCTGCCACTGTTGTGTTTCTGTGACATTTGCTGCCACTGTTGTGTTTCGACGACATTTGCTGCCACTGTTGTGTTTCTGTGACATTTGCTGCCACTGTTGTGTTTCGACGACATTTGCTGCCACTGTTGTGTTTCTGTGACATTTTCTGCCACTGGTGTGCTTCGACGACATTTTCTGCCAATGGTGTATTTCGGTGGCATTTGCTGCCAATGGTGTGATTACTCCCATCGCCTCATGTGTAACTCATTTTAAACTGAGTTCAATCCGTTTGCGTTACATTTGTGTGTGTGTGTGTGTGTGTGATACGTGGTGTATTTCAGACACTGTTAAGTGATTGCCATTTTTCATTCAGCCATTAAATTGATATATGAGAAGTGCATTAGTGACCTTAACAATGAAATAGACGGAATGAACAATGAATGTAAAGCCCTTCTACGGTAACCTTTGAAAAACAGCAGATAATCCTGCAATAACATCATAGAATCTCATAATTATGAATGTATACATTTGTCTTAAATTACACATTTTTTTCCAACTTACGTTTCTGGATGTACACCTGACAAACAATTTGTTGGTTATGGTAGCAAAGGATTTTCTAGAAGCAACTTAATATGTATATTATTATAAGTCTTGAATATTTTCGTTATTTCTTCAAGATTATATAGTTATATTTATATCTATCTATATATATATACATATATATATATATATATATATATATAATTTATAAATAATTTTTTATATATCTATTTAACAAACTAAAGAGCAACTAATTTGACTATTATAAATTTTAAGAGCGTTCTAAAGAGAGACGTATTCAACTCATAGATACCAAGCTTGGCCAATAAACATATCTTTAACTCATTTATTTGATTTCCCCCCCCCCCCCCTTTAAAATTATATTTGTAAGGATATTCAGTTTTATAATTTTATATTTAATGCTCTACATTTTCTTCATAAACTTTATTTCTAAAAGCATTTTTTAAAAAAATATAAGTTACTCTCAATTTAATCCGTAACCCGAAAATTTTGTTCCACTTGATGTCGTCAGCTCCAAATGTTCTAGCCAGCAGAAATTAGACCTGGAGAAAGGTCACGTCTGAGATGACCGTAACATCAATTAACTCTTCACTCAACCACATAGTCCGCCCGATCCCAAGCCCCACCTCCCCCCCCAAATCATTCCCCCCCCTCTTCACAGACACTGACATTTAAACTCTTAACATTCCCATAAAAACACAACATCATTTAAAATAAATTCTTGTATGACAGTAACCAGCTACCGATAAGCAATGAAAGAATTTAGTGTGCCCCTAAAAATATTGGATTCTTTATTTTTATTTAATAAGTAACAGTTCTCTATAGACGGAAAGATTGGCAGAAAATTTAGTCAATTGTTTTTGCCAAGATGAACCGTTGAAAAGATTCTATCAATAAAAACACAACGCAAGATTTCTTTCCCGTTCACATATTGTTGTTTTTTCCTTTTTTCTTTAAGACTTTTTCATCATGTTTTATGCATGCCAAAAGGAAATAAGATAATGACCTGACAAACGCAGTGCGTGCACAGATATTTCAGCACGAATGAAAACAAAATTAATAAGTATCAAATCTCTATCAAATCCTTGACCAACCCAATCGACGTGTCTGTAAAAAATGACCAATACTTTAATCGTTAATTGTCGACTATACTAAGAACATGGGAGAGAGACGTTTTCCGGAAAATATACGGAACAATAAAGAATGAATGTGCATGGCGAATACGAACAAACCAGGAATTGTATAGTCTGTATCAGGACCCCACGGTAGTTGCAGAAATGAAGAAAGCGCAGGCTTCGCTGGGCGGGCCACTTAGAAAGAATGCTAAATGACATAGGTTTGAAGAGGGTGCACCACCTAAACCCAAGAGGAAAACGGCTCAAAGGCAGACCTAGGGTTAGATGGATGGAAGATGTGGAGGAAAATCTACAACAGCTGAGAATCCAAGCATGGGGAAAAAAAGCATCAGTTAAGTCTTCGTGGAAGGAAGTGGTGAGGCAGGCCAAAGTCCTACATGCTTATTACTGTGACATCAGCGCTACGACTGTGTGGTCATGAATGTGACATCTACGGTACAACCGTGTGGTTATGAATGTGACATCTATGGCATGACAGTGTGGTCATGAATGTGACATCTATGGCACAACTGTGTAGCTATTAATGTGACATCTACGGCACAACTGTGTGGTTACGAATGTGACATATACGGTACAATTGTGTGGTCATGAATGTGACATCTACGGTACAACTGTGTGGTCATGACTGTGACATCTACGGCACAGCTGTGTTGTAGTGAACGTGGCAACATTTTGGCAATAAACCACAGGCAGAATGCTTAATCAGACAAGGGTCTGTCCGTGATGGCGTCGCTAATACAAGATCAATAAACCTTACGAGAACACAACTACATGCTCGTAAGCTTCTAGTCTAAACTAAATAGACTCATGTACTCTACTTTGCTATAACAAACTAAATAGACTCATGTACTCTACTTTGCTTTAACAAACTAAATAGACTCATGTACACTACTTTGCTATAACAAACTAAATAGTTTCATGTACTCTACTTTGCTATAACAAACTAAATAGTCCCGTGTACTCTACTTTGCTATAACAAACTAAATAGTCTCATGTACTCTACTTTGCTATAACAAACTAAATAGACTCATGTACTCTACTTTGCTATAACAAACTAATAACATAATCTACTGTACTTTCCTATAACAATCTAAACTTACCGATACAATATATTGGGATAAGGTGCGGGGTTGGGGGGGGGGGCATTCTCATATCTGTAACTAGGTGGTATTTAATTTTTCTTTAAAATAAAAGTTTTTAAACCTTAAACTGTTCATTAGGGTTAAACAGGTATTTTACGATTTCAACTATAAAAAGATTCATGAGAGACTTAAGAACAATTTTTTTTTTGCGAGTACATTTCAGGACGTTTCATCAGCAGTTAGAAACATGTTTGAGAATCCGGCCTAAGATTCTAAATTCGCTCCTCTGTTCGTACATACGAAATGGATGAATGAAGGCGTGTTGATTTTATATGGAGTAAAATACATTTTATAAGATATAACACTAAAATATGATTCATTGCCTGGCCCAGGCCTGAAACGACTCACTGCCGGCGTGACGCACTCTCCATAGAGGACTCTTTTGCACAATAATGTCCTTGTGGCCGGACGTCACTGTGTACACAGAGCATCGGCGTCACCAATTCCTTGGCTTGTGTTCTAGCCTTAATGTCAAGCACTACATTATGAGTCCCTAGCCGGCCAATCGGAAGGAAATTATGTTTGTGGGAATGCACCCACATCGATGTGGGTGTGCCTGGGACAGAAAGGCTCCCGTATTATTGTAGGTGTGCCGTGTGCCAGGGCAAAAGGACTCATGCACTGTTGTAGGTGTGCCTGGGACAGAATGTCTCCCACGTTGTTGTAGTGCGCGTTTAACTGAAGGGTCCACATATTGTTGTGGGTGTGCCTAGGACAGAAGGACTCTTATATTGTTGTATGTGTGTTTAGGACTTAAGGACTCCCACATTGATGTAGGTATGACTGTGACAATAGGACTCCCACATTGTTGAAGGTGTGTCTGGGACATAAGGACTCCCACATTGTTGAAAGTGTTCTGTGACATAAGGACTCTCACATTGTTGTAGGTGTGTCTGGGACATAAGGAATCCCACATTGTTGGAGGTGTGTCTGGTACAGAAGGACTCCCATACTTTTTTAGGTGTGCCTGGGATAAAGGAATCCCATATTGTTAAAGGTGTATATGGTACAGAAGGACTCCCACATTGTTGTAGGTGTGCCAGTGACATAAGGACTCCCACATTGTTGTAGGTGTGCCAGTGACATAAGGACTCCCACATTTTTGTAGGTGTGCTTGGCACAGAAGGACTCCCACATTGTTGAATGGCAAACAAACGTTGCTTTAGGAACCAAGTAACAAATAAGTAACGAGAAACACTGAGATCTTTGAGGTATTTAATCAACAGACATGACAGACGTATAACACATGCTAATGCATAATGAGAGTGATTAGCTCTCCGAAAAATAAACAAAAGTCTATATCTTCAAAAAGTTTTTTATTATTTTATGCACCGATTCAGCACACAAACGGTTACTGCGCGCAGTTAATTGGTTCGGCAATCATCCTCCTAAGGAAATGCCTTCAAGGCAACATTGCGCATATGAAAGTCAATCATGGGTAGCCGATATTTAACGGGATTAGCCACAGTTTTGCTCTCGTGGGTGCGCATAGGTAAGTTGCAAGAGAGTTTGACTTCTGGGTGCGCATAGGTAAGTTGCAAGAGAGTTTGACTTCTGGGTGCGCATAGGTAAGTTGCAAGAGAGTTTGACTTCTGGGTGCGCATAAGTAAGTTGCAAGAGAGTTTGACTTCTGGGTGCGCATAGGTAAGTTGCAAGAGAGTTTGACTTCTGGGTGCGCATAGGTAAGTTGCAAGAGAGTTTGACTTCTGGGTGCGCATAGGTAAGTTGCAAGAGAGTTTGACTTCTGGGTGCGCATAGGTAAGTTGCAAGAGAGTTTGACTTCTGGGTGCGCATAGGTAAGTTGCAAGAGAGTTTGACTTCTGGGTGCGCATAGGTAAGTTGCAAGAGAGTTTGACTTCTGGGTGCGCATAGGTAAGTTGCAAGAGAGTTTGACTTCTGGGTGCGCATAGGTAAGTTGCAAGAGAGTTTTGACTCTTTAATGAAGTTAAATTTGTGTATAGCTTTCTCTGCTTCAACAGAAACTATGAGAGAAATGACTCTCTAATTTGTAATTATCAAATGCATTGTTTGCATTGAACGCTCCACAACGAATCAGTAACAAGATGTCGGTTTTAATGTTGTTGTTGTTGTGTTATGTTCACGTATGAAAACCACGATTTTTAAAAAGTAATTATATACATATCGGCATAAAACAAAATTGACTTTATGTACATCAGTAATTACTAAGACACATTGTGTATCTTAGGGGGTTGGATGGTTGTAAAGGGTTTCATTTTAAAACTAAAATGTTGAAAGTGACTCAAGAAAGTGACAACTGTCCGCTGGTTTTTTTTTTGTTTTTTTTTGTGGTTATGTGGGGGGGTAAACACCCCACTAGTAGCGCGTTGATTTAATTTTTCTAGAGCAGTCAGTTTTATGGCAGGAACCCTTAAGGTCAGTGGTCAAAATCGTGGATCAAGTCCAAATGTGATATGATCGCACAAATGATCCTTTTCTCACGAAAAGATGTAGGATCTTAAAATTGTCCGGCTGTTCACATTGGTCTCCGCTTGAGAGCGATTAGCCATGCCATGATTCCACGCCGTATTACCACGTGATCAGTGTTTATACCAGAAAATTGACAATGTCTAAGTTGGGCTGGAATTATTTTTTTTTCGAAAAATGGGTTGCGGAAAAAAAAAGAAAAGAACATATGCACTTCTTTTTTAAAGTTTCCCATATAATTTTTTTTTCAACTGTCAACCCGTCTTTTGAATGTGTTTCAGTGTGTGCTTGATGTGATGCCATGTTATCATTTCCCGCAATTTTGACCTTCGCTTCTTATAACGGTTCTTTGTAGTGACATGATTAGAGGATCCATCAGCTAAGGTTAGGTGAGTTTGCGAGAAAAATTCACTTGTTAATTCTCCGTAATGATCGTGTTTGCATTTTTTAAATAAAAAGAGCGAGCTTTTTGGGATTTTTTTGGGATTCCCCACATAAATATCATTTAAGCCATAACTTAAGAACCTATTCGCTGGAATAGTTTCTATCCTGAATGTTCCACGGCTCTTGCCGTCTACCAAGTCGACTACCAGATTTGAGCCAACTAAGAACTAGCTTACCGTCTACCAACTGGCAAAGCTTAGGTTGAGCCTTCATAAAGACATTCCAAATAGCTGGGGGGCTACCACCAAAGCACTGTCCACAATCTGGCTATTTTCACTTAATTGCCTGTTATTGCCAGAACCCAACGGTCCCGACCTGCCTCTCCCCTTCTCCCACAATAGACAAGATACATATTGAGAGGGGAAAGCAAAAAATAAATAAAAATAAATAAAACCCCAATTGTAAATGAGATGATGTGGACATGGGAGTGGGGCGGATGGCATCGGAAATGTTCATATGAATGGGGGGATGAATGCATCCCCAAAACGGTGTCCCTTGTGATTTGGGAATAAATGAGAAAACCCAAACAGAAATCCGGGAGTTACAAGAGTGACGTGTGTAACCAGGCCGGCGTAAATATGCCATAGAAACTCTGACAATCGTCCGTGTTGACAGAGAGCAAGTGTGTGGAGGAGGGGGGACAAAGGCTAATCAGGATGCGCTTGGCGAGTTTAGCGGCTCGTGCATACGATGGTCATGGGGAAAGTGGTATGGCTTTCGGCCGTAGAGACAACTACATCTTTGATGATGGCCATTTGGCGGGGACGATGAAATAGATAGGATGGTTGTGCTTTGGTAACATGGATGGGCCATTTGGTGTATTGAATGATACAGTGTGTTATAAAGAGAGGTCAACTTAACCATAGAAAGTCCAACCAGCTATGATTAAGGTGGAAATGCGTCCATGGTTTAAATGACCATACTGGCCTTATGTATGTACTTTAGTTATCATGTTAAGTGCTAACCCATTGGACCATACACTACTACTTACTCGATTGAGAAAGAAATTATCAATTTACAAAAACAATCCAGAAATAGTCTGAAAGAAACTCTGAACCATAATACATGGGCACCCTGGGCCCTAAATAAGTTTCCTTATATTACTTTAATAAGGTAGTGCAAAATATCGGGCCTCAGCGCATTATATTGCCCAGGGCCCCCGATGATGTTAAGGCGGTCGTGATCATGTTATGTCCTAATAAAGTCATCATCTCTACAGCCTCGCCTCAATATGAGAACAATTTTAAGTGAGTCCTACTTTGTGCCATTGTCATACGTATGTTATATGTTATAGATTTCTTCTCTTTCTTAACGTATTTAAGATTCGTAAAAATGTATGCGTCACCAAATTTAAATCCACACCTAAAGCTAACAATACATAAGTTATTGTTTCGTATATTCTCAACTCTTTTTAAAGTATAATTTACTGGGATGCTTAGGGACTACTTTGTTATATTTTTTATGTGCTTATCCGAGCATTCTTATAAGTTCTAAAATATTTCATTATTTATTTAAAAATAAACACGACTTAATGAAGTCCGGGGGGAGGGGGGGGGGGGGGGTTTGTAGATACGGGATTTGACGGACACAGTTTTTTCTGTTCACGTTCACCGATTCTATGTAAAGTGGTAGATAAGGGATATTACTGAAACACGTCAAGACACATGTCAGGCCTCGTGTCTCTTGCTCCCAATTATAGTCGATTGGTGTTTAACCCAATAACTCTAAGATTTCAATACGCCCGTGGAACAGTGACTCTGATTTCGATTGATAAACATTTAAACATTATTTTAATTGAATAAATAGCCTTTGAGTATTGGTCTTGGTGTCGGCATGAGCTTAGCAAATATGATCTGAATATTCATAAATCAAAGCGCGTTATAATTCTCCCCAGGCTAAAAATACAAACTCGATTTTTTTCCCCACATCTCTAATTAATTATGCCTCTGAAATGAAATTTGCCCGCAGGCACATGGAGGGGTTAATATGACCACAGACATTCTTGGTGCACACCGAGAGGTTAATATGACCACAGACATTCTTGGGGCACACCGAGAGGTTAATATGACCACAGACATTCTTGGGGCATACCGAGAGATTAATACGACCACAGACATTCTTGGGGCACACCGAGAGGTTAATATGACCACAGACATTCTTGGGGCACACCGAGAGGTTAATATGACCACAGACATTCTTGGGGCACACCGAGAGGTTGATACGACCACAGATATTCTTGGGGCACACCGAGAGGTTAATATGACCACAGACATTCTTGGGGCACACCGAGAGGTTAATATGACCACAGACATTCTTGGGGCACACCGAGAGGTTAATATGACCACAGAAATTCTTGGGGCACACCGAGAGGTTAATATGACCACAGACATTCTTGGGGCACACCGAGAGGTTAATATGACCACAGACATTATTGGGGCACACCGAGAGGTTAATATGACCACATACATTCTTGGGGCACACCGAGAGGTTAATATGACCACAGACATTCTTGGGGCACACCGAGAGGTTGATACGACCACAGATATTCTTGGGGCACACCGAGAGGTTAATATGACCACAGACATTCTTGGGGCACACCGAGAGGTTAATATGACCACAGACATTCTTGGGGCACACCGAGAGGTTAATATGACCACAGACATTCTTGGGGCACACCGAGAGGTTAATACGACCACAGACATTCTTGGGGCACACCGAGAGGTTAATACGACCACAGATATTTTTGGGGCACACCGAGAGATTAATATGACCACAGACATTCTTGGTGCACACCGAGAGGTTAAAATGGCCATGAATGAATTAGTTAGAAGATATTTAAAAGGTTGAAGCTTAATACGTATACTCGGTCTCAATTGTCCCCACCCTCAGCCCGGACCCGTTGGCTCTCCCGCCCCCACTCCCTAATCAATCTAACCAACACTTTATAAAACCCATACATCGTCTCCTACACCTTGACCAGGTCGAAAGCCGTTCGTAAATTGACGGAGGCTCCTTAAAAACTTGACATAAAATGACTTTAGGTTGTCCGTAACAAGAAGGGCGTTCATCTGGGACATGTATCAACAAGTTTGCAGACCACATTCTCCCATCCTGGTCACTCCCAGTAGGTGTCCTGGGCACTGCCAGTAAGTGTCCTGGGCACTGCCAGTAAGTGTCCTGGTCACTGCCAGTAATTGTCCTGGTCACTGCCAGTAAGTGTTTATGCTTATTTTACCTGGATTGTGTGGCATGTGTAGGCATTATTTACTGTGCCAATACCGGAATTTTTCGGATAATGGGCGTTCACATAATCGTTAGAAACAAATTCATGATTTAAAAAGCATACACTGTAATACGTTGTCATAGATTCCGAGGACGCAAATTAAGAAATCGGCATGAAAAAAAACGTATTCCCTGGTTTATTTATGCATACATGACAATTTGTTTCTTGAGCCGTTCAAAGATGGCCAAAGGATTCACTAAAATACGGACCAAGAGATCATCGCAATTATGGTTTTATTATTCTATTTGCAATAATAATTCAAGTACATTTATCAAAATTTCACACATTTAAATATTTATCAGAATAAAATTCAATCTTTAAAACTTAAGAAGTACTCTTTTTTTTAAGCCCTATCAGTTGAAGCGACTTTGTGGGTAGGTGACACGTGACCTTTGTTCAGCTAAATTCATCTTCATCGGAAACCGACAGATCTTCAAATGAATTTAGAACAATTCTTATGTACGTTTGATTAAACTGAACTTTTTTTCATTGAAAAGGAATAGAATGGAGTCTTATCCAGAATGAATCTCCAATCCTGGAAGTGTGTATGACATGATAATGGCATTTTATCGATATTTTCTTTAAATCTATGGGTCTCTAAATTTCTTACATCAACAACAACAACAACAAAAAAAAAAGATTTTAAAAAGTACTTACTGAAGAGTTCTTTGACTGTTTCAGCTGAAATGTGTTGAACTGATTTGCTTGACTTGAGACGATGCTGCTCTGGCGAACACTGCTGCTGCTGCTGCTGTTTCTCGGCTTGTGACACCTTGCTCTGGCACTGGCACCTATAGGGGACTGGACCGGTTGTCACAACGTCACTCTCTTCACGCGCCCAGCCAACCAATCGGCGCGCAGAAAATCTCTTACGTGGGCGCTTTTCTCTTTCACTTATTTTCCCTTTTTTCCTCCTCCCCCCCCCCCCCCAGCCCTTTATTTTTTTATATCAAGTTGGCCCACAAAGCAGACTTTTCATCTTAGTCTGAATAATGGATAGGAACTTAAAGTTGGCGTAGTTCTTTTTTTTTATTACCTTGTTACTGAATTTAGTCCCACCCCTGTTTATAGCAGAAACAAATTAATCACACACACAAAAAATTTGTAAATAAAACAATATAAGTTAATTATGATTACACAAAATATATGTTCCAACATTTCGGTAAATTCCTTCATCAGTACAACAACAACAAAAACATTAATATATGTATAAATTGAATGTTACTTAATATATTTACAATATCCTACCGATACCTCAAACTGATATAAAAGAATAAGATTGGGAACAAGAAATGAATGAAAACAAAGATCACAGGAACAAGAAATGAACGAAAACAAAGATCACAGGAACAAGAAATGAACGAAAACAAAGATCACAGGAATAAGAAATGATTCTATGACGTATTCGGATTATAGGTTTTATTAGTGACTAATTTATTGACAGTAAAAGGGGTTTGGGTGGAGGTGGGGTTGGGGTGGTGTGGGGTCGTCGTGTTGTTTAGAGGAATTTGGTCACGTGCGATGTTTGAGTTTCACTTTAAAAAAATATGGTGTAAATTTTGGTTTGTTCACTCTCAGTACTGTGGCTGAAAGACCCGCAAGGCCTGATTTTCAAAACAAAAAGAGGGGTGGGGGTGGCGTTCTAGTGACTAGTGTAACCTTACAGTAGTGGAGGAGGGGGGTGCTCTAGTGACTAGTGTAACCTTACAGTAGTGGAAAAGGGGGGGGGGCATAGAATTACGGATTCCAGGCAGGAACAGGATACCTAAGGGCAGGCACTGTTCACTATTGACACCACAGAACTACTGGGCCAGACGTCCAGTCGCCAACCATGTCTTTGGAAGATTCCGTCACCCAAACCAGATCGAAAGAATCTTTCCAGTGGCGCAATATAAAAACATGTCATCTGTCCGATTTCAAAATGCCTCATCTTGTCTCGGGGTACAAGAAATGTTCCAGTGGTGCCATTGCTTTAGGCTGACAGCAACGAAAGTTCATTTTTTTATTAGTATTACAATGACCCACCCGCTTTTACTAGTTTTACATTGCAGATTTATTTCACCAACTATTTCTTTTTAAAAAACTGAAATATTACGCACCAAACGCATTTGTGATATTATTTTTTTTAAAGAATCTCATTTAGCGCAGTTATAGGGAATTTTGGTTCATGTGCTTGGAAGGGGGTTGTATTTTTAAGTTAATAAGCAGTTTAACGTACACAATTTTACCATGTTTTAAACCAATAGCAGCCAAGTGTTAATGTATTGGGTACAGCAGCAATACATAAAACAAAACGCATAAAAACACTGCTGTCTGGGGCTCCGACCGAGCGAAATTAGCGGCACGTGAAAGAGTTCTTTTCTTAATGATCTCGAAGGTTCTCTGTAATAACATTGTATTCCTACTTTCAAGTTATGTTAATAAGAATAGTTATATACTTTTATATAGTTGTATATAGTTGTATATACTTTATATACTTTTATATAATGTATATACTTTTATATAGTTTTATATACTTTTGTATAGTTTTATATACTTTTATATAGATTTTATATAACAAAGACAGGGTCTCAAATCATATTTTAGTGGCTTCATCTAGGTTTTTAAAAAAATTCTTGCAGTCTAATGTCGTTACCATGTTAATGTATACCAATCTCAGTCAATAGATATTTCGCAACATTTCTGTATTGGTCGGGGGGTCTTTATGCAGCGCACTGTGAGAAGCGCTGTATCCTAGTTGTATATATTTTGTCAAGAAATTGAACGAAATAATTCATGAACTCACCCGCTCCCCTATCCGCCATCTCACTACTTTATTTGGCCGTGGACTCATTCATTTTAGCCAATCACAATAACAATGAAATCAAGATCTCGTCACGTCATAATGGTCTCGCGGGTGTTCGTTGGTCCTAGAAAGGTGCACGTTAGATCTGTTTGACAGTGGCAGACTACAACCGCGTTTGAAAAGTTGCCAGAGCAATATTTATTACGCTTCTTGGTGTTGTGTTTTCTCATCAAGACATTTAACTACGCCATACTCAAGTTTTGCCTTTATCGAGATTCTTTAAGCTAGATACTACAACTCCTTCACTGTCGTTCGTGGAGATTAAACAAGGTCAGATTTTTTAGGCTTACTTTTTTTTTAAAGGATTTATCTTTGAGGATAATTATAAAATATTTTCGCAAAGACGGATCAACGAAAAGACAAAACTAATAGTTCAAGGATGTGTAAATAATATTAAAAAATTCGATCTTCCCTCTGACTTATAAGATGACTTCCGTATATAAAGTAATTTAATTCTTGTAGACATTTTAGTAAACTTATTTGGGATATAAATATCCCTTAACCCTTTCCAGCCACCAGACCAGTGGCGTAGCTAGGGTTAATGCCCCCCCGGGTGGGTCGAGATTTTTGCTGCCCCCTCCCACGGAAAAAAACTGCAGTTCATCGAAAATGCCACCCCTTCATGTAAACCAGACAAAAAGTGTTGCCTTGGGAGGCTACTGCATCAGACCAACGATCAAACCAACGATCAGACCAACGATCAGACCAACCATCAGACCAACCATCAGACCAACCATCAGACCAACCATCAGACCAACCACCAGACCAACCACCAGACCAACCATCAGACCAACGATCAGACCAAAGATCAGACCAACCATCAGACCAACCATCAGACCAACCATCAGACCAACCATCAGACCAACCATCAGACCAACCACCAGACCAACCATCAGACCAACCATCAGACCAACAATCAGACCAACGATCAGACCAACGATCAGACCAACCATCAGACCAACCATCAGACCAACCATCAGACCAACCATCAGACCAACCATCAGACCAACCATCAGACCGGCAAGTAAACACCTCCCATAACCGTTCCCCAACCCCCTTATGCTCACACAAATCCCTTATCTTTCTTTCATACCTATCCCTACAAGTTATCCTTACCCCACCTCCTCCTTCAGTTTTTCACTACCTCCTTTATCAATATATCTACTACACTAACGAAGCAATTTACTTATATGTGTGTTTATGTGTGTGTGTGAGAGAGTGATAAAAGCTATTACCATTACTTTCTTTAAGTAAAGGACCTTACAACAGAATAAAGCGCAAAGAAAATCATGAAATAAAAATAAGTTTGTACGTCTAAAATATTATTAACTAGCGAGTACCCGACATGCGTTGCAATGCCACTCAAGAAAGGATGTGTTTTGCGTTTTAATTATGTTTCTTGGAGTGCTTTTAAATACACAATGTTTTTTTTTGTTTTTCCGTATGGTGCATACACGAATAAATCGGAAGGTTTTCCGACGCGAGTGCAGGCCACATACAGCTGTCCATGGGAGAAGCATGGGTTTTCCAAATTTAGTCCACACACTTGTAGCGATTGTCCCTGTGCTTTGTTGATGGTCATTGCAAATGCGATTCGCACCGAAAACTGCAGACGTTTGAATTCAAATGGCATATATGTTGAAATCATTGAGATGCGTGGCAGCAGTACATAATCTCCTTTAAATTTTCAATTTAAAATAGTTGCTTCGATGATATTGTTCATCATGTTTTTCCCTGAAAGCTTGGTACCCTTGCAAAGTCGTGGTGGATTTATGTTTCGTAAAAGAATGATAGGCACGCCAATTTTGAGTATTAAAACGTGCGACGGGATGCCTGGCAAGTCAATCGCAGCAAATTCCCGCTGTTTCATTCTTAAATTTGAGGGCACTGCAATACACGCATAATTTATCAATTTTTTCAATAACCATGACGCTTGGATGAAGATTTTAATCATAATTAGCATTGTAATGGAATGCACTAAGATTTTATTCAACATGCAGTGTTCGTCTGGATCGAGCATTGCGTACTCGAGCTGTTTCCAGTCTTGCTTCCCGTTGCTCCACTGTGTCAAATGTACGGGCTTGAGCATTGCATACTCGAGCGGTTTCCAGTCGTGCTTCTCGTTGCTCGACTGTTTCCGAAGCTCGTGATGACTTTTTCTTTCACGCTTGGGGTGTGGAAAAACCAATAGCTTTTCGTTTGGACGGCATCATTGATTTGACAGCAAAAGTATTGCTTTGTGACGAATATTACACATGCATGTGATATATGTTATTAGATGTCAATAGGCAATAGTAATTTCACATTTAACACCACGTGTTACGTCACACACAAAATGAAATATCGCTGTTTGTATTTGATTTAATTAATTTACGATATTTTTAAGGTTTATAGTTTTCACATGTTAGGAAGTACAATGAATTGTTGGCAGTACAATGGACTACGATGAGTCGATTGCTTTGTCATGTGATAAGCGTAAGTACGAGTAAGACTTCCGGTAGGCTGTCTGCAACACACTAGTCGCTCACAAATTTTTCTTCAAACAACTTTCTTCCTTTAATCATAACTGAATTATAATTATTGTCACATTTATAAATGTCATTTAAAAAAACACGTGTATTCAAGAATATTTTGAAAAGTAAAATGTTTAATTAACATTGGGGAAGCGCTGATGGAGACAAATATTTTGCTTTAAAATTAATGATAATGGCTGATCAGTTGTTGCCTGTAGTTATGTGTTGTTATGTGTAGCATAGGCTACCGAAGGCTTACACGTATCACGTGACAAAACAAGGAAGTGACTCATCGTAGTCCATTCCAGTTGTATAGGGGTCACATTACTTTATAAATCATAAATTCCAGCGTTAAAATCTAGATGTTATTATAGTTCAATACCTTCGTTGTCTATGGGGTAATTTAAATACTTAAGAAACCATCGATTCATGTCAAATGTCTTTTCATAAAACAAAGCAGCTCCGAAATTCTAACACTCTATTATAGAATTACTCAAACATTCCCATTCAAAACCATAACACGTTTACAACATAATATCCGATTCTAAAATACGTCACAAAATTCAAGCTTATTTATAAAAACAACAAAAAATAATCTCTACACTAAACATGCAACTATGTGTTTTCTCTGCTCTTTCTACAAATTTGCTGTCTGTTGTTTTGATAGCTCTGTTTGAAATTATATTGTTGAAGCTCATTTAAGAAAATAAAACGAATGTAAGGCCCCCGGCCCAAATGATGTAAAATAGTTGCATTAATTCAGAAATCTACTTATTATGTAACACAGAAACTGAAATGTCGTTATTTGTATTTGATTCAATTTCATCCACCCATGAAATAGCTCTGTTTGAAATTATATTTTTTATAGTTCAATTAAGAAAAAATGGAATTTGCGGCCCCCGACCCCAAACTGAATATCGTGAAATGGTTGTACTAAATGAGAAAACTTTGCGGGCATGCGCACAACAACTCGCGAACTTCTTATCGTAATGGGATGAATGGTAAAGGGACCCAAACGGAAATTATATTTTTATAGCACCAATGCACTGATACGTGCCCAAAAACGGAATATTGAACAATGGTGGAACTAATCTAGAACCTACTTACTATGGAACATACAAATTGAAATATCACTCTTTGTATTTGATTAAATTCAATTCACCTATGAAATAGCTTTGTATGAAATTATAGTTATAAAGCTCTTATCAGAAAAAAAAACGAATTTAGGGCCACTGGCCCAAACGGAATATAGTAAAATGTTGTTCTAATTTAGAAACATTTGCGGGAGTGCGCATATCAATTCACCAAAGTTTTATCGCAATCGGATGATTGGTATAGGAATGCATAAGATAATTATAAAGACAATAAAAGGGTTGCAAACGCATGTAGGGCTCCGGCCACAAATGGAATATTGTAGAATTGTTGTATTACTTCAGAAACCTACTTATTATGTCACACACACAGTTTAATGTTGCTATTTGTATATGATTCAAAATCTATCAATTCATGCATTTTCTCAGTTTGAAATTATATTTGTATAGATCATATAGGAAAAATAGAACATAGGGCCCCTGGCTCAAAACGGAATATTTTTAAACGGTTGTAATAATTCAAAAAGCTTTCCGGGTATGGGAAAAAAATCTTACTAAAGTTTTATCGCATTCAGATGAAAGGCATAGGAGCGCATACCGAAATTATTAATTACAAAGCTCATATAAGATAAAAAAAGATTTGGGCCAACGGCCGAAAACGAAATATTTTTAACATGTTGTAATGACTTATTAAAATGCGCAAGCTTATGGACAACAACTCAAAAAAGTTTTGTCGAAATCGAATGAATGGTGTAGGAGCGATTACGGTTTGAAATTATATTTATATAGCTTATATAAGAAAAAACGAACATGGGGCCCGTGGCTCAAAACGGAATATTTTAAAACGGTTATAATTATTCCTAAACCTTTGTGGGTGTGCTTGCAACATTTCACCAAAGATTTAGCGCATTCGGATTAATGGTGTAGGAGCGCAGACGGAAATATTTTTTACAAAGCTCATATAAGAAAAAAACAAATTAAGGCCCAACGGCCAAAAACCGGAACATCTTATAAGTGTTGTAATTCCACAGTTAAATGCACGGTTAGGTGGCCAACAACTAACTAAAGTTTTGGCGCAATCGCATGAATGGTGTGGGAGCGCATATTAGATATACAGACATCCATTCATTTTAAATATATAGATAATGAAACATCGAACCAAAAATTCCCCAAATACCCTTCAAAAAAATTACTTTAGATAATTGAATACAAGCGCATTATTTAGCAGTTTGAGTCGCACCGTTTCAGTTCCTGTGCGATTCGGTGCATATGACACGGGCAGCGCTATTTCAATGTTCATTATTTACAGGTTTAACTCTGCCAGAAATCACTATGTCTAATTGCGTGTATCGTTTTCGAGGGAGTGGGGCTGCAAATTCAATGTTCACCCCCAGCGGCACAACTCCTCCCTACTCCACTGGCTAGACAGCTCCCTTAGGACAAGATGGTACAACAAGGTATGCGGAATAAGCTTGAATCAAAAATACAGGACAATAAGATGTGAACGTTTCGGTTTAGAGCCTTCTTCAGCAAACAGGACAAATGAAAATACGACAATGAACACAGTAAAAAAAAACTTTAGAGATTGTGTTATGGTTTTAAAACTACGTATGCTGTGGTCTCACTCTTCATTCCGTGAACGTGATATTATCAACTTTGGTTTCAACGAAACTTGATTTTAGTTTTGGTGATTTGGGGGGGGGGGCGGGGGGAGTTGAGGGGGGACATTGAAAAAAATAAGGACATTAAAAGGCTGGAAAAGAATATTCATTTTAGTTTTTAAATAACGTTCAGCCTCTTTTCGTTCTTTATAATTACTATTTACATGTGTAATTTATGATATATGATGTATAATGTATAACGTATGGTGATAATGTATGATGTATTATCTATAATGTATGATTTTTAATGTATGACCTATACTAGTCATTTTGCCTTCTTATCGTGTCCTTAAGGAAAACGTTCTTTTGTTTACTCCGCACATCAAGGTCACTAAACACATTTCCGTGCCATTTCGAGGACGCTTTGAGTCGACGACTCTCTTCTACCCAATGTTTAATTAGTTCAGCAGAAAAGAAATTCAATTGTTCATTAATTGTTGCGGTAGGAAATGGTGTAGCCTATTTAAGGATTACTGGCTAGCACAAAATATAATACATGTTAATGTTTTGTAATGCATAATATAAACAGAATTTGTAATGCACCTTTAAAAAAAGAACCAAAAGTTTTTCAACTCTATGTATTCACAGGTCATTAGTAGGTCATTTATAGGTAATTTATTTGTCCCGTTTTGTTTCAAGGTTACCAAAAAATAAATGATAGCGCGAGCATTTTTTAAAAATTAGATTTGTTTTTTGAGGCAGTGCTTGAGTAATCCATTAAGTAAATAAACTCATTGGTATTATAGCGGGACAGTGTGCATCTGAGGGTTCATTGGTATTATAGCGGGACAGTGTGCATCTGAGGGTTCATTGGTATTATAGCGGGACAGTGTGCATCTAAGGGTTGATTGGTATTATAGCGGGGCAGTGTGCATTTGAGGGTTGATTGGTATTATAGCGGGACAGTGTGCATCTGAGGGTTGATTGTATTATAGCGGGACAGTGTGCATCTGAGGGTTGATTGGTATTATAGTATAGCGGGACAGTGTGCATCTGAGGGTTCATTGGTATTATAGCGGGCAGTGTGCATCTGAGGGTTGATTGGTATTATAGCGGACAATGTGCATCTGAGGGCTGATTCTTATTATAGCGTGTCAGTGTGCATCTTAGGGCTGATGGGTAGCGGGACAGTGTGCATCTGAGTGCTGATGGGTAGCGGGACAGTGTGCATCTGAGGGTTGATGGGGATGGGAGGTAAATATAAATCTTCCTGAGTTGAGATGTTGTGGGTAAAACAAAATTATGATCGATTATAATTAATTACCTGGATATATATTTTTTTTAATCGGGCAGCCCCAAGCATGGGCGCCCGCAAGTAGTGGCAAGGTGGGGCACTTGCCCCCCCCCCCCCCTGGATTGATTGATTAAAAAAATTTTTTAGACAAAAATAGACACAATTTATTAAAGTAAAGAGAAAATATTTAGCCCACCCCCTAGAAACTATTTTGCCCACCCCCCCTAGAAAATTTTCTGCGGGCGCCCATGGCCTCACGTGACTAATCTACCTTTTAAAATGTCTAGTTAATCGCGTTCTCAGCTAATATTTTCAAACTTTATTGGGGTCTTTTCTGGCATTTTTTTCAAAAGAGTATTGGAAATGCATGTGTCAATTAATTATATGCGGAATAAAACATTAAAAAATCTTAATCTGTTATATACTTCGGTAATTACATTTAAGTCATTCCTTTATATTACTTTGCAGTCCAAAGTGTGCTATTAAGTGTATACTATTGTTTACAATAATAATCACTACTGCAACAAAAGTTAATACATTTTTAATTCAATTAAAAAGTTTAATGGCTTAATTTTGCCAAAATTAAAAACTTTTAAATGTTTCGATGAATAAATTCAGTTAATGAAATGTTGTTATTTTTTTAATATACGAAATTATTTTCCATTTTTATTACATGAATATTATGAGATTGAATTTCACATTAACCATGGATCCACTATCTCTAGTTAACTCGTGGATCCACTATCTCTAGTTAACTCATAGATCCACTATCTCTAGTTAACTCATGGATCCACTATCTCTAGTTAACTCGTGGATCCAATATCTCTAGTTAACTCGTGGATCCACTATCTTTAGTTAACTCGAGGATCCACTATCTCTAGTTAACTCATAGATCCACTATCTCTAGTTAACTCATGGATCCACTATCTCTAGTTAACTCATGGATCCACTATCTCTAGTTAACTCATGGACCCACTGTCTCTAGTTAACTCATGGATCCAAAACTCTAGTTAACTCGTGGATCCACTATCTCTAGTTAACTCATAGATCCACTATCTCTAGTTAACTCATGGATCCACTATCTCTAGTTAACTCACGGATCCATTTTCTCTAGTTAACTCTCCAATGACGAGGAGCTGAACATCAGTATCGCAAAAGCAAAAACAATTATGACTAAATTTAATAAGTGGGTGTGGATGAATCCTAAACTCAATGAAAGTACGCATCTAATCATTTATGAGACATGTGTGCTCAGCACGCTCCTATAATATGTTCTTGGAGTGTGGACTACACATTTCTGTCATGAGTGGAAACTCAACAGCTTCCATCAAAAAATGTCTTCGGCGCATTTTGAGCATTTGATGGTAGAACAAAGTGCTTAACACAGCGGTTTTGGAACGTGCCAAAAGGCCAACTCTTAGCAAGTAGCGCCATCGCTGGTTAGATCATATAAGGAGAACGTAGGAGGACTGTTTTCCAAAGGATCTGCTGTATGTATGGTCGCCAGAAGGGGCAAGTCTTATTCGACTACAGCTGCGAATTACAGACGTTTTCAAAAGGAACATGACGGAGTGAAAATAGAAATCAACGAATGGGATATCATCGCTGAGCGCTGTCTGTTCCAGCTGACGAACAGCAGTGTATGAAGGATTCAAACTGCAACCAACGATTCAGATACCACGGACAAACAGGCAGAAGATGCGCGAAACGAAGCCCAAATCATGAACTGGAAAAACAGGACACACCCAAGGGGGGGTTGTTTGGAGGGATACCCTCCAGCTAAAGAGGGTTCCGGGGGCCTCCGCTGGCAACTGTTTATTGAAATTTGCTCATTTTAACTATTTTGAGACCTAGAAATCTTTTTTCATTTACTTTCACTTTTGTAATTTAATTTTAACTCTGAGGCTGAGGCACATCATAAACGAAAACAATAATTTTGCGGTGAATACTTATTTATTGATACATGTTTCACAACATAATACAACACAACAAATTAAATTTTTCTAGTCTAGGATTTAATTGAGGATATGTGGCTGATGTCCCAGCCTTTGTTAAAATCTACTTCTCATCTAATATAAAGTTGTAAAAACTAGAACAGTCCATTTCAAAATTGTGGAGAACCTGCAGGATTGAAGAACGGGTCTCCGCTCCCATCTTGTTTGTTTCGCCCGTCCATTGAATGTTCATGAGCGAAAAGATTCTTTCAGTATTATCATTAGTGCCAGGGATCGCAGCGTCGGCAGAGTGGTGGAGGGGGAACAGTGCAGCCACCACGCGAGCCCACATCACTACTGGCACTGGCTACACAGCTAGCCAAAATATTGCTTGAAGTTATGTTATAACTTAAGAAGTTTTAGTGATTTGAAAATGTGTTTGGTTTTAGAAATGAAACATGTAGGCGTCCCGAGAGACCTTTTCGGGCGTGAAAAAACGGAACAATCCCGTATTACGGGACCTTTGGTCACCTTAGTTTAAACGAAATTCACAACAATAAATAGCTGCAATGCCTTTTTCCTGTTTGACTTTTAAATTGTACTGCCACCCGTCTTCTTTCCTTTCTTCTTGTTTTCATTAGGGACTTGTGCCCATTCTAATTCTTAGGTATAGGTAGGATACATAAATTTAATTCTTCTTCTTCTATAGATTAAGGGCCCACGATCATGTATTGTTATATATGTACAGAGTATTTGCAATGTTTCTGTGTCTGGTGTTGAAGAGGACATTTCACTGGTTGCAAGGGCTATATATATATACACATATATATATATTTATTTATATATGAGTGTTTTTTGTTGCACTGATGAACGCATTTGTCGAAACGTTTAAATTTGTATTTTGTGTAACCGTAATTAAAGCATAACATATATTGTTTTATTTACACAAATTGTGTCTGATTAATCTACTTGAAATTACTTGAAAGCTTTTTCGCAGTCCAACACTTTTTATCATTAGTCACTTAAACTTTAAGTAAATCGCGGTATCGAAAATGTACCCTCTTAGTTATATGTGTGTAAATTTACTACTGAAAAGTATAATTTCCACACACAGGTTCCGATGCTAGGTAGATACATAAATGCATCATCTCGCCCTCTGTCAATTTTCATTCTCTTTAATAATAGCATACAAATATCACCGGGTTAATTTATATCTAATTAATCCACACATTCCTTATCACCCTGCTACTGGGTGTGGATACAAAGGTGAAACATCTCAGCACAACCAAGACAAGACGTCTGTTATCCTATTATTTCTGAAACGGCGTGGCTGACCGGAAATTGCAGCCAGGTGAACAGTTGATTCAACCCTACATAAACAATGGCTATGTCTTGACCAGTGGTCACTATGGGGCTCCGGTCATGTCACCCGTCTGTAAACAGGAAGCTGGTCCGTTCCTTTGAGGCTCCTGGGATATTTTTCTCGTTTCCGTTTTATGGAAGAGAGTATCGATTCGAGTTCTTCCTCATAACTTAAAATAGAGAGCCACATTAAAACTAACGATGCCTTTAACAAAAACAGGAAGGAGAAAAAAAGGGGGGGGTAGCAAGAGCGGGGGGGGGGTGTCGTACCGAGAACACATGGCGCCCACGGCAAGAACTAAATTTGCATCCTATCAACTCTAAAAAACCTTCTTTTCTTTATTATATTTTTATGGATTTATACCAGTTTTTAGGCGGACCGGTTTTCGGTTTAATGAGCCAGTTTCAAACTGGTTATAGGTGTTTTTACAATGTACTTTTCTCTGTTTCGCACAGTAAGGTCAGATTTATAATTTTTTACAAGAAAGTAGGCGATATTTGAAATTGGTGTCAAAATCGATAACCGGAAAACCGATTACAGTTAACATCCTTAACTTAGATTGAGAATAACAATTGAAATCAAGTTACTCAAATGAGATAATATTATGCTTAAAGCGTTACTTCAAAAAATATAATTTAAAAAAAAATAGTATACTAGTTCTATATATTCATCTCTAAAACATAATTAAGCATTACAATTAGAAGTTCCTTGTCTTTACGGATGTTCCTTGTCTTTACTGATGTTCCTTGTTTTTACTGAAATTCCTTGTTTTTACTGAAGTTCCTTGTCTTTACTGAAGTTCCTTGTCTTTACGGATGTTCCTTGTCTTTACTGATGTTCCTTGTTTTTACTGAAGTTCCTTGTTTTTACTGAAGTTCCTTGTCTTTACTGAAGTTCCTTGTCTTAAAGATGCTTCTTGTCTTTACTGATGTTCCTTGTCTTTACTGATGTTCCTTGTCTTTACTGATGTTCCTTGTTTTTACTGATGTTCCTTGTCTTTACTGAAGTTCCTTGTCTTTACTGATGTTCCTTGTCTTTTCTGATGTTCCCTGTCTTTACTGATGTTCCTTGTCTTTCCTGATGTTCCTTGTTTTTACTGAAGTTCCTTGTCTTTACTGATGTTCCTTGTCTTTACTGATGTTCCTTGTCTTTCCTGATGTTCCTTGTTTTTACTGAAGTTCCTTGTCTTTACTGATGTTCCTTGTCTTTACTGATGTTCCTTGTCTTTACTGATGACAATCATTTAATCCAAGTCATTTTCTTTGTTGCTGTTTTTATTGAGTTTTCTACCTGTAGGATTCTTATTAAGCAAGGTCACGCAGTCTGCTTTGACCCACGGAGGCCTTCAAATACGAATGAATCGGTTTAAACTTATCGAAAGACCTATCATGACTAGCAACGGTCAGCATTTTCTGGAGAGATTGGCGAATTTCTGGAACGGCACCGTCATCTCCATATTGGACAATATAATATGCCAGAATAGTTTCTGGTTTAGACAAATTATGGGTTAGACTTGACAGCAACATTCTGCAATCAATAATTTCTTTATTTAATTGCTACCACGTTTCGTACAACCATCCAAATTACCGCAGAGGTCTTGGAACGTGCTACGATGTGTAGCATATTCTCCGCTCTTGGCAGGAGGCGCCTTCGCTGGTTTAGGTCATGTAAAGATAATGAAGGAAGGCCGTATTCCAAAATATCTGCTGTATGGAGAGTTGGCAGAAGGGGCAAGACTTATATGACGGCCACGGCTGCGAATTAAGGACGTTTGCAAAAGGAGCATGAGGGAAGCCAACATAGATATCAACGAATGGGAGATCATCGTTGAGCACCGTACTAGTTTGAGAATGAAGTGTATGAAGGTGTGAAAGGGGCAGAAGATGCGCGAAACGAAGCCCTTGCAACAAAAAGAGCAATACTAAAAGCCAAATCCAATCAAGAGTCAAGGTTCTTCTGCGAGAAATGCAGCCGAAACTGCCATTCCAGGATCGGCCTAGAGAGTCATTTGATAAAGTGCACAAAGCTACTCCATCGTCTCGCGAAGACGGAAGGATGCCATATTTAAATATCCTTGTTCATGTTTTACATCACAGTGTTTTCTTGTTCATGCTTTACATCTGTGATCTTATGTTCATGCTTTACATCTGTGATCTTATGTTCATGCTTTACATCTGTGATCTTATGTTCATGCTTTACATCTGTGATCTTATGTTCATTATTTTCATCAGTGATCTTATGTTCATGATTTACAACTCAGTTTATTTATTGTTCTCGTTTTAACTCTAAGTAGCCTTATAACTTTATTTGAAGAAATTTTGAAAAATAGGCGATGTCATCGGCTTAGAAAGAACGACACTGGCCAGAATGTACCTAGCCTATACATGGAAATGGAAGAGACGACGTTGAAGCCGTGTGATTGAAGTAGCAGAAACATGGCATTTCAACGCATGTGTAACCAGGGGGAAAAAAAAGAGAATCAACAGGACGTTAGGGATGAAAGCCTTCACCAGAAGACACAATAAAAGAAAAAGAGAATAAAGTCACAATTTAGAAACACAAAGAAAGGTTTGACGTGAAGCTACTCAAATCCAACACGAAAGCGTTCTCACCGAGGCATCTTCCTTTCAGTTGAGTTTTCATTAGAAAGACCTACGATATTTTCTTTTTTTTTTTAATGTTTTATTCTCAACATGCTTTTTCATTGACCCCTTTTACTGACATTACTATTATTTCAGGGCAATTCTTAGATTCGAGGGCAAGGGGTTTGTAATTGACTTTGGTCCACCACGAAGCACCGAGTTTGTAGTATACAAAACGATTTGAGAACGGTTTAAGCTTTACAGGGAGCTAGAGCTTTATCCTAGGACAAAACCTCTGTGTTGTGCGGTTACAGGGAGCTAGAGCCTAATCCAAGGACGAAACATCTGTGTTGTGAGGTTACAGGGAGCTAGAGCTTTATCCTAGAACGAAACCTCTGAGTTGTGCGGTTACAGGGAGCTAAGAGCTTTATCCTAGGACGAAAATTCTGTGTTGTGCGGTTACAGGGAGCTAGAGCTTTATCCTAGGATGAAACCTCAGTGTTTTGAGGTTTTCTTTCATTACAAAGTAATTATAAATTTTTTGCACCCGTCAAATAAGGTAATCAGAATCAGGAAAAGTTGATGAAGAAAGCTAGATATAATTCCCTTCCATCTCTGGATATACCCATCCAATGTTATTACCCAAGCATCAAACGAACGGTCAATAATTTTTTTTTATTTTGGAACTTTTTAATCTTGACATACACATTGCAACCGTTAAATATTTTTGGCGAAAATGATGTATCTTTCTATGTATAATGAAATCTATTTCTGACATTATCACCACACCACGCTGCCCTACACCGCATCTCACTGCCCTACACTGAATTTAAAAATCTGAAACTCGTAACACTCCAAAAATATAGCCATACTCATACAGCTTTTTGCTGTTGTTTTTTTTAACCGGGCCGGTTGGTTTGGGGGGGGGGGGGTGCATATATTGATGTTAGAACTTAAAAAGAAGAAGTAAAAGAGTCCTGTCCGTTATTCTAACCAAGAGTTTCTAGCACTTTATTCAATTTCTCGCCAGCGTTCCTGCCAAAATGTTTGAGTGAACAGCTTGTCACAGACAGTTTCGTCACTCCGGGTCCATCGATACAACGGCAAGCCAACACATCGAATGGACGACGGTTGGAGCATTGCACAGACAACTTCATGTATTATATAAGAAGGAAATGAAACGTGTAAAGTGTTTGCAGCGTATGTGGCGGTGTGTGATAGTAGCGTACGTCGTTTCAATAAATTAACAGATGTGGTGGTGTGTGATAGTTGTGCAAGTCATTTTAGGAAGTTAGCAGGCGTGGTGGTGTGTGATAGTGTGCGTCGTTTCAGGGCGTTAGCAGATGTGATGGTGTGTGATAGTAGCATACGTCATTTCAGGAAGTTGGCAGATGTGGTGGTGTTTGATAGTAACAGATGTAAATGGATTATTTTTAAAAAATATTATTATTATAGCATTAATCCGTTTAAAACAAACCTGCTATAATTTCTCTCTACTCCATGCAGGGTTGAACATGTTCTCAAAGACCTGATATATCTCTCTATGCCATGCAGGGTTTAACATGCTCTCAAAGACCTGATGTATCTCTCTACGCCATGCAGGGTTTAACATGTTCTCAAAGACCTGATATATCCCTCTATGCCATGCAGGGTTAACATGTTCTCAAAGACCTGATATATCTCTCTATGCCATGCAGGGTTTAACATGTTCTCACAGATGCAAATCCTGTTTGAGGCATGTTCTTTCTGGTGGGTTCTCCAATCGAGGTCATAAGTAGATCCACCAGCGGCCAGCATGTTAAGCTCCCCCCCCTCTTTTCCCTTTCCATCCTCAACCACTGTTTAAGACTTCAGTTTACAAAAGTTTTGTGAATTAAAATCCAGCTTTAAGTTTTGTAAACAAAAAATAATATCAATTTTAATGGAAAAGCAAGTAATTTGTACAACAGATTGCCCGATCTCTACAACACATATTATTGACCAATAGTGAAGACCTAAGTTTTAAGTCTAAAATTACAGTTTTTTAAAAATAAAGCACCTAGACAGAACACAACAAGGAAAAAGATTTAAAGATTAAATGACATGAAAACTAGGAAATTTAAATATTTATTTATTTTTAAATACTGCAAGAAACTAGCATGAAAATTACTCCTGAAACAATAAAAAAGAACAAAATATTAACTTTCATAAATTTATAAAAAATTTATAAAAACCTTGCTCACTGTGAACATAAGCAATAAGTTTCTGGTCCCTGCAACTTTAAGCCACACAACAGTCTCTCTATCTGTTTGCCCCAAGCTATACTATAAAGGTTATACCGGGTACCCTACTGATTTTGCTCTAAAAATTTCAAATCTAGCTCCAAAATTAATCCTTCCCCGATTCTTGTGGTAGTAAAGCTGTGTTTCCTGCAACTCAATACAATTCCATTAACAACAATCCCTTTATAAAATGATGTACCGGTAATGCTGATATTTAACTAATAATATATAAACTATTATCAATTGCACCATACTTTTTGAGAATATGCACACAAAAATTCTAGCATAATTCTACTTTCATTATAAAATACTTTATACCTTAAATATCACTGTCCCAAGAAATTTACCGTGACACTCATAAATCTTTTAAGACATGAGGAGTACTGATTCAGTGATGCTCAAGCTAGGGTCAACACATTCATTATAAAGTACCTTTGAATATTTTATTTGTATCTTAAAATTTAAGTTCAATTAATGTATTGGAGCAGAGTAGGAAAAAATAGTTATTTGAATGTGATTCATCACTATTAAATGATGGGGAACCACTGATGTAGTTCGAAAATTAAATTTTTTTCACACCATCCGAAGTTAAGAGGACATGTGTGGAAATTACTGTTTACTGGTTAATTAAACACCGGTCGAATGTTTTAATTATACCAATTATTCAACAGAGAAATTCTATTAGAATATCCCCTTTTAACTTGGGGAAAATGTCACATTTTGATCAATAGTGAGCAAAATTATAATAAAGAAGTTATTCAGGTCTCTCTCTAATTCTTCAAGGGGTCAGATAAGTTTATGATTTATCTTTGTAATTTACATATAGTATAGTGACAGAGAACTTTAGCCTGTTTTATGCTGAGGCTGTCCTCTGTTATTAAACAGCAAATATTCCCTCTAAATCAGGCAGAATTAATAAAGTATAGCCCTATCATGCATTCTCTTGCAGCTGTCTCAACAACAAACGTCTCTGTTTCTCTAGTTCTCCTTCACTCATCTCACTATCAGAGCTCTCCCACTGGCTAGCTGATGTGTGCTAAGAAAGAGAAAAGTTATGCCTAAAGCTGGTTTACAGACAGTCTACTAACTTTATGATGGTGGAGGCAAAAGTAGACAAAATTTAAAAGCATGAATAGGAAAACAGTTTTACATTTGTACAATTAGAATGCAAGAAGTCAATTCCAGGAAATATAAAGTTAATTCTTTTAATTCCTCTTTCAGACACATTCCTATTATGTGTTAAGTTTGTAATTATTTCATTTTTCCAATATGGTAATAGTGACTAATAAAAATATATGGAGGTCAATAGGAGACTTTGCATTCTTCATACCGGTACTAATAATGTAAATACCCTAGCATACCATTACAATCAAACATTAATGAATTTCATTGCATAATACTTATGAAATTGAAAGAATCAATTATTGCAACTTAACAACAATTTTGAAAAAGATTTTAAAATGGCAGTTGGGTGCACTTGAAAAAAAAAATTAAGTGCATGAGGACAAAGAAAGAATAGAACAAGCATTATACAAACATTTCTAGCAACTTTTATTGATAACAGAGTGTTTACACAAGTGTAAGAGGCACAGTAATATTTCATTTTATATTATTACATAAAGGCAATTAAAAATAAATGCATTTATATTCATATTACACTGCCAATATTTGTATTTGTTGCATAAATTAAAAGGAAAATAACAATGGTAGATAATTCAATTAAATTGTTAAAATTGTACAAATTGAAAATGTAACTCTAACTAGAAAATTCCTGGTTTTACTACAATGACTTTCAACAAAAATGATATGAATTTGTTTCTTGTGTAGGTAATATTGATATTCTCTATTTCAAGTTGCATGGGTAACATTTCATTATCTTAATTCAATTCCATATAGAAGAAAGCCATGCTAATCAAGGGTCATGCTAAGATATTTACCTTTGAACCTCTTTCCTTATCTCTTTTTGATATTTGTTCAGGAGAATCTCTCCTTTTCCTAGGGGGCTTGGAGGAGCTTCGGCGATCTCTTTCAGCATCAGATACATCTGATCTGGAGGCCTAAAATATTTGATCATATCAGAATGACTCATATTGTCAAACAAACAGGTTTTTTTGTCGTCTTAAGTACCGGTATTAATCTTTTCTGTCTTTTATTTTTATTTAGGGTAACTGTAGACAAAACATAGAGTAAAATGAATATGCAGCAGACCTGGTTACACTCAAACTCACTTTTATTTAGGGTAACTGTAGACAAAACATAGAGTAAAATGAATATGCAGCAGACCTGGTTACACTCAAACTCACAATATAGTACAATATGATCTCAGAATTGTATTTTACAATCTCAAAATCAGAAAAGACTGCATTAAATAATAAATAAATGAACATACAGGACAATGCCTAAAATAAATATTCGCATCGCATGTCTAATAAAGGTCACTTCTCCAAATAGATGACCGATGTTTATATATTTATAAACAGTGCATTATTGGAAATAAAAAGGTGACCGTCATTTGCTACTTTGATAGACGAAGATGTGGCGGGGAAGCGAAAATTGAGGACGCCCGCTGAAGTCACCAGAACCAAAGTGGGGCTGGGGTTTGGAGAGGAGGCTGAGTTCCCTTTAGAGAATTTTTTTATACATTCAAAATGCAAGGATGCAATTGTACGTGTATCTGGAGAGGAGGCTGACTTCCCTTTAGATAATTTTTTTTATACATTCAAAATGCAAGGATGCACTTTTACGTGTATCTGAATATAGTTTTGCATCCTTCTACACTTAATTCTTATACTTGTGGAAAATTAGGTTCCCCCATACCTAGCTGTGTTTATATAAATCCTTTTTATTTTAGTAGTCGTAAAAAGGACTGGAATTTATTTTTTAAACCCGGTCTCGTAAATTCGTAGTTCTGACAGGTCTTGGTATACAATCGTAAAAGTCATCTCACAATGTACACTATAAGCCAAAATGGTAAGAGTAAACAGGTCTAATGCAGCCACCAGTACTTACTGATCTTGATGTGTGTTTCTTTTTCTTTGATCTTTTTTTGTGTTTTTTGGAACCCCTGTCATCATCATCTAACAAGAATGAAAGTAACTCCTTTACTTTTTTTTAGAGATAAAATTCATTTTTAACAATATTTTAAGTATAATCTTAAAGTTAGGTCAAAATTGTGCAAAATTTACCTCGAGATCTTCCTGAGTCTGATCCTTGGCTTGGTGACCGAGAAGCAGAATAGCGCTTTTTCTTTTTTGATGATCTGTGGCGTCCATCTTCTTCAGATTCAGACTACAACAGAAAGTCAAAGAACTAATTAATAAAGCACCATAAAAAAAAAATGACCATCAAAAAAACTTATTGATTTATTATCACAGAATTAAAATTCAGTTACATTAGAGGTATAGCTAATAATTTAATCTTAAAAAAAGTCAATAAGGCTCTTAACAAAGGGTTTAAGACATCACTAAAAATCTAACTTTACCGAGTGTGATCGAGACCTTGATCGCCTTGACTTATGTTTCTTTGATTTTTTCTTCTTTGGATGGTAGTGAGAACAGGTTTCTTCAATGGCTATCAAATGCTCTTTGAAAAGTCGAATTCTCTCTGCTTCCAGTGTTATGTTTTCAAATGCTTGGTCATGCTCTATTTTAGGTCGAATCTGAACAAAAAATCCATATGCATTTATTTATAAATATCCATATATTGGCAGAACAAAAATTAACGAAGGAGCCAAGAGTTTCTTCACTGACTATAAATCATACAGTTAACTAGACTAAAGTAAGACATGGAAATATTCGTTTAACAAGCAATAATTTAAATATTGTATAAAGTCATAATTCATAAAAAATAATAATAAAGGTACAACTAGAAAACTTACATCATCCCATTTTGTGTCTAAATCTATATTATGTTTAGCCAATAAAGTTTTGAATGCAGATTCGAGTTTCTTGAGCTGCAGAGAAATGACAATGAAATATTTTTAAGACAATGTAATTATAAAATCATATTTGTGTGATTGAACAGCTACTAACTTATAAAGTACAGGTAAATAAAGTTTTGATCACAAAAAAAATACCAGAAATAATATCATAAAGCAAAATATTTTGATATTTCAAAAGTTTATAAATACACTAATAATAATAAGTCCAATAATATTAGTGTCACATGAATTATTCCAATAAGTCTTTTTAAAAAATTCAACAAATAGCAACGTAATGCGCATGATTATGAACAAACCCTTCTGGCTTCCTCCTTTAGTCTCTCTTTCTCTCTTGCCTCAGCCTTTTCTAACAACTACATAAAGAAAGAAGAAGAAAAAAAAAATTAACATCCTGAATTAATTGTTTTGAAATGAAGATTAACAAAGAGAAGTAAATTTAATGTATTAAAGAATAAAATGCTCCTCTCCAAAAACAATTAAATTGAAATGTATTGCTTTGTCTAAAATTTGAGTTTCACTTTACTTACGCTATTATATGTAAGTTTTATGTTTCCACTATCAAGATTAGCTGAGCGCCTATCACTCAAGATTGCATTACTGAAACTCTCATATGTTGTTGAAATTTCAATGTAGAATCCTTTGTCCTGTGTAAAAAAAAAAATTATAAAATATAATAAAACAAATCTGGCTTCAAAACAGAAAATGCTGCTATTTATTAAATATATCAAAAATAAATCTGGCTAACATATCTTTTATATCTTTCAAAAGACAATTAAGCATTTTTATTAAAATGTGTTTACCTTAAGGATTTCTTTGACAATTTTCTTTTCATCATGAAACCGAGACTTAAGATCCTCCACATAAAATTTGAACAAATCTAATGGAGTAGAGCCAGGCTGACCCAGCATATTCCCAAACCTCATGTCCTGGCTGATGATTGGGAAAAGGTCCATCCAAAGAGACATGGAGTTCAGCTTGCCTTGATGGTGAAGTTCATCTAGTAATACCTAAATTAACAGTTACAAAATAGGAAGTTATTGAAAAATACACTTTAATATTCCAATAACTATAAACAAAAAGCATATAGTGATGCTAGTTACAATAATAGAATTGAATTTTATTATTATACACATTGATATACTATATTCTGAGTAACAAAACAAATAGTTAATGCATTTTATTGTTTATAACATGGAGAAAGAATACAACTAAATTAAGTTATCACTATCATTACTTCTAGCTTGTCTGACATACTCGTATATTACTTACCCCATTGGAATATTTAATTCTTATCCCTTTTTCTGAAACTTTAACAATTACAAAACATCTAACAATTTATCTCAATCACTGTTTAGGGCTTACAATAAAACTCTCTCTGTTTTTTCTCTGGTTCCTCTTTATTCTTCTCCTCTCTCTTTCTTTTTCATCATCATTCTCTTGCTCCAGCATTCGAATATGTTCTTCAAAACAAACAAGAGCATCTTCCTTGTCCATATCTAAAATTAAAATTATGAAAACATTCATTTAGTTTTTCAATTCATTCTTTTTTCTCCACTATAAATTTTTTTTTTTAATTTCTGATTACTGTGGGACAGTTCTGTCCAAGCAGCAGCCAACAAAGTTATTTTAAATGGTTTGCCAGAGGTTCAGAAATTTTTATGTATGTAAAAAGAAAACATTTTCTGGTGAAAATATTTTGAAACAACATTTATTGATTCAGTAGTGTTGGGAAATCGCAGGAGAAGTTGTAACATAGAAAAGGGTGAAGTCACAAAAGCTAAGGAGTGGGATGGCTTGACATGTAACAGTAATTTATCTTAAGCACATCAGCAGAGCAACCATTCGGGAACATGGTGTCACATGAACTTGAATACAATGTTCTCCTTCCCTCTGTTACTTGTACAGGGAAGGCGTCGCAGGGTATTGAGCATAATTACTAACAGCGTTGAGAAAGATGAATTGGGAAACCAAAAGTAGCTAGATAGGTGAGCACTGCAAGTTAACGTCTGCGCCTTTAAGGATGATAATAATGACAGGAAAGTCTTCAGGTAAGAGTAATCTAGATGGGAGCGGGAGTACTAAATGTGTCACAAATGACTAAGATGGGCAATGTGAACCATTTATGGTACTATGCTATTTAAACCGGTAGTTTAGCCAGATGGGTGAGTGTGTGATCATATTGTATTGTTGTTGACAAGTAACTGGTATTCAGAGATATGAGATATTCAATTATTAAAATGCAGGATAAAAGCTGTGTTTATTTGTAGTTAGAGCCTTTCAATTGGGAAGTTATCATGCCAGGCACTAGGAATGATTCTTGAAAGTATTTTTTTATAAACATAAGAATGCATGGCCATTGAATTATAGATTACATGTTTCATCTCATGAATTTCCATAAATAAGGAAATGTTGTAACAAAATTTTGATCATGTTTTTTGGAAGCACCTGCATAAGTCAAGCTGAATTTTCTGTAATGACCAACATTAAGTAAAAAAAGGAGAGCTTTGATTGGTGAACATTTAGAAAATCGAGTGAGGTCAGGTGCTTCTTAAAAATATGTCAAATTAAGAAAATTGCAAGTGCAATTCAAAGCTAATGATATTAAAGAAGCGCTACAATTTATTCACTATATTTATATTCTTGTTGAGCAGATAATGCTCTTGGATATATGGATAAGGTAAGAGGTATTTACATAAAAATTGTTTTCTAAAGATTAAAAAAAAAATCTTTATTTTGAGATGTCGTACAGCCCTTAGCTTCGCGGTTAAAAGAATATTTCGGCCCATGGGATGAGATGAATTTAAAATTGTGCATAATTTTTTACAATCATATAAATCAAAATAACTGTAATATGGGTAAAAATATAAAATACATTTACTTACTTTCTAAATCTGGATCTTCAGTAAATCTGGGATTATCTAGCAACATTTGCTGAGCCTCTGACCAAGTAGTTGTATGAGTAAGATTAGGCATGCTATCCAGAATCTCAGAAAACACTTTGATATTTCGTTTACGTAAGACTTTAGCTTCCTCCTGGAACCCCAGTTTAAGAAACTATTTAAACATGGCAAGTATATGTTTATTAAGAAAAGTGTATATGTTGATCAGAGTGACATCAAATATTAACAAGAAGATACATTTAAAATATTGCTTTACATCACAAATAGAAATTTTAATAGAAAAACAAAGAACAGTTTAGTTTAGTTTATAAAAATAATTACCTTTTCTCTCTTTGCAATAAGATGCACCACATCATCAAATAAATCTCGCCTATCTCTTTCTGAAACATTTTTCCAGGCTTCCTCTTCACCAAAAATAGTGTCTGCTTTCCTAGAAACAAATGTTAAAAATGAATAAAATGTAAACAAATTTATTCTAAAATGATAATTTAATATTTCTGTATGAGGTTAAATGTCACTTTTCTTTCAAAACATTTTTTCAAACACCAGGTATCTAAGAAACGAAGCAATTATTTTTTTCATAGCTTTTTTTAAAAAAATTGTTTGATCACATAAGAATTACTACAGTTCCCACAATAATTGAGCTCTTGAATCCATGAAAATTTCCAAAATTCTTGTTTGAAGACTGGTGTTCCTTAATACAAGGGTTTGAAAACAATTTTACTAAAACTATTCATATGATGTCAACATGTCATTACAAAAAAAAGGAAACAACAACTGACCAATACTTGATGGATGAGTTCATCTTTTCACTATTCATTAAGAATTGCTCCAAATCTTCTTTAGCTTGTTTAGCTCGCAAACGCTGTTCTTCCTAGAGTAATAAATTTTGAGGGTATAATTACTGTTTTCCATTACTTAATTATATAATATAAGAACTAATTATTTCTATATTATGTAACATAAAATAAATTCAGATATTCTAACACAAGTCAGTTTTAATAAAAACAAATTAACGGAAAAAAAGTTTAATTATTCACCTTTTCTTCCTTAGCTCTCTGAGTCTTATATTCATTAAAAGCCTGCTTCTTTTCATTGAGATGTTTTAATGCACCATATCGGGCATCATTGATTATCAACTTCATAGCACTTTCCCAACTTGCGGTTGACGGCACTTCCTAGAGATATGAACATAAATTTCAAACTTAAATATACAGATAAAAGAAATGTGGTTCAGATTAGACAAGAAAAAATATTTTCGGCTTAAGATGTTGATTAACTTCAACTCTTTAGTCAATACTCTAAATATTTTAAGTTATATAAGATTTACTTACAATAAACTAGCAAATATCAGAAATAAAACTACATTTACCTTTTCCTTGAGCAAACATTTAAAAGCTTCAATGGCCTCCTTCTTATTTTTAAAAACATAAACTTCCTTCTTTTGGGGCTCTTCTTTCTCTTCCATTCTGTATGATAAATAATAGATGGGGGATATGTAACAAAAACATTTGAAACACCAGTATCATAAGACAGCAACCTTTCTCAAGATTTAAAACTTATCGGATATCCTGTCAAATTTTGGAATTTTTTTTAAATTTAAATTTTTAAAAACTAATATAAAATAATGGGCTCGGTAATATGACACTCTTTTAAATGTCTGGTTTAAAGTAACTTAGCCAAAAGTCATTACTATGTTCTGAAATATAAGGTCTAATTCTTAACTTCGGGCAAAGTTGAAAGACAGCATTAAAACCACATTCAACTTAATACAATGTTAGAAAGGGAACAAGTATCTCCTTAATTAGCGTACACATTGCTATATAGTGATAGAAAATGTATTGGTCAGGTTTAGCATAAGTTTGGCTTCTGCTCAGAACCTTTTTCTTAGCTGAATTTGTTGCTCTACTACTACAACTATTTTAGTATTTGATAATATAACCCTGTCTGGAACTTTCATGAAAAGCAGAAACTCAAATCATTCAATTATGGATCATATCTAAGTTTGTTAAGAAAACGTCCACATCATCAAGAATTCCACCATTTTCTTCTACTGTTTTAGCAGGTTAAAAAAAGATTACTGAATTGGCTTAGTGTGCAACAGTCAACCTTTCATTTTAATATTATTAATTCCAAATTAAGGAATTCTTGCAACATAAAATTCATGTTTTAATAAATTCACCAAAAATGTCAGATAAAAATGTAATGTCCTTTGTGAATGTCTTTAAAGTCAGCTTTTAAGATTT
The DNA here is from genome assembly GCA_964017045.1 of Omphiscola glabra. Taxonomy (NCBI): domain Eukaryota; kingdom Metazoa; phylum Mollusca; class Gastropoda; family Lymnaeidae; genus Omphiscola; species Omphiscola glabra. Next base: position 59,840,244 of record OZ024794.1, read on the forward strand.
AAGTAATTTCACAAGAGGGTCAAATAGCTTGTAAAAGGAAATTACACACTTGTCTTTTAACCACCAAAGGAAAAATGTTCAAAAGCTTCACATTTACACATTGCTTTTTTTAATTAAACGGTTATGTAAAATCATAAAACACACATTTAAAAATCACTAAAAAATCTAATTGCACAAATTCAAGTAACCATAATAAGAGGAATAGATGAACATGTTGATCATCAAACATTTTATCAAATCTAAGAGCCACCCTCATTTCCTTCACTCCAATGATTTACAATATTTGTATCACAGTTATTGCCAGAATCTCTACTTATGACACATAGGAAGTGCCAAATGGAATTAAAAACCTTTCATCTTCACCACAGATCGGGATATTATTCTTTTATTTATTTGAGAAGTTCAGTTACTCCACCTGGCTAAATTTTATTTTTTTTACATATTGTCACATGACAAATAAATAGATTCTCATCTGCAGCAATAAATTCTAATAAATGAATCAGTGCAAATAGATATTATCTTATTGAAAACAACCAAGCCAGGTTATAAATGTTCTTCAAATTGAATGTCAAAATTCATATTTCCCCATAGTCTCTAGGGTACCGTGGCATACAATTAGGGAACCACTGGATTTAGACATGTCATTATTTTATTTCCTTTTCTTTACCCCCACCCCAAGCGCAATTCAAGATATTACAAGCACCTGCAAACCCACCCACCCCCACCTTAATCCATTTAAGCCATTCATTTAAAGTTTCCTAAAAACTCACGCTGGTTCAGTTGGAGCATCAGGCATTTGTTGAACAGGTGCTGCTACTGTGGGAGGAGGAGGTAATTCAATAGAGGCTAATGTAGCTTGCATTGCCTGCTCAATAGCTGAAGAAGGTTCAGACCTTATTGATGAAGGACTGTTGGATTGCCTGCAGTAATAAAGAATAATGACTAATTAATAGTGTACAATAATAATTTTTTTAATCTTAAGTAAGAATATTTTGTATAACAAGTGAAAATTTATTGAAAAAAAAATACTTACGGTTGCACTGGTGTACTAGCCACTATAAGTGCTGAAAGGTAAAATAAACACTGATGTTAATTTTAAAGGATAAACATTAACAGAGATCACAATAGACTGTATAAAAAAGGGTAAATGTGTTAATCATAATAAAATGGGTGCAAGGACAAAATTCCTCTTGAGATAGTTGTATTGCTTTGCAGTCATCCCACTCTCACTTTAGTGTTATTTGAACATTTTCTCCTAAGTCAATTCATGTCATTTTTGTAAATATCTGCCAGAATATTGTCAGCCCCAACCTTCAAGTTCTTCCAGTTCTTTAGGTTTTGTCCATCTGCTTTCTTTAGTTACAGCATTATGGAAATACACTTTTCCAGCATCTGATTTGTATTCCTTCCATGGGCACTGAGATAGGAGCCTCTGAATATAAGGAACAAAATCAGGAACTAGACACAAAGTTATAAAACAAACAAGAGAATATTTTTTAATGTGGCAAAATATTAAAACATTACACTACTACAACCGTGCACTGAAATTTAAAACACAAGGGAGAACATTTTCAAATATAATTCCTGTGTTAGAGACTGTGATAAGTAGAAACACTTATTCTAGTCTTGATACATCACTAGCTGTTAGTCTACATTTGTGAACATTTATTCAGTTTTAAGTCTTAAATATATGATTAAATTAATATAATGGGTAAATCTACCTCTTGAGGAGTCTTTAAGTCTTCTGGTTTTTCCCAACTAGACTCTTTAGTTACACTGTTGTAGTAATAGGTTCGCCCATCTGGTGCCTTGTGTTCACCCCAAGCAGTTTTCTGAAGAACACCAGTAAGATAAAAGCATGAGAATCTTAGCATACATTTTATTAAATGAAAACATTATTTTAAATTACCATATCTTGATAGAATGAAAATCCTGTATTTAAAAAAATACTTTTCTTGTAATTAAAGACTAGAGATAATTTTTAAAAATTTTAAACAGTTTTCAAATGATAATAATCTTAAAGCTATCTAACATACCCTTTCTTGTCCAGGAGAACTCAACATTTGCTTGTCACCACCTGTTAACACAAGAAAAAAGACAATTAACATAAAGATATATTAACAATATATAAATATACGGACTACAAGAAATGTAACTTTTTATATTTAGTAATTAAAATTAGTACGATTGTTAGAGTTTTAAAAAACTGTATTTTTAATGTTTTTTTAATTGTCCTTTTCTTCCTAAAACTTTATTTGCTGGAATTTGTATTACTTTAGTACCATGTTTGTACAGCGTTGTACATGACATTAAAAGATACATTGATAATGATAAAAAAATTGAATTGACCTGGAAACATCTGCGGAGGAACTCCCATAGGAGTTGGAATAGTGACAGGATTGGGAGGAAAGGTCGCCAAAGGTGAAGCATTATAAAGAGGTGAGGCATGAAAACCTGTAAATAATAACTTCAGTATTTATGAGATCTGAAGAGATATTTTTCTTCATGGGTGCTAAAATATACAAATTAGCTTTCTTTTCATGAGTAAGAACATGTCCGCAATAAATTATTGTTAATAATATTTTTAGTGCTGTGTGATTACATGAAGTGGTTAATTTAATTTTATTTTAATCTAGCTTACAAATGAATACATTTTGCTTTTAATACATTACCTTAAAAATTATATGCGCCATTTTGGTCATCAAAAGTTTAAAACAAAACACACCACTCAATTAATATTTGTATTATCATTTGACTGTTTAATGGGGATAACTAAAGGTGCACCATTAAGAAAATTCTGTACCTAATGCTGAATTAATTAGTTGATTATTTAATGTATTGTGCTCTGAAAACGTGTTGAGTTAATTTATTTAAATATTATATATTTAATCACAGTTATAGAGCTGCTATTTTGGGCACAGAGAGAAAGAGTAACTGTAACATTAAATAAAAAAGGGTAGGTTTTGCTGGGCAGGACACTTAAAAAGAATGCCAAATGACAGAGGATTGAAGAGGGTACATTACCAAAACCCTAGAGAAAAACGGCTAAAAGGCAGACCTAGGCTTAGATGGATGATGTTGAAAAAGATCTACAGCAGCTGTTAATCCAAGCATGGAAAAGAAAAGCATTAGTTGGGTCTGGGTGAAAGGAAGTGGTGAGCCAGGTCAAAGCCCTACTTGGGCTGTAAAGCCACAGGGATGGATGGATAGAGAAAAAGTACATTTTTTATGATAACTGGCAGAAATAACAGTATTTAGCAGATGCTCTGATTTTCAAACATTTGTCCCTTGCAACAGGACCAGGAAAACAAGCCTCTGATCTCCAACACACACAAATTATGCATTAAATTACAATCTTAGCCTGTAATATGCAGAATAACTAGCCCATGACATGTCACACTAATGTGGTTTGAGACATCCTAAAAGCCCTATGATGTAGCCTTAAAAATTTTAAGAACAGGTTTGGCCATCTCAAGCTATAACAGCACAGAGAATTTTTTTTTTTTTTTAAAGTGGTGTTGATCATGTCATTCTGTCAAAAAACCAATCAACTAATGAAAAAAGAAGTGATAGCACACCTAGTGGCTTGCACATTTATAACTTGGAACATATTTGATGAAAATAATTTTTTCAAACATCAAAAAATAAAATATGCTTTATAGATTTTTGTTTAACATTTAGGTAGAATTTTCTGATGCCCTAAAGCCATTTAGCTGGTTAATTTTTTCAAAAAAGCTGAAACTAATCAATCAACAAAATCATTGATTAATGCTGCTTAATCTGTGCAACACTATACAAAGTGCACAGATCGTACCTGTTACAGGATCTATTACAGGTGCATTATATGGCTGTGGGGGTAATGCTGGTGGTAAAACTCCACCTGCAACCTGCAAAAGAAAATTTTGTTGTTGTAAAATATTAATAAATAACCCGAAGTAATTTTACCTATATGTAAATCAACATTATACTATGACACCTATCGAAATAAAGAAAAACAAATTTTTATTTTTTTTTCCAAATCAAAAACTTCAAAACAATTTGTTAATAAGAGCATGGTACTTATAATTTTTTTTAAATTCTTTTAAATTTGACTACATGGGGATTCAACTAATGATGTTTGATGATAATTGGGTGTCGAAACATCAGCATCATTTTCTTAGCCAAAATTACAAAAATGTCAGGAACAAAAAAATATATTTCTATAAAAAAAACATTACAAATTAAGAACCCTACATACTCATGTATAGGTGGCTCTTTTTACAAAAAATTTTGATTAAAATTAGGGGCATGGCCTATACACAACATCACAAGGACCGGAAGTAGACAGCGGCCCATCAGTAGACCAGGCGATTACTTTGGGCATGAGCATAAGAGAGAGCAAGGGAGTGAAAAATTTTTTTTACAACCCCCTATTTCAACAGCCCTTTTCAATGAAAGCCCTCGATCTGCGATGCTCGTATGTACACTTTATTATCTGATTCAGGGTGTAAGAATATTTTTTTTTTCAAGTGATTTTTGGAATGTCCCAATTATCCAAGTTTTAGTCTCAATGGAGCACTTAGAAAGAAAATACTGTACCATTACAAAAACTAATTAAAATTTTGCTTACAGTTATTCAGAGTGGAGTAGTCATCTATATGAAAAGTCAGAGAGTCGTTTTCTCCCTTGCTCTTGCTTTAGCTCAAACAGAGAGCTATCAGATTTTTTTATGTTAATAAAAGATCACATTGTTTAATACTAATGATTTTCAGTTTTCAAGTTGTTATGGAAACATTTTTATGACGTCTGTCATGAAATTAAACAATACAAAGAATTACTATTTACTATGAGCAACATATTTTAGTCAATAATACTTACAGGCATTCCAAAACTAGGCATCATGGGATTAGGCATTCCCATTCCCCCGGGATTTAGGTTCTGTGGTTATATAAAGAAAAAGAAGTAAGGATTTTTATTTATTTTTTTTTTTAAATATTTGATAAAAATGTAAAAAGTCTAGGTTGTTATATAAATCCTTGGGAAAGCTTTTTCATAGGTCTTGCTTAATTGTCTTTGACAGACAGTGGAACAATAGTTAACAGAGGAACAGGCTTGTTTTCAATGTAAAACTCTGTCCAACACCAACAACATTATTCCAACTCAGTCCCCAAAAATGTCGCTGAAAATAATTGGAGTCCCCTACTCAACTGGGTGAATATGGAAGTCCAAAGAAGGAGCAGCATATTATTATTTATATATACTATTTAGAAACCTGAAAACGAAAGTTGCAGGTCATAGAATGGCTTTGCAGGGCATATTCTATATCCGCTACAGATATGCATTTAGCTAAGATTAATATAATTGGCATTCAAGGAAAAAAGAAACAAGGATATATGGAGAGATTTTTGGAAAGGACATGGAGAAATTGAGTGTCAGACTTTGAGAAATGGAGATCAAATGTTATCTTATGCTAGTAGTGTGACTGTGCAAGGTAGTAAATTGACAAATTTTTAGCAAAGCCATCTGTACCGAACCAAATCAATGGAGTTTTTAAGACCTGAAAAGTTACAGGTAGTCTTTTCACTTTTAAACTCACCTTATGAATTATTTTCATGCGTTAACCCACAAGTTTTTTTTTTAAACACTGACCCATTTGTCAGTGTTCATGCAACCCTGTTCCACTAAAATTACTTATTATTTTTAGGCCTTTTCTGAGTGTTCCAAGTATTCCCTTATAGTTCAAACGGTGTATTTCATTTCAAGAGTCCAATGTTGGAAAAGGAGAGTAATTAATTTAATAATTAATAACAAGACCGAATATAAATAACAATTTAGCCTATTACTAGTTCTACATAGTTGTAAAAATAGAACTTGTTACGTTTTCAAATGAATTAACTAGGCAAATTATTTTTGGCTAATGTTGGTTCGGCGCACCACTTTGATTTTCTGTATAGGATTCTCTCACTTTTGTTTTTTCTTGGATTGTTACTATAGTTGAACTTTTCTATATTTAAATATTAATATGCAGATGGAATGTTATAAATTAATATGTTATTGGGTGGTTAATTATAATATCTAAAACGAGATTAAAGAAGAGGCTAAATTTTGCAGCACACATATTTTATTTAGTTGAGGGAAGGTTGTTGACATTTCTTGTCGCATATCTAGAGGGATACAATAAAGTTGCTATGTGCGCCACAAAATGGTGGAACCTGCAATAAAGTGTGTTAAAGTATATTCAATAAAACTGTAAGTATGTTGGATTGTCATTATTTTAAAAATATTTTTATTGTTTTTCTTAATTTTTACACTATTCTCACCACAGTGTTAACACAATTTTTGGTTGAGGGAAGGGAGCAAACGCAGGTCATTGACAAATTTCTTGCTGCATATCTAGAGGGATACAATAAAGTTGCTACGTTCGACATGAAATTTAATGTACCAACTGAAATTGATTTATTAAAGTTTAATGTTTTGTTCCTATTTTTTCAGGGCTAACTTATGAATATGATTGTGTTGCTTTTATATTTATTTAATAGGCTATAGGACTAGGTCTAGTGTATTAGCTTGAGAAACTTTAAATTATAGTATTAATGCTGACTAGCAATAAATGAGCGTCATTGAAAGCAGGTTTTTAAAATTGCGGTTTTGGTTTGATTAGCTGGACTGCCAATAGCTCCCTAGTAGCTATTAGTAGTAAGCTATTAGTAGTAAACTACCAATAGTGGCATTAGACACTTCCATTTTATTTTGTTATGGTAATAATTTAAATGAAGTATTTTTATTTCTAAAAAGAATTATGTAAAACTGAATTAAAGCATTTGGTGGCGCAGTCCATGTCCATACCCTGAAACATTCATATTCATAATTATCATTATTAATAATATTAATATTTCAAATACAGTGGAACATCTCAATAACAAGCACCTCTCATAACGAGTAATTCGCATAATGAACAAAAAAAATGTGAAGAAGTTGCTCCCTTAACGAGCGACATTTTGCATAACGAGTTACGCAAAAAGGGGATGTCCCTTCTTCCCGACATTCACTTCTGCTTGGAAAAAACTTTGGCCAGAGAGTGTTGTTGAATGTGATTTTGAAACAGTACCTGTGGGGTCAACAGTAACGAGATTGTGTCATTGGCCAATATCATGGGACTAGAGGTGGACAACAACGATATTAAAGAGCTTGTGAAAGAGCACAGTCAAGAGTTGACCACCGAAGTGGCGCTTATGGAGTTACATCGTGTTACACAGCAAGAAATTATGGAGAAGAGCTCATTAATGGAGGAGGAAGTAACTGAGCAACAATCTTCTAGCGCAATAAGAGAAATGCTGAAAGCATGTGAAACCTAATAAAGAGGTGGCTATTCGGCTACAAATTTATTCAATGATAATGCTGTGACACATTTTCGTCAAATTTTGAAGGTTCAGCAAAAATCCTTTAGACAGTTTTCTAGTTAAAAAGGATTAATTATTTATCATAAATTCATATTTTTATTTACGTTTTTTGTTTCAAAGCTAAATTGTATTCCAAGTTGTTACACTCCTTAACAATTCATAAGTCATTTTATTTCACTAAATGTTAATAAATTCTTTTTGAAAAATTAGTATTTTTTTCAGCATGGAACGCATAAACGTATTTTACATTGATTTGTATGGGAAAAATTGTTTCGTTTAACGAGTGTTTCACTTAACGAGTAAGATTCTGGAACGAATTATGCTCGTTATGAGAGATTCCACTGTAGTTTTTTTCTAATTCATAGCTCAAAAATTACTAGCTAGTTTGTTTATTTTTTCACCATATAATAACTCTATAATTTTTTGGTAGCCGTCTAAGGCTACAACTACATTCGGTAAATCATGAGAGATGGGTCCGCGTTTTTTACCATGGCCGCCATCTTGGTTGCCCCGACCCGTGAACTTTTACGTGTTTACGGGTCGGGACAACCAAGATGGCGGCCATGGAAAAATAAAATAACTCATGTTTTTGCTAAAATTAGGAATAAAAAGTTTTTAAAAATGAAAAAATGATCTAAATCTATCCCTCACCCTAACTTCCTCCCTAACAGGGTTTTGACCCTCTCCCTAACAGGGTTTTGACCCTCTCCCTAACAGGGTTTTGACCCTCTCCCTAACAGGGTTTTGACCCTCTCCCTAACAGGGTTTTGACCCTATCGGAACCAGCGTTTTGACACTCTCCTTAACCTAACGTGGCGTTGGGCTTTGACCCTGAAAAGTAGGAAAATTTTTTTAAAAAACAAAGAAAAGTGGCCAAAATTAATTATCAAATAAAGAAGTAATGAAAACCCAACTTACATTTTCATGAAATACACTTTTACACACTTTATTTCAGGTTCCAACGAAAAGAATATCCAAAAATTAATGAAACACATTAAAAAATGGCGACGCTTATTAACATATTTAATAGGCCAACCAATGAAATTTTAAAAATTATAATTAATCAACCAATAAAAATCAATAAAAATTTGCCACCGTCATATTAATGAAAATGTAACTCTATTTTAAAAAATATTTTAAAAATAAGGGGAGTGAATCCACGCAAATGACGTCATGGCTCCATAACTCAGGATCAGCCCTACATTCAAATTCAATTCTTCCCCAACACTAACATGTATGGACAGAAGCATTGCGATATCCCATGCCATAACAAATTACTCCTAGTCTAGGAAATAACTAGGATGCTTTGCTCACTACCCAAATTAATAGTCACTAGTAATAGTCAATGACTATCACTAACTAAGCAGAGTAAGCACTATGAGGACGCTTTTGTACTATTGAACTTGTCTATATTATATTTTGCACTGATATTTATTTCGCTATTCTATGGAGATACATAATTTAATAACGGTCGATAGGGAAATGGGTAATTGAACGCTACTGGAACCGCGTTTTTTTAACATGGCCGCCATCTTGGTTGACACGACCCGTAAAATTAAGAATAAAACGTTTAAAAATAATGAAAAAACTTCCTAAATGTATCCCTCACCCTAACCTGAACCCTAAATCTATCCCTCACCCTAAATCTATCCCTCACCCTAACCTGAACCCTAAATGAGCCTAAATCTATCCCTCACCCTAACCTGAACCCTAAATTTAAATCTATCCTACCTAACCTAATGATGAAATGAGGTACCACAGATGAGCATTAGCCGGGAAATGTTTAAGCCTTATTTTAAGTCCAAGTGAATTATGATGTGTAATTTAACTTCGCCATAGCCATACTGATACTCATACCGGTTACAGGCCCGGAATTTACATCTTTTTATTCGTTTTTGAAATATAACTATTTTATATATTATCTTTGAGACACTTCGTCATAGTTGTTTCATTCATATTTTGTACTGGATAACATTAATGTACATAAGGTGAGTTTAAACTAATTCAAATGAGAATAAATTAGAACCGAACCCACATTTAATGATAAAGAGTATGAGATGCGACAAAATGATAGTAAGAATTTTTAGTTACTCACCGCCATGTTGTTCACTATATTGTAATATTAAAATTGTGAATTCAACAGGCCGCTTCGTTTGTCGTGCAACGAATCAATATTTTAAAACATGTTTATCAAATTGCCCTTTCCCCGGCTTTTTAACAAAAATATAATGAGCGTAGACAGCGCACATCTAAATTTCAACTCATCTTCTGCTGATATCCTGTGCATCATTTGCTTTTCATTGGCATTCAATGCCGATACAGCGCGTGCATGATGAGCACGGCATTGCGAAAATACCTTTGCCTTTGCGCGTTACTAACATTTTTTAATTTGGAAAGCAAAAATTTATAAAGTAAAGGAAATACGTACTTGGGCTAATGTTGGAAGATATGATCATGACGTCTTTTTGCGTGTTTTGTTATGTTGCTGAGGACTTCTTGGAATTAATTTGTTAATATACAGTTTTGTGGTCATATTTAATGTCATTATGTAAGACATCCTATCATATAAAAATGTACGGAGATGCCGTGAGGTAAACTCATGGCGGCATGGTCTCGAACACACACACTTTTTTTTTTACACACACATAACATCAACACACTTACCCAAAGACTTCCAAAGCTGCCTTCTCTCTGCTCTGGTGACACTATAATATCGTGGCACCGTAATCTGGTGGCACGAAATGCTTGTGGCACCATAACTCTGGTGGCTTCCTACTCTTGTATTTAACTTAGTTCTGTCATGAACCCGATTCAAGTGAGCTCTATAAACCATCAAATTTGCAATTTTGATAATTTGGTATCACCCCTTCCCACCCTTTCGCCCAAAAAGTAAATTCAAAATAAATTTAGTGTTAACCTAACTGACAACAACAAAAAGATTAAGATTTGTCCAACTATATAATAGGCAATGAGGAAACAATTGACCAACACTGGAAAGACATCAAAGAGATATTCACGACTATAGTCATCTACGAAGAAGTGTTGGGCCCTAGGCAACAAACGCATACAGAATTGATTTCTGCTGAAACCATAGAAAAAATCCAAAATAAGAAAAAGAAGAAGGCAAATCTAAACAATAGCCGCACCAGAATCGGAAAGGCCAGAGCATCAGCAGAATACGCAGAAGCAAATAAAGACGCTAAACGTAATATAAATACTTATAAAAGGAACTACATAGAAGGATTAGCAAGTGAAGCATAAGAGGCAGCTTACCATGGAAATACAAGAGAATTATTCAGTACAATCAAAAAGTTATCTGGAAAGTTCAACAATCCAGAGAGACCAGTTAAAACCAAAGATGTGAAATTAATACCTGATGATGAAGGTTAAAAAAAAAAGATGGATAGAGCATAATTTTGAACAACTCCTCAACCGGCCAGCCCCACAACACACACTCAACATAGAGCCAGCGGAACAAGATCTAGAAATAGATTGCACCACACCCTCAAAACAAAAGATATGCAGAGCAATTAAACAACTAAAGAAAGGCAAGGCAGCAGGTCCAGACAGAATACCGACAGAAGCCTTGACAGCAGATGTTACGACTAGCACTGAAATACTACACACACTATTCAAGAAAATATGGGAGGAAGAACAGATACCGATTGAGTGGAAAGAAGGACTTCTCTTTAAGCTCCCGAAGAAAGGAGACCTTAGTTCGTGCTCTAACTATATAGAGGAATATCCCTGTTGTCCATCCCATGCAAAGTATTCAACAAAATGATGCTAAACAGAATGAGGGAGGCAATAGGTACCCATCTAAGGGACCAACAAGGTTAAAAAAAGGTACAGACGTTTATCAACTCATGTCTCCGAATGATTCTACGAATCCGCTGGCCCAACGTCATCACCAACGAGGATCTCTGGCGGCGCACACAAGAACCAGTGGAAGAGTTATTCTGCCAGCGCAGATGGAGATGGTTTTGACCACACCCTCAGAAAGCCCACATCAAGTATCACGAGACAATTGGAACCCTCAGGGCAAGAGAAAAAAGGTCAACCCAAAATGACTTGGAGAAGGGAGCTGGAGGCAGACACCAAAAAGAGTGGGCACAACTGGGGACAGCTGGAGAGACTTGCCCAAGACCGGGATGCCCGGAGAGTCTATGTTTGTGGCCTATATGTCCCAGACGGGACGACATGCGATGATGATGATGATGGAAAAATGAGACAAAAGTCACTCTAAGGCCGGGATTAAATCAAAAATATCATAACCTGAGATACACTATGGAGAGTTTGTTTTCAACATTGCGTCATTGTTTTTGTCTATTTAATTTATAAATGAAAAACTATTTTAAGGTTAGTTAGTTAAGTAGTTGGTCACTTGCTACTAGCTGCCTCCTTCCCTACTGCTTAGCCTTAGTCAGGGGCGTCTATACACATGGTGGTTGGGGTGGGGAGGAGGAAGCAGTTGTTTCCAATCTGATTTATGGGGAATAATCCCATGATTTGATTTTTAATGTTCTGAAATTGTAAAATAGTTATCAATAGTATTATTGAATAGTTAACAATGTTCTAACAATATTTTCACGATAATTTTTTGTATTACTAAAAAAAGTGAACTTCCGAATGAACCCCCAATAGAGTGACTGTCATGATCCACTGTAAAAAATTTACCAAGTCCAAGGTCTATGGGGGGGGGGCGGCGCTAGGGGCGGCGAACGAGGCAACTTTTCCCGCTCTGCTGGGGGCCCCGTGCATAAATATTTTTTATATAGCCAGACCGTGCCTACTCATAGTTAGTAATTCGCAGTCAACACAGTATTAGGATGAGCATGATTATGAAACGGGAAGTCTGTTCGGTTCTCATACTACTCCTCCAAGATCAATCCGATCAATACCTCGATTCTGCAATTTGAAATAGACATTACATATTTCCAAGATCTACTCCATTTTTTCACCAAAAACAGACAAAAAGCATTTGCATCAGCAAAAACTATGGCAAAGGAAATCGCATCAGAAACGAACACTAAATCGGTGTTTAAAGATCGCTTTAATACGTGAAGAAAGTAGGCCTAGTAGTTTAAATATGAAGCTGGAGACGAGACACTACATAGACCCGATATCATATTTCTTGTGGTTAGTAGACCAGGCGTTGATGTCCTTGAAGCAGTGGCGTAGCTAGGTTAGTGCCACCCGGGCCGTGTCAACAGTTTTGCCACCCCATCTAACGAAAAAAAATCTAAACAGTTGTTAAAAAATGTCCCCCATCCATGTAAAGAAAAAAGTGTCGATAGGGGCGGAGCGCCTTTTTCACCCCTTTACTCATAGACATGACATTGAGAAGTGATGATTCGCGGGATGTAGATGGTTCGAACTTACTGGAAGAGCTGAAGGTCCTGAGACAAAGGATTCCAGTACAGTGTTTCTTTCAGAAATTTTCTCCCAAGGGGCCACTTTTGACGTTCGGGGGGGCAGTGCCAGTTTTTCAGTGGCCAGAGGCGTAGCTAAGGGGTGGCAGATGGGACATATGTCCCCGGGCGCCAGACTAGCGGGGGCATCTAATGGGCTATAGTGTTAATGGATGAAAATAATAGGTTTCAGAGTTTAGCGGGGGGGGGGGGGGGTGTAAAAATGAATCTTGTCCCCTGTCATCAAAGACTCACGTCGTTGACGTAGAAGCCGGGGGGGGGGGCGAACATTTGGTCTTCCCAGGTGTCATTTTTTCTTTAGATAGAGCGGCGGGATTTTCGGACATCTGCAGAGTTCCTATCGAGAAAGGTAGCGTGGCAAAAAAGTTAACCAACCTAGGGTGGCGCTAACAATAGGCACGCCACTGGGCAGTGTATATATCAGCACCAAATTTGGCTGTCATGGCAAGTAATTTTTATCGGGAAGTAGGGCAGCAGAAAATGTGTGATTGTTTAACAATCAAAAGGTGCATTTTGGAGTATACATGATTCAAATGTTTTGATAAGACTTTCATCGGGGGAAATAATTTTTCAAGCGTCGGGGGAGGCATTATGGCGACCAGTGCCAGACACAAACTAAATTCATTCTGGTTGTGGTGTGCCGAAGAAAATCATTTGACACAAGATTAGATTCAACCCGGTAGTCACAGTGATTGACGTCAAGGAAAAAAAAAGGGGGGGGGGGGTAGCAGAAATTGAGGAATCCGAAGAGTTTGAGCAAAAGTGAGGGCATGGGTCACCTTAATTTAAAAATAATAAATTCAAAATGCAGTGATGCATTGTGGTGCAAATTTTTCTTCTTCTTTTTCTGTCTATTAAGGGCCCACGATCAATTTATTGATCATTATGTCTCCTATGAATGTAGATGGGGTTTGCACTGTTTCTGTGCCTGGTGTTGATGCGGATATTTCATTGGTAACAAGAGTTACCTAGTGAGAGTATCATGCACTGTATTCAATGTATCTTGAAGACAATGTGTGAAGGGGCATTTCAAACGTTCATATATTTACTGTTAGATGTCTCGTAGAAAAATGCTAAGAATACATCAACATACACCAACTATATGTGGACTACAAATCAGGTTATGATAGCATAGACAGGAAATACATGAACGATGCTGTGCTGGAACTTGGAGTCCTTAACAAACTTACCCGACTCATACATATGACGATGGATAACTAAAAAAGTAGAATCAAAATACAGAGGGAGTACTTGAGGGAGTTCCCAATCAATCTGGGCCTCAGACAAGGAAATCTGTGTATCATTTTCAACATCACTTTAGAAAAAAGCATTAGAAACATACGTGTGAGCACCTGAGAGGTGGTACAGAACAACCATAAGGAACTTTATAAAGCCAGCCACTGCAATACCTGGCCTACACAGACGATATAGCGCTACTTGGTAGACACAGCATTGATGATATAATTAAAACTTTCAGGAAACTTGAAAATGTTACGGTCAAAGCTGGTCTTGATGTAAATAAAGCGAAGGCAATATTTATGATAATGTCAGGAAATACGCACTGATGACTTCATCAATATGAACATCTACGCCTTTGAGAGGGTAGCTACTTTGAAATATCTAGGGGTGATTATAAATAAGCAAGAGGAAATACAATCGGAGGTGCAAGAAAGAATAACAGCATGCAACCGTTCTTATTTCAATTTACAAAAGCTACTTCAAAGCAAAAATCTCGCTAAGGAAACAAAGAAGGCAGTATACACCACTATCACAAGACCAGTAGTGATACTTGGTTCCTACCAGAAAAGCAGAGAACCTGCTAAATATATGACCCGATGATAGACAATTTTGTTTTGGGAATCCGTACAAACTAAGAGCTATATCAATTGTACAAATAATCATCCATAGTCACAACAATATAAAAAAAAGGCAGACTGCCCTAGGCAGGACACATTGAAAGGATGCCGGATTCTGGAGCAACAAAAACGATTTACAGGCAGAAACCTAGGGGCAGACGGCTCACCTGTCGACCAAGACTGAGATGGATTGACGATGTAGAGAAAGGCTTACAAAGGTTGGGGTTCGCACATGGAGGTGTAAAGCGATTGATCGATCCCAATGGAAGAATGGGGTGGAGCAGGCCAGGGCCCTAAATGGGATGAAGCGCCACTGATGTAAACATTTCAGACATTTGGGTGGGAAGCGCTAGAAATAACGATAATAACAGGACATCACTAACTCTTCCACCAGTACAATATTAAATAAATTCAGTCCAATTGGGAGCCCTTAGCGTATGTTTTTTATCGAGAGATACTCCTTAGCTTAGACTCGCCCCTTAAAACTTTATAGGCCCCGGAAATTTTTTGATAAATTCAAAATGCAAGAATGCATTTTTTTTACATACCGTAGTTAAATTTAGTTTCGCATCATTAAACACTTAACTGTAGAGCAACGGGAGAGATGCTAGTTAAGATTTTAGGTGTCATTTGACCTAAGAGCCATCGTGTGAGGTTTGCAACCCACATAGCTGCATGGGGCCTCGTATATTTTAGGGGCTTAAAGTTGGGCTGTAATTACATTAAATTGTCAACTTTTACTGCTAAGTAGGGAAGGAAAAAACCGAAAAGTAGCACGGGTGCCATAAAGAGTAAAGCGACATCTCTGCTTGACTAAGTGTGGTATGCAAAAAAAATTTTTAAAAATTGAAAAGTAATGTATTTTTAAAGTTATTATTTTAAAATATTTTTGGGATCA
Source organism: Omphiscola glabra (assembly GCA_964017045.1). Taxonomy (NCBI): domain Eukaryota; kingdom Metazoa; phylum Mollusca; class Gastropoda; family Lymnaeidae; genus Omphiscola; species Omphiscola glabra. Next base: position 59,855,809 of record OZ024794.1, read on the forward strand.
ACTACATAAAAATAATGAATTTACTACAAAATATTTTTTAAATTAAGAAAAAAAATTCCTTCCAAAAAAGGTATCCATCACAAAAACGAAATGTTAAAATAGTTTTAAATTTTGAACGAAAAAGAAAAACCAAAAACATACATTTATTTCAAAATATTTCCAAGTTTCACCAAAGTCAAAAAGAAAAAAAGCTTTTCTGTGCAAAAGGCTAAAGACTATATCTTTATGGGTTTTCAAAATTGGTATTTATTTATAAATCATATGTAACCGACATGTTTGTTCAGAAGTCAAGAATTGTTTACAAAAGACTCATATTTTTATTAATGTGTGATTTTTTATCGTATAAATTATTAAAGTTTCAATTCTCAATATTCAGTTGATTGAAATGTTAATTAAGAAATTTAGACTACTATAATTTGCTTCAGATCATTACAACTTGCCTCTTCGATATTATACTTGAAAACAATTTTTTTACCAATTCCATATAATTTTTTTTTAACTTTTACCAAAAATGGCATTTACAAGATAATCGAAATACTCGATTTTTTTTATTCGTTGTTTAAATATATATATTCTTTCTACTGGATTATCATCTTAAAATAATTTTTTAAAATAGTTCAAACAGCTGGGGAAGATTGTTTATTATTATTATATTAACAGAGAAAAGTCCTTGGGGATTTAATAAATAAAGACTATTTTTTTTAAAAATCATTTTACTCTGTTCCCGAAACTGTGTTAAAAAATTAGAAACACTCGATTTAATAATTATGATGAAATGTCCACTATTTGTATGTAACCGGTAAATTCCTCATTTTTTGTTTTAAAATTATTTTTTTTTTTTTTTTTTTTTTCATTTTATCTATGTCAGCATACATCTATGGAATCTACTACATTAAAATGTTTGCTAAAAATGATTTTTTAAAGCATGATGCTATTATACAAAATAATTTGAAAACAGATTGACTGAGATTGCACATGTTTATTTCTTAGCAAGAACTATATTTAATTTACAGACATTTATATCGATGAAAAGGTAGTTTAATACAGGGTTATTAAAAAGTCTTTCAACTTTGCAGCTGCAAAATGTAATTAAATAAAAGATACCGATATCTGCGAATCAGAAAAAGTAAACTTTAGCTTATGATCAGGAGCGGCCAATTTTAAAAACAATACCATATTTATAATCGATTTCTGCGAGCCTGTAACAAGATTAACATGAACGCTATGGATCATCAATATATATCGAACAAAGTGATATTTTATTTGTTCCAATAATTGTAATCGATTAAAGGCACACATTTCAATAATTTTTAAAAATTTTATAAAATTTAAATTTAGAGTAGTTTTTTTTTTAATTATTATTTTTTCTTACACATTTCCCCCGGGGGGGCACTTGACTTGCTCAGGGGGGGCAGTGCCCCCCCGGAGGTATGCCTGAAAGAAACACTGTTCCAGTAGAGGAACAAACATAACAATCTCGTCCACGAAAAAACCGTCTGAGAAACCCCCGGATCGTAATATTATTATTAGTGGTTTTATATAGCGTGGTACCCCAGCCTAGGGCAAGGCTCACCACGCTGTACATACAATTTAACAAACATAATCATGAGCTCAAAAAATTAATACATTAATTAAATAAAACAAAACAAATGTATATTAACTCCACCCATTCAAGAACTATTTACATTTCAAGCCGTGGACGGCACCCAGCAGCATCGTATATCGGTCGGGGGAGGGGAGGGGGAAATCAGTCAGGAGAGTAGAGTTTCAAGAGATGTGTTTTGAGTGCATTTTTTTATGGCTGTTACGGTCGGTTTATTGCGGATGTGTAATGGATGACTGCTATAAGCGATGTGACATTAAAGCCTGGTCTCCCCTATATTGTATATATAATTTGTACATCCGTAGAAATCCACTAAGCCACCTTAATCATAGTATATGCTAATTGTGAACTTGTCTGTGGGTGCACAGATGGCTGATGAGACTGATTCTGCCCCTATATTGTAACAAATTAATGAACGAATATTTAATGGATGCAGACTCTAATGAAGAGACGAAAAAATGTATTTTTAGTTTCAATTTAAAACAAAAATTGATATATAGCATTATTTAAAAAAAATTCTCTTGCAGAGATACTGATATTCCATCGAGCGTCTATCCATGGTGGCGAACAGGGGAAAGCCCACCAGATATGGGGGTGCCGGGGAAATAAATTACCCGGGTGGACAAAAATCAGAACCTACAACCTTGTAGGAAGTGGAGGAATCGACTGAGGCTAGGGACCTGACCTTAAAACAAAGGCAGCTTCCCAGAGAACTGTAAGGGGGGCCCCCTCCCCCCCAGACGATTGTGTGCAGGGCTCTGTCACGTAAAAAATCTAATGTTATCAAAGCTAAAATGACAAACGAAAAAAACGTACTAATACTCTTGGATTTTGACCTATGCCTGGACAAGGACATGATTTATAGATGATGACCTGGAATGTTCTGTGTCTACACAGAGCAGGAGCGCTGATTCGCTTCAGTAAAGAAATAATAAGTTAAAGATTCACTTTTGCAGCATTGCAGGAGATAATATGGAAAGACTCAGATACACTAAGTAGCATGGGAATATGCAATAGTCTACAGTGGGGTAAAAAACCAACACCGTAGGAACAGGGTTTGCAGCCAAAACTAGAGACAGTAAGTGCGGTCATTGGGCTCAAACCAGTGAGTCAAAAACTGTGTTCCGTGAAGGTAAGAAGAAATATGTTTAACATCATGTTATTTTGCGCACACGCTCCAACAGAAGATGCAGATGACAGCATTAAGGAACTTATAAAAGAAAAAAATGTTGATGTGTTACCACGCCATGCTACCAAAATAATCATTGAATATTTCAAGGTAAGTCTGCACGACGAGAGCAATGATGACGGAACACGTCTAACAGACTTCACTACAGGGAAGGGAATGACAATCAGCATCACAATACTCCAACACAAATTATAAACAAACAAAGAAACAAATTAGAAGCGATTAGACACAGTGAACTCTGTAATGGGCCTCTCTCAGCTCACGTGCTTGTGAAATTAGTAGCTATGCTATTCCACAGAACCCTCCTGCGATGAGATTCCCCTCCACAGTGGCGTATTATAGGAAGGGGTTGGTTCACACCGGAACACACCTTCTTCTTTAAATGGATGGGTGGCCCTTTAGGTCAACTGTAAAACTTTTTGGTTAGGGAAAGTCAGGGGGCGGCATACATTTGTAAAATAAATTAACATGGACCGTTTTCCAGAGGTGGTAGTACCGTGGTAGTGGTCCCATTTACGTTCATAGGTGGTAGTGGTCCGATTTACGTTCAGAGGTGGTAGTGGTCTCATTTACGTTCAGAGGTGGTAGTGGTCCCATTTATGTTCAGATGTGGTAGTGGTCCCATTTAAGTTCAGAGGTGGTAGTGGTTCGAAATGGACCCGGACACGCAGCGCGTATCCGGAAATTTGATCGAAAGAAATTTGGTCGATGGAAAATTGATCGACGGAAATTTGATCGAATCGTTTTTTAAATTTATACGTTAAAATATTGCGTCAAATTTCTTTTTGAACGCATTATTATGTTTTACGATATAGTCTAGTGCGTTCAAAAAGAAATTTGACGAAAATTTTAACGTCTGGACTGAAAAAAAGATTCGACCAAATTTCCGTTCGATCAAATTACTGTCGATCAATTTTCCGTCGACGAAATTTCTTTCGATCAAATTGCCGGTAACCCACGCAGCGCCGCCATTCGCACCCGGGTACCATTAGACTCAATGCTATTCGGATGTCATTTGTGGTAGTTTATTTTAGTAAAATATGATGAATTAAGATTTCAAACGTATAGTACATTCAATTATCTTTCATTTGATACCTCATTTGGTCTTACAAACCCAACAATAACATGTTTAATCGTTTTTTAATCCCAACCTCTCAGTTCTGGTACCTGTGTACCAATAGCCACTTCGATAGTTTATCTGTAATTCCCCTCGTTGTCTACAGCGATGCCAGCGCCGCTAAAATATTCACCATTTTACTATTTGCCCCTTAATTTAAAAGCAAAATTTTCCGACCAGCAGAATAAAGCACACGCCTTTGAAAAAGAATTGATATATATATATAGGCCTAGTTCTTCCAAACCACAAAATGAAAAGTGTAACGAACTTAATACACATTCTGGACAGCTTCCATTGTCATCTGACCTAATTTGTACGAACCACGACATCAAGTGTGAAGTGTGTAAGTATGTTGCGTGAATGTGAGCCTGTATCAAAATAAATATATAGCTTCACGCGTAAAGATCGATCTAAAATGTGGCTTGTTTGCTAAATAATTTGTATGGCCATTATTAGCAGCTGCTTAAAAAATTCGAATGCAGTATGTGAAGACACTCAATGTGAACTATAATGTATAACATATAGAGTACTACGGGCAAACTCCCGTCGATTTTTGGTTGTAAGAAGAGTTGTGTAGCAAACCCTTTTTTACCCCAGTGGAGCTCGAAAACATTTTTGTTGGCTCCATCTCCGCTCCGAGCTCAGGTAATTAAAAAATAATTAATAATTAATCTACAATATGTCTTTTTTTTAACCCAACAATCGGTTAATCGGCCTAAAATACATTTGTATGTTAGAAGTAATTGAGAAAAAATATGGATGTTTTAAGATTTTTTTGAACAAAATTGTCAAAGAATCTACTCGTACCATCACTAACTACTCCACCACAACCCGCCCCTTTTCTCCGGGACAGTTATTACACACGACACGTAAACCAATAAATCGATATGAGGTAACTCCCTCTTATGATGTTGTTTACAACATTGTCCCGCACAACCGCGATTCGCCACAGGGTTTCATTTTTACCACATAACTAAATTATTTATATTACTGTGATACACCATTTGTGTTTGCATTTTTAAAATCGTTGCAACGACTTAAATATATAATGCAGCGGTCCCCAACCTTTTTGACACCAGTGACCGGTTTTGTGGAAGATCCTTTTTTCACGGACAGGAGTGGGTGTTTTTGGTTTGATTTAAGCGTAAAGAAAAAAAAGGGCGGTGGAGGGCGCGCACTCCGTGTAACTTTCTGCCCGGTTCCAAATAGACCAAGGACCTGTAACCTGATAAAATGCATATATCTACAACTGCTATGATCTTCCTTCAGGACTAAGCATAAATTCTGAAGACAGTTTTAAATGTATAATAGAACCATACTATGAAAGGAGATTCCTATTTCCTGAAATGGATCATCTTCAATAAACGCAACTTTTTTTTTATAGATTCTGCTAATAGAATTAAAGAAGCCTTTAAAACAACGTTTTTCGTATGAATCCTTTATTAAATTTAATATCGAGCAGTTGGCGGGCGGGCTGAAAATTGGACAAAATATGCATGCAAGTAACGCACATTATGAGAATCCCAATTAGTGCCCGCCCCCACTTTTCACCCCCAAGCCTCGCAATCGCAAATTTTTTCCCGACCTTGAACTATATTACTATTCTAATGACCCACCCTCTTTTACACTGCAGATTTATTTCATCAACTATTTCAGAAGGAAAAAAAAAAGAAAATATAACGCACCCAATGAACTTGCGATATATATATATTTTTTTAAGAATCTCATTTAGCGCAGCTATCGGGAATTTCATTTCGCGAAATCATATTTCCTCCATCTTCCCCTTGAAAACCAGGAAAAAGTTTTTTTGGGGTGGGGCTGAAAATTCAATAGAGTGTGTTGTCAGCGGCAACGAGTCTATGTGCCAAGTTGCTGCTCGATAGGCTTGCTGGAAGTGGGTCAATTAGCAGTTTAAATATTTTTCCAACCAGCAATGAACAAAAACAAAATTAATATTAAACAACCCCTAATAACAAAGTTTTGTCGTAGAAATCCTTTATATGTAACATCGTACAATTTCGGGGGGGGGGGGGGCAGTCTGAAAATTTTACAAAACATTAATACAAGTAAAGCACTTTATAAAAATCCCACTTAGGTCCCCCCCCCCCCTCCCAAAGGCTCGCAACCGCACACTTTGTTCATGCCCCTGACAATATAAATATTTTAATGAATCACCCGCTTTTAAACCGCATATTTATTGCAACAACTTTTTTGGAAAAAAAACAGAAAATATTACCCATCAATCGCCCTTGCGATATTTTTTTAAAAAAGAATCTCCTTTAGCGCAGTTATCGGGAATTTTATTTCGTGAATTCAGTGGCATCATATCTCATCCCTTCCTCCTTGAAAAGGCGTGATTTTTTTTTGGGGGGGGGGGGATTAGGGTTCGGGCTGAAAGTTTGATAAAATGGTTGTCTTTGGCAACGAGTCTATGTGTCAAGGTTTCGGATCGATAGGTTGAAGGGGAAGTGGGTCGATCAGCCGTCCGAAGATTTTTGCCAGTCCGGCACCCAGCAACGAACAAAAACGAAAGGAAAGGTAAAATCTTCTTAATTGTGTCGAACTATTAATTAATCTCAGCAGCTGTAGTACATAGGTTCTCAGACGTTTTAAAGTTGGCACCCCATTTACATAGAAGCAAAGGGAACAACGACGCCATTCATAAAAATGGAATTTAATCGGGTAATGTCCGAATAATTAAAACACAGCCTAACGTGCACCTTGTGTTTTCAGTACATGCATCACATAGGCCTGGTTTTAACATCATATAGGCCTAGTTTTAACATCATATAGGCCTAGTTTTAACATCATTTAAGCCTAGTTTTAACATCATATAGGCCTAGTTTTAAAATCATATAGGCCTAGTTTTAACATCATATAGGCCTAGTTTTAACATCATATAGGCCTAGTTTTAACATCATATAGGCCTAGTTTTAACATCATATAGGCCTAGTTTTAACATCATATAGGCCTAGTTTTAACATCATATAGGCCTAGTTTTAACATCATATAGGCCTAGTTTTAATATCTTATAGACCTAGTTTAAACATCATATAGGCCTAGTTTTAATTTTAAAAATATTTAAATGCCATCATTAAAATTGTAACTCAAACTTTAATAAATCATTTTTAAAAATTAATTTATTTTAAAGATCTCCCCCCCCTTCCCCCCCCCCCACACACACCCTTTAAAATTTTTTTTAGTAATTAAGCCGTTGACGTCACAGAAATCTCTTCGCAACCCCATATCATCTCTTGCCCCCAAGTCGTATAATGGGCAATGGAAACATTTAAAAAAATATAGTGTGCATATTTTCTATAAATATATTATTAATCTTTTTTTTTTTTTAAATTATTTTCAAAAGAAGGAAATAAATTTAGGCCTATTGATATTTCTTTTCAATTTGTTATGTTTTACAAGATAACCAAAATCTTAAAAGAAATTATATTGCATTAATAAAGTTTATGTGTTATGGTGTAGGCCTGCCGCAAGCTTAAGGCACTTGAGAAGAAGTTAAAGCGGTAAGTGAAAAACATAAGTTGCATACACTTGCATTCGTCGCGTTGTATGCAGCGATATAAAGGCCATGCTCAAAATCTTCCCTCCCCCCACACACTCTCTCTCTCTCTCTCTCCTTCTCTCACTCTTGCTCTTGCTTCGTCACTGAACCTCAGCTCTCCTTGTGTTTCTCTGTCATACACACCGTTTAATGTAAGCTGGCCTTCCTTCTAACAAGACTCTTACACACCGTTTGATGTAAGCTGGCCTTCCTTCTAACAAGACTCTTACACACCGTTTGATGTAAGCTGGCCCTCCTTCTAAGACTCTTACACGCCGTTTGATGTAAGCTGGCCTTCCTTCTAACAAGACTCTTACAGTTTTTGGAACTTATTTAATTTTGGAAATTTAATTTTCATTCACATAGAGTAAGCAGCGAATAGTTTGTCCGCCTTTTTTGTGTAGTGCTCAGTGAAGTGCGATATGTCAAAGCTTAAATTAATACCTAATTTATATTTACAAAATGTTTGAAGTATATATTTGCATATTGTTTTTATTATTTCTTTGCAAATTTCTAAATATATTATTTAGTTTTCACATTAATCCTCCCATCATAAAAAAAAACAATAAAAAACAAAAACAAAAACACATCAACACATCAACACAACAAAACAACAACACATCAACACATCAACACAACAACACAACAACACATCAACACATCAACACATCAAAACAACAACACATCAACACATCAACACAACAACACATCAACACAACAACACATCAAAACAACAACACATCAACACATCAACACATCAACACATCAATACATCAACACAACAAAACAACAACACATCAACACAACAAAACAACAACACAACAACACATCAACACAACAACACATCAACACATCAACACATCAACACAACAACACATCAACACAACAACACATCAACACATCAACACAACAACACATCAACACAACAACACATCAACACATCAACACATCAACACATCAACACAACACAACAACATCAACACATCAACACAACAACACATCAACACAACAACACATCAACACAACAACACAACAACACATCAACACATCAACACATCAACACATCAACACAACAACACATCAACACAACAACACATCAACACATCAACACAACAACACAACAACACAACAACACATCAACACAACAACACATCAACACAACAACACAACAACTCATCAACACAACAACACATCAACACAACAACACATCAACACAACAACACAACAACACATCAACACAACAACACATCAACACAACAACACATCAACACATCAACACAACAACACATCAACACATCAACACGGCCCACATCAAGGTGCATGACAATGGACTAATCAAAAAGGCACAGGTTGATTGATCACTTCAAATTAAGGCAGATACGATCTGTATTGCGTTTTTCTTTTAGAACAAATATGAAATTATAGATAGATATAAGAAGCTGTCCCCTGTGGGTTTTTTTTTTTAAATATAAAAAAATCGTCTTTGTTCATGTGTGATCTTGATCTGTATCATTAATTCTCTACTTTATCCTTTAGGCAGGTCCGTACCTGGGAGGGAGGGCAACCATGGCACGTGCTAGATAGGGCCCGTACTTTTTCGATTAAAAAAAATATAAAATTTTATGCAACACGAAAGGGGCCCGAACTCTGTCAGCTGCCTGGGGCCCAGAATTTCATAGGTGCGGGTCTGCTTTAGGTGCCCCCACCCCGTTTTTTAAATATGACGATTGGCAAATGAAAAAGTCTTTTCCATCCAAAATTGGTCATTTATTTAATGCAACAAAATGGCCGTACAGCTTAAATTCTATTAATTTTGGCTCCATCATAGAAGAAAGAACAACGCTGAACAATTCGTATTCCTCAATGTGTTTGTGGCGAATTTTTTCAAGACGTCTTGAAAATGTCTGTTGCCCGGGCACTAATCTGTCCATAATCACTTGGCTGTTTTGTTGGCGATGTGCTCATCAATGCACACTCCCGGCTATAGAAGGTCGCTTCACTGGTCACTTCGATGTAACGTACTGAATATGGCTTGCTTGCTCTATGTTGGACATCGGAGGCTTAGATGGTAATTTAAAGCCCAATGTTTGTGTGCATTCAACGCACGTGTGCGTCACTTGCCTGTTCTATGTTGGACATCGGAGGCTTAGATGGTAATTGTTTAAAGATCAATGTTTGTGTGCATTCAACGCACGTGTGCGTCATTTGCCTTTTCTATGCGGGGGATCGAAGGCTCGTTTTCCTGGTCCAGTTGCAAGGGTCACATGTTTGAAAATCAGAGGATCTGCTAAATACTGTTTCGTCTTCCAGTTATAATCTTGAAAAATTTGACTCTTACTCTCTATGTCCAAAATAGCAGCTCTATTAATTGTGAAGTCTACATTTTGCAAGATCTCGTATTCGGTTAGCGGAATGGTAAGTGAGCTCAGCCGTTCGTGTCTTGTTGAAGATGTCCTTCGAAAAGTTTAGTTCTCCGCTAATTGGTTTTTATCATTTTTATCGCTGTGATAACATTTATTTTTTTAATGTTGATTGTATGATTGCGATGGTGGTACTGTTTCATGGAACTATTTCAACTGGAGCAGGTAATACTTGAAATTCAGCATTTATTCCAACTCAGTGTCCTCTTGATAATTCTTTCTAAATGAGTCAATCTTTGGGCATGAGCTTCTTCGATTTTTGTATCGTCGTCTTTCGGAACTGTATGAGAACCTCAAACAATGACGTTTATTTATAAATGTCCTCATGACGGCATAGGTGTGACCGTGCTAAATAAATTATTGGTAGGTACTTTTCAAACTTGAACCTTCGCCTTCTTTGAAACACGCCTGCTTTCATTAGTGTATCTCTTAGGGGACTTTCTCTTTGGTCAAATACGAGATGATCAAACATTTCTCTTTGTAATGTAAAACAGAGCAACTATTTCAGAAGTTAATAGCCACTTGAAATTATTGTTTCCCTTTGCAGGGATTCTGGTCCAGAATTTCTGCCATTAGGATATTTCCTTCTTTGATGGGTCATTTAGAAGACATTTGAGTCATTTAGAAGACATTTGAGTCATTTAGAAGACATTTGCATTTTTTTCTTTGTCTTTTGGTTAAAATCTTTAGTAACAACCTGTAATTTAAAATAAATATTTGTTGCATCGAGCCTTGAACGTCCCATCTTGTCAGTCTTTTTAGAACAAATGCAAAGTCTCATTGAAATTCAACACTTCTGTGCTCGGCAATGTCAAGATGTTTTTTAATTCTGACTGCCCTAAGGTGGGCTGATGCCAAGGAAAAGATGTAAATTACTAGCACAAGACCCAACAATGAGATTCACAAATCAAAACGGGAGAATTGATGTACACGGAATGGAGTGTGCAAGCTGATGCTTGGTATTATGAGACAGTCACTCTAAAATCTAAAAGAATAGGGCCTACCAGTCACTCAAAAGAATAGGGCCTACCAGTCACTCAAAAGGAATATAGGGCCTACCAGTCACTCAAAAGGAATATAGGGCCTACCAGTCACTCAAAAGGAATATAGGGCCTACCAGTCACTCAAAAGGAATATAGGGCCTACCAGTCACTCAAAAGGAATATAGGGCCTACCAGTCACTCAAAAGGAATATAGGGCCTACCAGTCACTCAAAAGAATAGGGCCTACCAGTCACTCAAAAGGAATATAGGGCCTACCAGTCACTCAAAAGGAATATAGGGCCTACCAGTCACTCAAAAGGAATATAGGGCCTACCAATCACTCAAAAGGAATATAGGGCATACCAGTCACTCAAAAAGAATAGGGCCTACCAGTCACTCAAAAGAATAGGGCCTACCAGTCACTCAAAAAGAATAGGGCCTACCAATGTCCTTCATTCATAGTTTAAGGTATACCAAGGAATATAGGGCCTACCAGTCACTCAAAAAGAATAGGGCCTACCAGTCACTCAAAAAGAATAGGGCCTACCAATGTCCTTCATTCATAGTTTAAGTTATACCAAGGAATATAGGGCCTACCAATGTCCTTCATTCATAGTTTAAGTTATACCAAGGAATATAGGGCCTACCAGTCACTCAAAACCGCTGTTTAATTATCACCATCCTAATTTGTCTACTGCTTGTTTTTTTTTTTATTATTAACTTCTTATACTGGCCACTACTAGCATCACATTGTTTGTAATAACTCGCAATTTTATGAACATTGCGTTTCAGTTTGACTTTCTATAGCACCCGCAGTTCTCTGAGCAATGTAGATGGTCCATGAATTTTTTTTTTAAAGACATGTACAGTTTAGCGCTGAGGTGCCGTGAGTGATTTTGACAGTTACTTTTTTCTCCGTCCTTAACATGGAAGTGTTAGAAGTTAGACGTAAACGCCTCGCGACCGAAGTGTGTGCACGGTAAAAATGCAGACTTAACGGTAAAAATGCAGACTTAACGGTAAAAATGCAGACTTAACGGTAAAAATGCAGACTTAACGGTAAAAATGCAGACTTAACGGTAAAAATGCAGACTTAACGGTAAAATGCAGACATATTTGATTGGAAAAATGAAAATACCGCGACGCATTCAATCTCACTTAACTAAAAAGAAACCTTTAGGACAGTGGCTCTCAACCTTCCTAATGCCACGACCCTCTAATAGAGTCCCTCATGCTGTGGCGACCACAAACAACAAAATTATTTTCGTTGCTACTTCATAACTGTTAGTATATGTGTTTTCCGATGATATTAGGCGATCCCTGGAAAAGGGTCATTCGGCCCCCAAAGGGTTCGTGACCCACAGGTTGAGAACCGCTGCTTTAGGACAACATACTAGGATGACTGAGATGACAATCAACTATAAATAACATCTTTAAATCCATTATGTTAACTTCGCTTTTGTTCCTTGGTGGCTGGTTAGCTGGCAACATCTTTGGACGAGTAATTGACCCACTTCTCGACAACCTATCGAGCTGAAACTTGGCACATAGACTCGTTGCCGATGACAATATATTCTTTCAAATTTTCATCCCTAGCCCCAAACCCTAACCCATAAAAATCAGATTTTCATTTTTTTTCAAAGGAAAGATGAAGGAAATATGATTTCACGAAGTAACATTCCCGATAACTGTGTTAAATGAGTTTCTTTTTTTTAAAAAAAAGATCGCAAGTGTATGCGGTGAATAATATTGTTTGTTTTGTTTGTCTGAAATAGTTTGTGAAATAAATATGCGATGTAAAAGAGGGTGGGTCACTAGAATATTAATATAGATCAGAGGGGCGAAAAAAATGTGCGATTGCGAGCCTTGTAAAGTTGGGGGGGGGGGCACTAATTGTGATCCTTATAAAGTGCGTTACTTGAATGAATTATTTTCTTCACAATTTTCAGCTCCCCCCCCCCCCCCCCATTTGCTCGATGTTACATTTTAAAAGGATTTTTACGAAAAACGTTTTTATAAGGGTTGTGTAATTAGTGTTATAGTTATAATCTTTAACAAACATTTGTTTATGGACTGTGTAATTTCAAATTCTGAAATGGATCTTGTCTTCCTTACGTGCGATAGGTTAAAATGCCTTTCATTTCTCAGAAAAATGTCCGATGCTGTCAAAGAGGCCAATGCTGCCTTGCAGTCGTATATAAGCCATGGGGTAGGTGCGGAAGGTGCAATACGGGCTTACAGTGATTCGGGGGCAAAATATGACGAGGTAAACAATACTTAAATAACACTTTAGAAAGCATTATTTTAAATTTTTTTAAATAGATCCCCTGCAAGTGGTAACTACGTACACGTTACACGTGTAAGGTAATACCAAGGAATAGGGCCTGCCAATGGCCTTCGTTCCCTGACTGATAATCAGCTTATAACGATCACCATTTTAACAAGATTGGCATGACTATGATTAGTTACAAACTTTTGGGTTTTAATTTAGACTTACACTTTGCTACAGAACTTGAAGTTATAATTGTTTTAACGCTTTCAGTTTATATATATTCCATTTTTATTTTAGAGATGCTACAAGAAACGGTTTTATATTCTGCAATAATGTTACAATGAATTGGAGTATATCTCTTGCATTGATAACATTCATAAATAATATGCACTCTAAGATATACTTAAGTAGGCATTTCGTCACTCATGCTTATAAGTTAACAAGACAGCCCAATCTTGTCAGTAGCATACGTGATCATAATAAATATTGTGAAATAGTTACATTATACTATTCATCTTGACCCATGTGTCGTCACAGTACATGGTCAAACTGAATTACCGAGGGCCAGAAGTAACGGCAAAGACGGCTGCTGGCCTCCTGAAGGATTCGTATGATGCCAAAATACTGGATGTGTGTGCAGGAACTGGGCTAGTCGCACAAGAAGTACGTATAGGCTGATGAAGGTGCTGATGGTGTAACCCCAAAGTTATAGGATCCTTTTTTTCGAGTTACACAATACTCGCCTGTGCGGTTTTTTTTTAAGGACACAAACAATTCCATGGCCCAGTAGTAAAAGTGCTTAAGTTACATTATTCAACAACGATTTAACACCAAATTGATATTGCAGCCCACCTCCCATGCATCTTTGCTGATAATATGGTTCACTGTGCGTTTTTTTTAAAGACACAATTCCATGGCCTACTTGTAAAAGTGCTTAAGTTACATTATTCAACAATGATTTAACACCAAATGGATATTGCAACCCACCTCCCATGCATCTTTGCTGATAATATGGTTTATGTGCGTGCGATAGAAATGAATTTAACCAAAGCGACAGAGTTGCCAACTGTGTTATGTTATAGGCAGGGCAGGCCCTACGGTTGCTGGCGCCAAGAAGAAGCTTAACTTTGGCGCCCCTTTTAAAAGCATATTCATACAATTTTTTTTTGCAAAGAAAAAATTAGGAGTTAGGTAATGAGTTTATTATCTACGTTTTTTAAAACAAACAACGAAACATGATATTGTTTTTCTTAACTATTTAGACAGTGTCACTCAGTGTGAACAGTTAGCCTTCTGATTATAATTTTTTGTCCTCCATAGCCTTTAGATCAGCAAATCTTTTTATTGCGCTTTCTATTTTTCTTCCATGACGACCGCATGCAATGCTTTTTCCTATTTTGGAAGATAGTTGATTGCGCCTTTTTCACAATGCGCCCCGGACAACTGTCCGAGTAGCCGGTAGATTGAGCCGGCCCTTTATAAGCTACATTCAAGACCCTGGCATAAAATGTACATGTTATAAGCTTATTCTCAGTCATATGAATTGGCCCCGACATATTGACTAAACGATTAAGCTCGTTTTGTTTCTCTCTTTATTTTATCCGTAAAAGATGTCATCATTGATTGTTATACATGTTGGCGAATTCCGTACAGAAAAATACTCCGGATTTCATATTTGAAAAAGCTGACATTTGTTGTATCGTTTGTATACTTAGGTAATTAAACTAGCAAACAATTTTCTACACATACTTAAACTTTCTCTGATCTTATACACATTTTAAAGTCTTCTAAATGAAGTGTTAAGTGAAAGTAAAAAAAATTATATTTCTTCCTTTACACATCTATCCATATTTCCCCTCAGTTATCAAAGCTTGGCTATAAAAACATTGACGCAGTGGATGCATCCAGTGGCTTACTGGAAGTTGCCAGGTCCAAAAATCTTTACGGACAGATAGTATGCCAGTATGTTGGTCATGGGCAACCATTACCATTTAAAGACAGTAAGTTGTTATAACTTTTCTTGAAAATAAATTTCGGAATATATGTGCTCACAGAAATTAATAAATTAAAATATTTCCTCCATTCTAATTCCGGCTAATTTGGATAGATCGTACCTGATTTCATTTGCGTATTTTGTCCCTGGTTCCGATAGGGTCAAAACCCTGGTTCCCATAGGGTCAAAACCCATGTTAGGGATAAGTTTAGGCAGGGGCGCCCACAGCCTTCAAAAAAAATGGACGCACACCTTCCCGTCTCCTATCGTCATTGATCAGCCCTTCTTAATCATATACTGCCAAATAAATGTCACCACATGCCATGACTCATATGTCTCATATTAGCAAAAGTACTCCAGCAAAACATAAACCAAAACAGGCATATTTTTAATCATTTTTTCTATTTCAACAATATTTCAAACATTTTACGCAAAGAACGGGCTACAAACATAATCTAGACTAAGTATATTTACCGTCATATACCTTACGTAAACACGTTGCTTGGCAAATCAGTCATCATTGTCAACAAAGGCACACACAATTCTACGATGTCCTGTGGCATCGAAGTCTTTTATGACTTTAGTGACGTCAGGAAATATGTCGGTGTGAACATGCAGCAGCGCCAGAGCTGATAGTCGTGCGGATGTAACAGGCATCGTTAAAAGTACATGAAAAACAGTGTCCAAATTTGGGTATAAATCCTTCGTGAGTAAAAAACAGTCTTGCAAAGACACGGCAGTGTTGCTGACTTCTCCTTCACGCGCAGAAAGTTTAAACTTCCACCTCTCAATCTCTACATCAAGATCATCTGAATTAATGAATGCCGCATAAGCTTCCAGAATTTTATCCATGTCATCCTTAGTCAGACTGGATATATGTTGCGGCATAAGCATTTCTGCTGTCAAACGTCCTGATGATGCACAAATGCGGTCTTGAAGTTCTGTTATTAGGTGATCCAAAAAGGAATTGTAAACATTTAGTCTGAAGTAATCTTGCACCGAATGTATCGGTCCCTGTGCATTTGATCTGTACTGTTGTCTAGCAGTAACTCTTGGTGCTTTGACCTCAACATTCAATTTCTGTGCTAACTTGGAGGCCTCGTCAAACAATGAATTGCATGGATCGTCATTGCTCCGTTTCAATTTCAGAAGGTCGATCAACTCCTTGCACTCACTAGAGGCACGAACTAAATTCTGATCCACAGACTGCAATGAGTAGGAAATCGGTTTCGTGTAGCGCAAGTAGTGATGAACAGCGACAAGCGTATATATGAACTGAAAATTCTGGATTGATATTTGGAGACCATTTGCTTTGACAGATGTTTGACGATCATGATCTTGAGTCAAACCGGCCAGAGTTTCAAGTATAATACAAATGTTCTCTTCAAACCTTTGTAATGTTTCTTCATGTCGAGTCCACCTTGTAGCACAGAATTTCTTAAGTCGTGTTGCATCTTCATGGCTTGAGTTTGTATATAAATTTAGACGATTGGCAGATGCTGTAATAAAGTTAACAGTTTCACTGACCGTGTTGTACATATTTCTAACAGCGCCCTCACTGCAAGTGTTCACAATAGCTAAGTTTAGTGTATGTGATTGAAAGTGGACGTATTCTGCTGTTCCCACATGTTGGAAGCGTCCTCTAACTCCTTTTACTTTTCCCCTCATGTTTGCAGCTCCATCGAACCCGAGACCAACAATATTGTGGATATCAAGGCCAAGCTCTTGTAGTTTTCCAGTAATTAGATTATATAACGTTTCACCTGTTGTGTCAGACGTTTCCTCAAAGGACACAAATTCTTCATGCCGTTTTGCATCAGATGTGACAAAAAGAAGATTCAAACTCACTTGCTCCTTGACTGAGACATCTGTAGTTTCGTCAACAATGATGCTGAAGTATTTTGCAGCGATGCATTCCTTGGCGATCTTGTCTCGAATCTGGTTTCCGCACAGAGCAACCAGCTCGTTTTGTATTCTATGACTGATATATTTTGAATTACCTGACGCGATGCGTAGATGCTCACTAAGAGCAAGATCGTGCTCGGCTCTGAAATTAAGAAGAGCCATAAAATTGCTCCGATCATCTGATTTTCCGCGCATTGGTATGTTTTGCTGTCCACACAGTATTATTGTTTTAATAATGGATTGGAGAGCAGCTGTGTTCTTTTGGACTTTGTCCTTGTACGCTTGAGATAGCTGCTGTTTCACGGAGACTGATTTACCTTCGCATACACTTATAAATGCATATGCTGCTTGTATAGAGCTAAGATGTGTCAAGGATTTTATGTGACGTTGTGCATGTCGGTCTATGTTACTCCAGTCTGAATGCGGCTCGCGTATAACCCTAAACTGTTTAGGGTTCAGGTTAGGTTTAGTGATACATTTAGAACATAAGTTCGCGGGTCACTGCAACCAGTACGATCTCTCCAAATTTACCATAATTCCAATATTTTTGTTGTTATTCCAACTGCTGCATATCTTAATCTTATAATATAAAAAAAAAAATGGCCATGGCTCATTTCTTTCTAGACACTTACGATGTGGCTGTGATTTGTGGAGCAACTCAAGAGAACCATATCCCAAAAGAAGCTTTGAATGACATAATAAGAGTAGTGAAATCAGGTAAACAAGTATTGAATGACATAATAAGAGTAGTGAAATCAGGTATACAAGTATTGAATGACATAATAAGAGTAGTGAAATCAGGTAAACAAGTATTGAATGACATAATAAGAGTAGTGAAATCAGGTAAACAAGTATTGAATGACACAATAAGAGTAGTGAAATCAGGTAAACAAGTATTGAATGACATTATAAGAGTAGTGAAATCAGGTAGGCCTATACAAGTACAGCCTTACTCTAAGGGCGTGCAACTTCCCTATTAAATTAAACAACCACTAAAAAAGTGTTTCTTATAAATCGTTTATATGTATTTTTGTTTGCTTTTATGTAATTTGTACGTGATTCATCAATTATGTAATTGTACGTGATTCATCTATTATGTAATTGTACGTGATTCATCAATTATACGATTGTAGTAACTGATTTTTTTGTATGAGAATGGTTTTTATCAAACTTAGTGGATTAAAAACCTGTTAGACTAAGGATATATGTTAAAAATAATACGTTACAAATACAAAGCACACAGCAACAGCCACACAATCTCCACGCTAAAACACGCACCCATCGTTCAAATCATATTTCATTTATCTTCCCCTTAAAATACAGATTTTTGGGTGTAGGGCTGAAAATTTGATAGAATATCGGCAACGCATCTATGTGCCAAGTTTAAGCTCGATAGGATGATGGGAAGTGGGTCAATTAGCCATCCAAATAGTTTGTCACAAACACGAATTTAATATAAAGCATTTAAAACCCCAGTTCTTAGAGAACTGTTCTTATATTTCAAATTCCCATACATCCTAACATTGCATTTTCATTAACGATCAACGTCCTACTGTTATGTTAAGATCAATATGTCCTACTGTTATGTTAAGATCAATTTGTCCTACTGCTATGTTAAGATCAAATTGTCCTACTGCTATGTTAAGATCAATTTGCCCTACTGTTATGCTACGAAAACCAACTGTATCTCTTGAAAGGAACAATAGGAGAAAGTAATCCATGTGCTTCGAGTTTTGAATTGTATCATGTTTTCAGAATGTCTTTATTTTCAGGCGGCCATATCGTAAACATATTTCGGGAAGCCGCTTTGCGTGTGCCGTGGTACGAAGGTAACCTTGAACCTTACATGAACGGCTTAGAAAAAGACGGCCTGTGGCAAGAGGTCAGCAAATACACTTTCCCAGACTTTGTTACTGATGTGGAAGGTCTGGTGTTAATTCACCGAATACTATAGGCATAAGGAAACGTGACATTTCTCTCTGAAACTATTTAAAGAATCCTTTTTTAAATTTGTATACATGAAATTATTGTTGTTGTTATTCAGATCTTTATGAAGGAAGTTAAAGGTGCCAAGTTTCTTTAACTGTAAAGCAATTCTCATACTGTTTAAAGTCAATAAAATTTGTATAAACTTTTATCTAGAATGAAATGTGTGACTTAATGAAGTGGGTTTACTTTTGTTGTAATTTGTATGAAAATGGAACAATTATTGTTTTTTTTTTAAACAGAATTTAAAAATAAAAAAAAATTATTTATTTTAAATTTAATGTTATCTTATAAAATTATTATTTTTACAAATTACAAATATTAATTTGATGTATGTGACCTGAATAACTGGGACTATCCTATAATCCAATTCATATACCTGTGCTGGTATTTAAAAAGGTTAAACACATGTTTAAGTCATATTTTATTATTTTATAACATTTCTTCATCAACCAAATAAAAATGTCTCATTAAGACAATTCAACAGTTTGTCATGCAATAGTCGTTTTAATAAAAGAACATAAAAATGTATTAAAAAATCAACTCATTGCAAGCATTTTATAATTTATTATTTAATTAAAAAGGGACAAGACGTAGCCAATCAATTAAATTATTTAAATACAAATATAATTCAGTTTAACACACTCAGAATTATGCCCCCTTTTTTTTTTACACATTGCAAAATTACTGATTTTATAAATGAATTGCAAAAATTAAATTTTAAAAAAATGCTTGTTGAAGATAAAATGTATCCTCAATGATCAGCATATGTTCATAAAAATAATATTTCTACAGCTTACATCATTTTCAAAGATTGATTATAATGACCAAGTTTAAACAGCCTGTGCATAATAAAATTCATTCACTTATTGCAATTTAAAATTCCTGATCGGCCTCAAGCAGTAGGTGTAACCAATAGAATTTTGTGGCTTTCAATGTAGCAAAGAGCAAAAATATTTTATTTTTGAAAGGAAATTGTGATCAGCCTATAAGTCTTAGGTTTGGACATTTCTAACTTTCTGCTGTAATAAACCTTAATTTTAGCAGGTAGAACATCTTCCTTTCTGGTCCTACCATTGAACTCCTGTAAAATCTGTTGACACAAGCATGGGGAGACAGATTACCCACATTGTAAAATGGCTGATTGTGGAGACCTGAGACAGCTGGGTTCAGATTATTATAATCTCACTTGTATCTCACCAAAGCCAAGTTCTTAGTGTTAAAGAGGACTAGTTATATGGTCACCTGGGCGGCTGAATCAAGCTGGGCAAGACCTTGTGAAAAAAATTCAAGGCTCTGTAATTAAGGAATACTTAAAAATCTAGCAAAAAAAACTCATTGTAAAAATTGTAACACAATAATTCAAAGATAGAATTGAAATCTTGATGAAATGTATACATTCAAGTTAGATTTTTACTAAGAGAATCGTTAGAACTGAAGACTGAATCAAGCTTTCACAACACTGGGGGATTAAATACTTCAACTCATTACATAGTGTTGGTCTTAGGTGACAAAAGCTTATGGCTTAAACAGATGCAGTAAGGTATAATAAATACAAACATACTTGACCATTTCCTGCAAATTTAAATGAACTGCCCAAATATATCTGACTTGGATTAAATGTAATTATCTTTCTTGACACCAAGTTTAATTTTTTTTTACTCATTTAAAATGATATTCATTAAAGTAGATACAAGAATTTGGAATATTCAGGAAGCATCAATAAATTTGTAGAGGTAACAAAACATAAAAATCCTGTTTATACATGATTACTAAAATCAGCAAAGACCATTTTCAGACTTTAAAAAAATCCTTGATAAAAATTTCAAAATTCATGAGTACCATATAAATTTGAGTTAGGATTTGAGTTTAAAGAGATCACTGCTGGTATTCTAGATAGGTTTCCTTAGAAAATGGAATAACTGCCTAGAGCTATGTCATAAAAGCTAATGATAGCAAAGTTGAGATATATTTTTTAACATAGTTTTTAAGTTTGAACAGATCCTGAAACTGTTTAATTATTTTCGTCCATTTTTTTTTTTTAATCAAGAAAATTAAATTTAAAACACCTTAAAAGTTATAAAAGTTATAAACTTTGGCTTAACAGGAGTATTTACCATGAAAAGTAAAGGCAAAGATCAAATGGTACTGATCCGTAAAGGGGATCACTTGAACTGCATCACATGGGAGCCCATATGAACTGAGCATCAGAGGCAACGAGTTTTTTTGTTTTAAAAGAGTAATAAAAAATGCTCTACAACTAATGATAAAAAAGAATATAAAATAAAGAGCAGTCCTTGTTTATGATTGAATAAATAATTTTAAATTTTAACTTAGTCATACAAACAAATTTGTTATTTATAAATATGTACACATTAGATTTAAATAATTTATGACTGTGAGTTATTTTCTAAGGAAGTTTACAAAACTTAAGGTATATGCATTCATTCATTTTTTTGTCTTATTATGACATATATCGTATGTCAGTTGAATGGGGCCAAAATGGCACTTTTAATGTAGATAAAGCATTCAACAGTCATATTTTTAAACAAATTAATTCTTGAGACAAAAACCAGCATTTTGAATGCCTCTAGTGCATTTTAGCCAAGGCGTCAACTCAATTACTGTCAGTGTCAAGACGAAAACCCTGGCACACCGTGAGACACATATGATACAAGACTAGATCTGGTTGGAATATCTCGACAGTCAAACATAAGACTAGAATTACCATTACCAGTTGTGTTTTGCCACCCTCATCATCATTTAGTCACCGTAAAATAAAATTATTTTAGTTTATATAAATACATCTCAGTACAGTTCTTAAATTTTATCAAATTTGACAGGCAGAAAAAAAACAGAGTCTCTGTACTGTAACTATTGTTAACAAAAAACAGAGTCTGTCTGTAACTATTGTTAACAAAAAACAGAGTCTGTCTGTAACTATTGTTAACAAAAAACAGAGTCTGTCTGTAACTATTGTTAACAAAAAACAGTCTGTATGTAACTATTGTTAACAAAAAATAGAGTCTGTCTGTAACTATTGTTAACATAAAAACAGAGCCTGTCTGTAACTATTGTTAATATAAAACAGAGCCTACATCTTGATATGTAGCAACTTTATTTTAATGTGCTACTAAAATATTACATCTAACAAAAGCCTGGCAATACTAACCTTGGATATGAAAATTTCTCTAAATAACATTGGCCTTTTTGCTCGTTATTATCCTTCATTTGTTTTGTTATAAAAGATTATTTTGGTCATCTTAAAGGTAATACAAACATAGATTAAACATTTCTCTTACTTGTGGGACATAAATGATGAATATAAGTCAATACAGGAATGGTTCTTTAAAAAAAAAAAAAAAAAAAGGTTTAATACATACATTCTTCATAAAAGAAACTGTATAAATTACACGTCTAGTTAAACAAGTTTATAAAAAAATTCTTCTGTCTGTTTATTTCTACTCGGAACTGACAAAGTTGAATGAAACTGGGGTGCACCAAAATTAACATCTGTTAGTGTTAGAGAAGTTATGCAAATACTGAACACATACACTTAAAATGCATCTATCACTTAGGGGTAAAAAAAAATCATTAATCAAAATCAAACAAGGTGGGCAAGTTTGGCGTTTAAATGAGAGGATTTGGGAACTATCATAAAATAGATTATTGGTGCTACTCATTGAGCCAGAGAAGAAAATATTTTATTCCAAATAATTATTGCCTTTTTAATTGTTATCAATGTTAAAAAAGAATGTTAACAACCAATGTTAAAATCAGATTTCAGTTGATTATAACTGACAATACTACTCAAAACTTTTCTTTTTTTTTCTTTTTTCAAAAAAACTACAATGTTTTGTTTACTATAGTTAGAAATGGAAGTAAAATAACTTCAACAAAAACTATATATATTTATATTCCACAAAGCTTAAAGGATAATTTGAAAGACAACTGCTTAAAATTATGAAAGTCATTTTAAAGCTCGGTAGAGAATTCTTCACTAAATTAGTACCGGGGGGTATTCTAAAATGTTTTAAAAAAATATGTCAAGTTAAGTGCCCTAGGCATTCATAGAAGCTTAAATTTCAACAACTTTCAAATAAATAAATGCAATAAAGATGAATCGTACAGCCATATTTTTAAGAGTGATTACTTCGTCCTTTCTAACAATACGGTTGGTAATATCTTCTTGAATGCCTTCATTAACTTGCAATGCACAGCACAGCCGAGAAAACTATCCTAAGCCCCCATAAGAGCCGAGTTAGAACAGGATACACGGCATTAAGGGTTGATCTGTGCCACAAATGGGGAACATTCACTGGTACTTAATTGATAACTGAAAGTATTAAACCATGCTACCAAGATCTAGCGATGATGAGACCTGTACCTTATAATACTAATGTGTTGCAAAACAAGTGTCCAACAACATCTACTCCTAGATGGTTGGGTTATACATTGTTACTCACAGTTGTAAGCAAATACTTTTGTGCAGGTGAGATACAAGTGCCACAAAGATAAACAAGAAAATGTCAGATAGAACTAATAATTTATATATAACTAGTTGAGAAACATTATATAAGTGCCAGGTGACAATTAAAAAAAAATTACATTTCACAGGTGCTGAGCAACTACGCAACAAATGCTAGAAGACTCAGAGAAGGTTTATCACCAGAATTTGTAAATAGGCTTTTTTTTCAAAATCAAATATAAGTAGAGCATTAAATAAAGGAAGTAATTAACTCTAAGCATAGTGCTATTGACCTTAAAAAAAATTCTGGCAAAAAAAATCATTTCTTTAGTAAAGAGAAATTCTTATAAATGTAAAGAGCATTTGAATGAAAGAAACAAACAAATGTATGAATACAATAGTAAAAAAAATAAGAGAAAGCAATATTTATTTGACGGAGCAAGTTTCAGTGTATTTCTCCACAAATATATATTGCTGTCAAACCCTTTTGATAAAAAAAAAAGAAAAATCTTTGGTAACGTTACAGAAGCGTCTAAACTATTTTATGTTAACTATGAAGAAATCAAGAGCAACTATAATTTTTAAGCATGGCCCACAAGTGAGGGTTTTATGACTAAACTGTGGAAAAAAGAAAATATTGTTTCCTTTTAAGAAAATTATATGTTTTCAGGATTCTTTCAATGAATCCTAAATTTGGAACACTCTTTTAGTCCCTTCTGGATAATTATTAATATAGTTAAATATTTTAAGCAATGTCTCATACTAAATTTATTCTAGGCATAATCTAATGTTTACTCTTACTGTAAACATAGTGTAGCAGATGTGATAGATTTAAGCTTTGAAGAAAAACTTCTTCATGCCAAAATAAAAAGCTAAATTTTTAAGTAACTGTAAAAGATATAGTGTTCAAAATAAAAGGTTCCTTTCAGAACTTAATTACAACAAAAAAAAAAAAACTTTAGTATTAACATTTTACACTGCCAACAATGTTATTTAAATATAGAAATTAACACACAATTAAAACATAACTACATGAGGTAAAGCAAAGGTGTATGCTTTCAAAGTACACACTCTTTGAAATAAAAAGCCATATTTTTATGCATTTGAGCATAACATGCTGTAAATATTCTTTTACACAGCCAACGAATGTACTATAGTTAAGCTTCAAGTGGCAACATGGAATTTAGAAGTAAAAAAAAACAATTTACAAACACAAATGTTAAGTAAAAAATAGATACATAAAAAACGACTTTGCTTGATGCTCATTGCCAGTTATAAAAACATGAATGAAAAATTATCCAACCTGGAAGTTTTCTTTGTTTACATTTGTACAAGAACATAATGATCTTCTAAGCTGAAAGTTCCAACCGAAATTGTGTATAAAAAGAACACACAAGAAATGTTTCCACTGACAAGCACAGGAATCACATAAGTAAAAAACAGCAGAAATTAATCTTTTTACAATTTTGCCACACAGTTGAACTTACATCTGCGATTAATATTTAAATTTTGTACATTTTTTTAATTAACATTGTTAAGAAAATTAATGTGAAAAATTATAACCATAATTACAAATGGTCCTGGATTGAATGCTCAATGGAAAAGGATCATGTTATTAAAAAAGTTATTGATAAGTTTAACACAGATTAAAAAAAAAGATAAGCTATGCACATTGCCAAACAAATCAACATATAAGAAGTTTAAAAGATTTTAAAAAGGATGGAAATGTACAGAACTCAATAAAAAAAATAATTTCAAACAAGTTTCTTATAAAACCAATGTACCGGGCTATTACATGAATGCCAGGCCAATGTGGCAAAATTTCAAAATGTATTTGAATTTTAAAAATCGCAATTTGTTTCATCTGTGACAACAAAAAATATTGATAATTGAATGGACACACTTTAGTGTCAATTTTTAAAGATTTTTATACACCTTTTTGGGGGTCTGGCATACTGGTTTATGTAACATATTCTAATGAAAAATAGGTAATCAAAGCAGAAGTGGTGAATTTGTTCAGTGTAAGCAACAACAAACAAGCAGTAAAACAACAATAAAAATGAATCTCAGTTTTTTTCTCAAGGTAAAGCTGTAAAAAAGTTTATCAATTTTTCTGTTTTTTTTTTTTTAAAAGATGAATATAATCAAATTATGATTTTTTCTTTTTCCATTGAATCACCAACCACTACCCTTCTAATGCACAATGATTTTTCTTAAATGAACATTTTTCTTTAATTTGTATAGTTGGAGAAGAGAGGGGAAAAAATATATATGTGTATACTTTTATGGGTATGTACAAAAATATAGAATAATAATTATGTTCCCAGGGAGATGTACAGATTTACAAAAAAATGTGATACAACACATGTTACTGCATTACTAGGGCAGACATTAAGGCATGGTATCAAAACATGATCATTTCCTGGGTTAATAAAAATATCCTAATGTAAAACTGAACAGTAAAATACAAACAGTGAGTGTTTTCTTGCAAAAACTCATTAAAATAAAAAGTGGGCCATATTTGCAGCTTCGCTATTAATATTATGCATGTCAATAATGAAGAGAACAATAAAAATTTAAAAAACTCCCAGCACTTGCTTAAAATATGCTTGTGTTTGGAGATTTGACTTTATGTCTTCAATTAAAAAGAAAAAATACTAAAAAGTTTTTTTTAATAACCAAAAGCAGATTAAAATATTTCTCATGAGTGATGTATTGTAAAATTCATATTTCTTGATTCAATTCTAATGTGAAAAAATAAAAATGTAACATGTTTAAGTCTGACAATGCAAATGCTTCTTTTGTAAATATATATCATTGAAGGCACGGAGACCTAATGTTGGAACCACATGTTAATTTTTAAAATCAAGTTTTAACATGGACAGGGGTGAAATGATACATTAACATTGTGAAAACTTTCCATGAAAAGTAAAGATTGACTTGACATTCATTCACATTAATATATGACAGTTTAAGAAGTTACAGGAAATGTATTAATACTCATCTTAAACCTTTTTGTTGTTCTTTTATGCATGAAGAATCAACAACTTTTTTATTTTACCAAACTTTCAAATTTCTTATATGATGGGCAACTTTTAACGGTCTTCTTTGCTTCGTGTAGATCTTTTGGAAACCCCATTGGTAACAAAGGAATTATTCTTATCAGGAATATTATTTTTCTTGGCACCTTCACTGCTTGAGTCACTTAACTCACTGTCAGATTCACTCCTGACGTCTTTTTCAATCTGAAAGGGACATTATATAATTAACAACTACTACTTGCAGAATCTGGGTAAGAACTGAGTACTATACTACTTTAACTTTTCCTACTAGTATAACTCAGGGAGCTTATTGTCAACAGTTTTGTGTTAAACCTTAGTTTATGTCTTATAGACCATTGGAAAGGCTAGATGTCCAGATGATATCTTATAAGTTTGTAATAGTTCTCACACATTTTTGCGCAAGCACACTTTTTAAGATCCAGTGCGATTTGTTGATAAATTGAACATTTATTAATGTAATTAATAACATGTTTTTGTGGGTCATGCGTCATGATACATCCATACATTGCAGAAATTTGCTTGTTTCGATTTAAATACATGAGTTAATTGAATCTATTAAAAAATTTGGTTTTCAAAAATTAGCATTGATAATATTTACAGAGTTGAATACTTGGAGAAAAAAAAGGATATTTTGCCGGTTCCAATGTCTGAGGCGATAACCGGTTATTCCCTAAAATTTTCAGAATTATTAGGTTATGACTTAACATTATTTTACTTTAAAAAAAAAAATTTTTAAACATTAATTTTGCTCTTAGAAATTGATTATAGATTAAACTAAAAAAATTAATAACTATAAGAAAGCAACTTGAAATGGTAATACAGACAATTGTTGATAACTTATACTAATGATAAAGGGTCTGAATAGGCAGAACAGAAAAAAAAAACATTGTAGGAACAATAAAATCTGAATCATACAAATCACTACTTACTGAACCAAGGGTGAGTTTCTGGAAGGCAATGCTTAGTATAAGGTATGTCCACATTATATGCAATAACTGTAGCACAAATAAAAGTCCATTAAAGAACCAGTAGGCTGGAAATGTAGTCACATAATCATGGATTTCAACAGCTGATGCATTTAAAACCCTGTAAATAGAAAGGCAATAAACTGCATGAAACAAAAGATGCTTAGATGAACAAGGATACAAGCCAATCATTTAAGTTGATGGTTCCATTTCAAGATATGTAACTCTGGCTTACATTAAGTTGTGAGAGCATTAAAAATCATGGTTATGTTAACTTGCTTTAACCTGAGCCTGTTATCCTGTACTTACCACAATGGATAAATGAAAATTCGGGATATAATCCATGTTAATATAAACATTGCAAAAAATATTTCGCAGGTAGTTTGATGTTTTGTATACTTTGCCATTTTTGCAATCTGAGGGAAATTTAGAATCAGTGTTAGTATGGACTTAAGAAAAATTGTAATGAACTCTTTCTTTATAACAAAACAGTTTTATAAGAAGCTGGAAAGTTACACTATAAAGATCACCAAAAGTGAAATTCTTTTCCCATAAAAAATATAAACAAATTTAAATACAATTAGCTAACATTATTTCTTGTAGGGATAAAATGCAGGTTTTAAATATAAACTTTTATTTCCTTGTAAGTACAAATCATCAAGATTACAAATGCATAAGTAACTCACAAAGGACAAAGAAATGGAAACTAACAAAATAACATACATTGAGCCAAGGATCTGCAAAATCATGAACTATAAGAACCAAGCTCCCCACGCGTACAAAGTTGCAAGCCCATGAAAAATATATAAGAAGTATCGTCACTAAATGGTGGACCACCATCTCTTTCTTATCCTAAGAAAAAAGGAATACAGAAGTAACAAACTGTTAAAAAGTTTGAAAACATTATAATGGAGATAATTTTTCTTAATACTATAGTTAAAATTCAACATAGTAAAATTTATTTTTCTTTTTATATTGACAGCTAATTTATTTTATTATTTAATTAGAATTACTTAAGATCTGTGTTATTTAAAGATGAATAATCATTTCAACAGTATATTTTGTGCAATTATAAAAAAATATTTAAGTTTGATCCTTCCTTTCAAATTTGTTCAATATTAATCAATTTTTAGGATTTTTCATCAACTAAAAAAAATTTTTTTTAAATAAAATTATACCATAACATAGAAACTTATGTTTTTCAAAAATAAATTTGAGCATGAGCAATTTATTTCTACTTAAAATATAGTAAAATTGACCATAATGTTTTCAAAGTGTTCTCATACCTTTTTCTGGTAATCTCTTTGAAAGAAAATGGCAAAAAGTAAACTCCAGTAAAAACTCAGCTCCAGCAAATACAGGTTGAAAATGTCATTATCTATGTGCTAAAAAAGAAATATAACAAATATAAAATTATTATAGGTTTCTTGATGATTATGCAGCTTAAAATTTGGTTTCAATTATAATAACGATTTAATTACTTTTCAATAAAAAAAAAATTAAAAAACAACAAATTTTAACCACATTTACTAATTTTGTGAAGTAGAAATTTTTTTAAAAATATTTTTATTTTTCCATTTTAAAAACAAACTCATTAATAACTTTTATTTCGGTTAAATTTGAAAGAATCTAACCAAACCATTTAGTTTCAGTAAAAAAGACCATTGCTTTTTACAGCCTAAAAAAAACTCAGACCCATTTATAAGTACATATTTTGAATATGGCATTAAGTTGCTTACTTGTTTAGGCCAACCGACCCAGCAGTTTACTGTAACCCACAACCATGGTTTCTGAAAATAATATTTATTTTTATTTCTCTTTAAAATTACGTATAAGTATATGCAAGTGAGTATTAATACAAAAATTTTAGAACTTTCAATAATCTTGATTGATTATTTCTAATTAAATAGAAATGCATTAACCCCTAGAACCCGCTTTATCAGATTGTGTATTAAAAGTTCACATCCCACCAGATAGATAAATTTATCTCCCCTACCTTACCCTAGTTTCTACTTTAGCTCTTACATGAGCTCCTCTGTCTGCGTTGGGAAAAAGGTCACATTCCCCAAGACATGAGAGACGCTAACATCGTAACAATGTACAAAAATAAAGGGGACCGAAGTGATTGTAATAATTACCCAGGAATTTCTCTCCCTGGCTTAGTTGGAAAGACTTTTGCCTGTGTTGCCTTAAAACGATTGCAGAGTCTGGCTAACCACATCTACCCAGAGTCCCAGTGTGGCTTCCGGAGTGGGCGCTCAACTATTGACATGATATTGTTGTTACGCCAAATGCAGGAGAAAAGTCGTGAACAGCATATGTCTCTTTATATTGCTTTTATAGATCTGACAAAGGCATTCAACTTGGTAAGTCGGAAAGGCCTGTTCAGTATCATGCAAATAGGTCGTCCCCTCACGACTGCTCACAATCATACAGTCATTTCACAAAAACAATGGCCCTGTCTCTGAGGCATTCCCAGTCAGCAGCAGAGTAAAACAGGGTTGTGTACTGGCACCAACGCCCTTCTCCATTTTCTTCTCAATGCTCCTTCAATTTGCATTCAGGGACTATGAAGATGGAGTGTACATACATACCAGATCTGACGGTAGGCTGTTCAATATCGCTTGCCTTCGCACAAAGACCAAGTAAAAAAGGGTACTGATTCGTGAACTGCTGTTCGCTGACGATGCCCCCTTAACATATCACACAGAAGAAGGTCTTCAGCGGTTAGTTAATCACCTATCACACGCTTGTAAAGAGTTTGGATTGTTAATTAGTCTACAGAAAACACATGTCATGATGCAAGAAGCACCGTCCCCTCCAATCAGATCTATTGAGGGCCATAATCTGTCAGTTGTTGAGCATTTCACATACCTTGGATCCAATATTACTAGTTCTCTCTCTGTTGATGAAGAGATAAACATCAGGATCGCAAAAGCAGCAGCAACTATGGCTAAACTGAAAAAGCGGGATAATCTCAATCTAACTGAAAAAACAAAACTAAGCGTCTATCAGGCATGCGTATTTAGTACGCTCCTATATGGAAGTGAAGTGTGGACCACATACACCAGTCACGAGCGGAAACTCAACAACTTCCATCAAAGATGTCTGCATCGCATTTTACGCATCCGAAGGCAGGAAAAGGTGCCTAACACAGAGGTCTTGGAACGAGCCAAAATGTGTAGCATATTCTTCACTCTTAGCAAGAGGCGCCTTCGCTGGTTAGGCCATGTAAGGAGAATGGAGGAAGGCCGCATTCCAAAGATGCTGCTGTATGGAGAGTTGGCAGAAGGGACAAGACTTTTTGGATGGCCACGCCTGAGATTTATAGACCTTTGCAAAAAGAGCATGAGGGAAGCCAATATAGAACTCAACAAATTGGAGATCATTGCCAAACAACGTTCCAGATGGTGAACAGCAGTGTACAAAGAGGTCACAAAGGCAGAAGATGTGTGAAACAAAGCCCTTGCAACAAAAAGAACAGCACAGAAGGCCAAAATTAACCAGGAATCAATATTCTCCTGCGAGAAATGCAGTCGAGATTGTTAGTCTAGTATTGGCCTAGTGAGCCACCCGTCGAAGTGTAGTACTACATCATTGTCTTGTGAAGACGGCAGGATGCCATACAAACATTACCCTAGTTCAGGGATCACCAAACTACGGCCCGTGGGCCGGGGGATCCAGCCTGCCAGGCCAGTTCATCCGGCCCACCGGCGGTATTTGAACTTGCTTAATAAAACGTATGGAACGCGAGATGCTGTGATACAATTTAAATTTCAGTATTATGTTTAAAATACTAGGAGATATTCACAAACTAGATTTCTTTGTTTATTAAAGACCTGTTTACCCTCAAACTCCTAAAATTGTACAATATCGTCTCAGAATCGTACAATACAGTTTCTTTATAGTAAATAAATAAACATCCAGTATGTAAACTTAATACAACAACTATTTGCATCGCAGTGCCTAGTGGGATCAAGTTAAGCTGCGCTAAAAAACTTAACTACCGAAAGTAGAGGACCGAAATTTATAATACAATCTGCGGTCACTTTGTTTTGCGGATGTGTATTTGCTATTGATACTAATTTATATTGAGTGAACGTACAGATCACATTATCACAGTCTATCACTGGTAAAAATGAAATTTAACGTGGTTCAAACTCAAACTCAGATCAGCATAAAACAAGATGTATTGAAATGAGAAGTAATTAACAAATGATGACAGCATTTAAAAGACCTACAAAGTAACCTGAGGTTGTTATTAGGAGAAGCTGGTTTAAAAATAATTTACAAAATAAGAATCAATTTCCTGCTAATATATTATAGTCTGATAACTACCACAAACTGGCAAAAGAAAGAGGAGTGTTGGAAACTTAAAGGAACATTAAAAATCATAGTTGCCCTCTGTTGAAACTAATGGCCCTTCGGCAACGAGAGATATTGACGAACATTTGAAAACAATTCTTTTGATTGGACGTAGCAATTTCAAACCAAACATTGATTGAAAATCAAAACGTCAGTTTCACAAATCTCATTAACCTTTATTGCTGCTTAGTTTGTGAGATTCTATTATGTGCGCACTAGGTCAGATGAAACTTTCATTTTGCTAACCTCGCCTTCTTTGTTAACTTTTAAAGTCAATAAATATGTTGGTTGTCTTTGTTTTTGTACATTGCACGCCACTCACCCGTGATTAACATGGCATACTAAACTTAGTTTTTCGTCTTTTTTTTAACCAGAACTTTCGTTCTGGCTTGACAGTATTGCACTCCGTCATTTTTTCCCTCTTTATACAGCCTGCCGTGAAAAATGTTTGGGGACCCCTACCCTAGTTGAACAGCCCTTATATAAAAATGTGTTTTTAATACTGAGTTCAGGGATTACCACTTGACTTGTGAAAGGTCAAAATTATGGCATATAAAGGAGGATCCATTATATATTATATGTTTTAGTAAAGTTTTTTTTTTAATGCAAAGAGGTGATGAAAAATTTAAAAAACGGTTATTCTAAAGGAATAAAACCAGAGCAGGTTGATAATAATGCTAAGGATTCAAAGGATTATTATCATTTTTTTTGTAAAAGGATTTGTAATAAAGCAAATAGACAATGATAATAAAAACTGATTGACTTCAACTAGTGCTAGAATGTGTTTTGGGAAATAAAGAAACAATGCAAGGTCTACCCTTAATGCTCAGGGGAGTGAATGTGACCTTTTTTACCACACTATTCTACATTGATTCTTAGACAATTTTCTCCCCAAGAAACATTTTATAATAGAAATGGACTATAGAAATTTATAATCATGAAATTTTGTTTGCTTGTGGGTCTGATGGCACAGAGGCATGGGTATGTTAGGACCAGGAGCCAAGGGTTAAGAAAAAGATATATTTTAATGAAATGGTTAAGAATGACAATAACTACTACTTACATCCCAAAGAGCATATATACCATAACTGAAAGATGCAGTGTAGAAAAGGACATGCCAGCTGTAGAAAATATAATTTATTTTTTTAACACACATAAAAGATACATTATATATATGTATACTCTTCTGTATATTGATTATGTAGAGCTTACTTCATAATTTAGGTTCAACTTCCAGAAAAGGTCAGATGGAATTATTTTTTCTTTAGTTTAATTTTTTTCTTTCTTTAACTGAATTTTCTTCTTCTTTAATTTAAAGGGAACCTGTACCTGCACTCTCTAAATTTATACATTGATGAAGGCATCTGAAGAATTCTTCTTTTAAAAAACCATCGCTGAATCTGCCTTTCTGTCATTTCTGTTTGCTTGACAAGTTTCTGGAATTCAAGATAATAATGAATAGTTAATCAGCAATGAGAAATCTAAAGTTATATAAATTATCAACACAGTGGTACAGCCTCAACCCACAAGTAATGCAAAACATTTTTTGAATATATATATTGATACACAGTTTTATTATGGCTTTTTGGTAACATTAACGTTATTTAAAAAAGTATAGCTATTATCACTAAAGGCACCAAAATTAGCTCATGGCACAAGCATTATATAAACAAGGTTAATACACTTAAATTTAAAAAAATGCATTGGTAAACACAAACCATAATCTGATCCTGTGGAACTTTTGACCTATATGTTTTAAATGCAGCTTCTAGAACTGGTGCATCTTTCAAATAAATACGCTTTCGTTCTTTTAGTCCCATCCATTGTCCCAAAGGCTTTATAAGAAAGCTGGTTAAAAAAAAAATGATTCATGAAAATACATTTTGATAATTTAATTGAATCATTATGATATAATCAAGTAGATTTCATATTGATATTTTCTTAAATTATTATTTCCATCAATGAATTAAAATTACTCAAAGAAACAATATGAATATTGAATGAGCAAACTTTTAATGCAACAAATATTTCATAAGATGTTAATTATAAGGGTCCTCACAGCAAAACACACTTCATTAATAAACTGGTTACTCTTGCCCTTTTTGCAGAAAGTGATGTTAGAAGAGTTGGCAGAAGGGGCAAGAAACAAAGCCCTTGCAACAAAAAGAGCAAAACATAAGGCCAAATTCAACCAGGAGTTTTAGTTCTCCTGCGATAAGAGCAACAGAGAATGCTACTCTAGGATCGGTATATAAGCCACAAGCTCAAATTGAATGATGAAAAGACTGAGGTGATCCCCATTGCTACCGCTCAAAAATTAAAATCTTTAAAAGATACACCATCCTTTACTCTCTCAGGCGTGCAGATTGAGTTTGCTCAAACAGTGCGAAACCTGGGTGTCTACTTAGACAGAACACTAACTATGGAAAATCACATTAACATGATTTGCAAGGCGATTTTTCTAGAGCTACGCAGAATTAGTCATATCAGACCCTTCTTAACGTTGGGTGCATCAAAGAGGCTGATGTCTGCATTCGTGCTATCACGCATGGACTACTGCAATGCTCTCATGGTGGGTCTTGATAAAATTGAAAAGGCACAGAAAAATGCGGCTCGAATTGTTCTTCGTAAACGCAAATTCGACCATGCTAAAACTCTTCTGATAGAATTGCATTGGCTGCCGGTCCGCGCTCGTATAGAGTACAAAATCGCAACTCTGTGCTACCGCTGCTTGCATGACCTGGCGCCGTCCTATCTCCAAGCGCTCATGACGCCTTATGTACCCACTAGACAACTCCGCTCATCCGATAGTGGCAAACTCTCGATACCGCGTGTTCGCCTTGAAACTTATGGAAAGCGCACGTTCGCATTTGCTGGCCCAACCATTTGGAACACCCTTCCTGACGCTCTCAAAAACAGCCAGACGCTGGAGTCCTTCAAAACAAATTTAAAAACTCATCTATTTCGCAAACACCTGCTGGAATGATGATGTCTACAATCTTTTCCAGCTTGTTATTATCTCCCAACTTAGTTTTTGTACCGCGCTTCGAGCCTTTGGGGATGAAGCGTGATTTTTCAAATGAACTTTATTATTATTATTATTAATTATATGTTCATGGGCATGGCCACAATCATAAATTGAGCCATCGGAAGCCGCAATTATTTGTAGGGCTCAACTGGCCCCACCCAGCCAGTTTGTTATTTATTTCAAATTCATTACCTAAATTCACTTTATAAATCAAATAGGTGTATACATTATTGGAATATGATTGTTACAACCCATGTACTTTGAATAACTATCGACCATGTGTTATTAGTCATCCATGAAAAGAATAGTTTTAAAGGGAAACAATTACCAAAATAAAATTTCTAGGTTTAGTAGATTTTAGGCTATGAATTTTCTAAGTAATATTTTTACTATGGACGGCATCTCCACATTCTGTGACTCGATTACGCTGTTTGGGTCACATGCTATAACTCATGTTTTAATGATAATTTAATACTACTTTTTCATTAATGCTATATTAAAATAACTAATTGTTTAAAGTTATTTCAACAATATTATTCAATTATAAATAAATTTTAACCTATCTATGAATTATCGGTAAATAGAAAATATACAATGGTTGTTCTTATATACAGTCTATATAAGGCAATGCGTCCCATGGAAAAAATAATGTGTAGGGACTACTTATTTTGAGCTTTCAACTTTAGCTCATGAATAATTTACTGAAGTTTTTCCTAACCATTGATTAATGTTTAAACATGGCTTCCAAAGAAATGGAGGAAATTTTGTTAAAAATACTATAGTATAGTTATATCCAAGTGACTGTGAATGTCCTGGGTACAAATACCAAAACATGTTAGGAAGATAGACAAAGACATCCTCTAAAGCAACGGTTCTCAACCTTTGGGTCGCGACCCCTTTGGGGGTCGAATGATCCTTTTCCAGGGGTCGCCTAAGACCATCGAAAAACACATATATACTCTATACTCACTCTACTGTTATGAAGTAGCAACGAAATTAATTTTGTGGCTTGGGGTCGCCACATCATGAGGGACCGTATTAAAGGGTCGCGGCATGAGAAAGGTTGAGAACCACTGCTCTAAAGTGAAAAGATGAAAATTGGTAGGAAATTTCAAATAAATTAAAGCAATTATTAATAAATTAAGTCATTTATAACAAAAATTATGTTAAGAGAAGAACAGACAGAAAAAGCCATTAAAATTTGAAAAAAAAACTTTTGGAAAAGTAAATCAATTCAAATGCATAGGATCTTTATTAAATGAAAGAAATGAATTAAGAAAAGAAACAAAAGAAAGAATATCTGCCGGAAACAGGGCATACTTCAGTTTAAAGAAGATACTCAAAAGTAAAAACATTACAAGGAAAACAAAGAAAACTAAATATAAAACAGTAATCAGACCAGTTGTAACATAAAAATGTGAAACTTGGACCCCTAACTGCAGAAAACCCATTAAACACATCTGAGAGAAAAGTTTTTGGTAGGTGTCAAAATTTAGAGTTGTTTTGCGTCATTTCTAAAAATAGAGGAACATCCTTAATTTAATTATAATCCATGATGCATGCTGGTTTTGAGGATAAAAATAAAGTGGAAATCCGACCATGCTGAAACGATCAGTTGAAAAGTGAACGTTAGGTAAGTGAGATCTTTGTGCTTTTTAAAAAAATATAAATAGTCGAATGGCAATTACTTTGTTGCATAGTTTATATACTGTAAAATCTGAATCACTTATTTAAAAGAGCACTGATCATCTAAAAACTTTATGAGAGATTGAGTAATGTGACTAAAAATTTAAGGCAGCCAAGTCGTGGCCATTTTTTTCCACCCAATCTACCAAAAGTGGTATATCTCAAATGTAAAATTATTTTATAAAAGAAACGTATATCAAATAACTTAATAAATGTTTCCTGTATTACAACTTTGTAGTTTGATTATAGATATACACTTTTAATAACTCATTTTTAATAATAGTTGTACTTTGAGGAGAATATAATTCTAATATAAGAATAAGCTTTGGTCACTTTGGATCATAATACATAAATGCTAAGAAAATAAGAGTGCAATGACATGAAAAGATATATTATGATAGTTCCTAGTCCTAAGTTAATAACAATTATAAATGCACATAAACTAAAGAGCATTGTGTGGCCTGTTTAAATTATTGAAGACATTTTTATATGTATTCCTAATAAGAAGTCCTAATGTTTTATTCAATTTCATTTTTCAGAGTTACTAGCTTATGCTAGCTTTCTTATACTTTGCATTATTTATGATAGGTATCTTTTGTCTTTTGTAAAACTTGTAACTGGACCCTGGATGCATAAATTTTACAAATACTTTAAAGGTTTAAAGCATTTGGAGATAGTGAACATTTTTATTTTGTATACTTCGGGTCTTCTTTATGGTGAATTTTGTTTTTAAAAAAACAAATGATTGTGGCAATGTCATTAGCTTCTTTTCTTTATGTTTTTTTATCAATAGATTCCACACATGAGGTCGTGCATTGTCAGCCTGGAGGAGATCAGAACCACAAACAGTTTCCACAATTTATTGAGACAGTTGATGTTCTGTCTATAGGATTTGTATCTGTCTTAAATAAGCTTAAGTATTTATACTTTCAGCCTGACAAGGACAACATCTGTTGCAGTGGATAGCTATATTGCATAGGATGTTTTTAAGTTTTGTATTTAAATGTTCCAATACAATAATATCATCAGAGATGGAGTTTCATCTAATAACTTAGATATAAAATGTTCTGAATTATGTTTTTTTTTAAATTTGAAAATTGAATAATTTTAGATTGTCACTGTCTATTTGTACTGAAAATTTTATTGAATTAGCATTATAAAAAATGTACATTAATGATGAAAAATAACATGTTATTTTTAATTTTGTATAGCGTGATTTTAATTGCCTTTGTAATTTTCAGACATGGGAGAGAAAAGTTCTCCGGAAAATATATAATATATGGACCAACAAAGAATGAATATTGATGGAGAATACGAACCAACCCAAATTTTATAGTCTATGTTCTGCTTCTAGTGTGGGATCCTGATATATATGTATATACACATATATATCAGGATCTTATGCTAGTAACAGAAATAAAAAAGGGCAGGCTTTGTTGGATTGGACACTTAGAAAAATTCCAAATGACAGAGGAGCGAAGAGGGTGAACCACCAAAACCACTTAGGAAAACAGCTCAAAGGCAGACCTAGGCTTAGATGGATGGATGATGTGGAAAAAGATCTACAGCAACTGGGAATCCAAGCATGGAAAAAAAAATCATCAGTAAGGTCTCAGTCGCACCAAAGCCAAGTAAATGTGCAGTTAACAACATGGGTTTTGCCAAGAGTTGTCCCACCCTAAGCACAGTGATGTCACTTTGGGGAATCCCAATACTGGACTTAGGGTAACAGGACTAACTGTTGGACCTGAATGATGAGAATAATAACTTTCCGGTTCTTCACTGAGTGCTTTTCAAGTCAAAAAAATATTCTGATGAGCCCTACAATTGAAATGAAATAAATTAAAATGAAATTTACCATTCGG
This sequence comes from Omphiscola glabra, assembly GCA_964017045.1. Classification (NCBI taxonomy): domain Eukaryota; kingdom Metazoa; phylum Mollusca; class Gastropoda; family Lymnaeidae; genus Omphiscola; species Omphiscola glabra. Next base: position 59,894,275 of record OZ024794.1, read on the forward strand.
TTTTTTATTAAAATTCAACTTATAAGATTCAAAAGAAAGAAAAAGAGAAATTGTTCCTCAATGATACCCCCAACATGAACACCGGAAAAAAAGATGTGCGCATGGTCTAAAAGCAAAATACCCATAAGCCACTCATTTATATAATTATAATGTCGCAATTTAATGGCACATTTCAGCATAATTTTCTGGGGAGGGGAGATCACCCTCCCTCCCCCCCCCCCCAAAAAAAAAAACACCAATATCAACATAAAATTAAGAGGAAAAAAAATGATTTCTAACCCTAAACCTGGAGAAAAAATCTATCAAAGAAATACAGAGCTAAATTTTGAAATATTTTGAGAAACAGAACAACGAGGGGGTAGTTGACCTAAGGAAAATCCATGACGGTTATTGCCCGCTACTGGTCCCTCTGTCGCTCACCCTAACCCGAACCCTAAATCTATCATAAACAAAGGGAAGTGACTCCCAATAAGGGGACCACAACAGCACATTAGCCTCCATGACATCATATATCCTGTGGAAGACATCGCCGGCCCTGTCGCTAACTGCATTTTAGCCCCAAAGCCCTACATTTATTACATGAACTGTAGTGCCCCAGGGACAGGACCACGGACTACAGGGATGGATGGATGTTGATAGTGTTATATTAACTTATATTCTTACTCAACTGTTACGGTTAGGGATAAAATATAATATTTTGGTTAAAGTGCAGTTCAGGTGCGTATATTATTTCTGATCGTATTTCGTATTTTTGTAGTGTAAACTTATGATAATTCTTTATAAAAGTATTTTTAAAAATAAAATATCATCTTTTTGTTGGAATAAAACAACAATTTAACAAGTTTTACGAGACAAAAAAAATACATTTTCTTGAATCTTTTGTCCTTTATGGTGCAATTGTGGTAAATCAAGGATAACTCTTCTGTATTAAAAGATACGTTATAAAAGTTGCCAAATTGGATGTGTCATGATTAAAATAAGTTTTGTGTTTATTGTTTAACTTTACTAGCCAATATACCCGGCATAGTGCACTGGACTGCATTCGGAAAAAAAAATCTTGCTAAAGCCTTTTAATTCACATTAGTATTAAGCGAAATGTCAATATATTACTATGATGTCATTATATTTAAAAAATAAAACAATTAATTTCTTTCCTATAAAAAGACATATAATAACCTTTGTAAACATTTCTTTCCCGATGGGATACTGGTGGGATTCGGCATTCGGATCCCGTTTTCCAATGGTATCCCTTTTCGCGGAGGGATCATGATCGGGATCCCATTTTACGGTGGGCTCTCAATTCTGGTGGGATCCCGATCCCGGTCATGTAGGGTTCCCGATCCCGGTGGGGTCCTGTTGCCTGGAGGGATCATGATGGGATCCTGATTCCGGTTGGATTCCGATCCCGTCTTCCGGTGGGATCCCGTTTCCCAGTGAGATGATAGATCACGATCCCGGTCACACTAGGTTCCCGATGTGATCCCGTTTTCGGGTGGGATCCCTTTTCTCGATGGGAACCTCTCCTTCAATTGGAAACCGGATCCCGATTAGGTCCTGTTACCCGATGGGATCGCGTACCGGGGCTATTTTTAGCGCCCCTTGTCTTTGTGAAGTAACAGGGGTTTAATAGTTTAATTAACTGTGGTAGTGTAGGCCCCGCTTTGTAAATCACGCCCAACACCAACACTGTATTGAAATTTGATCTCGTCCAACACGGGATCGGAATGTTGACCTCTGGTCAAGTTCACCCCATTCAGGCTGACCGGCGGCTCTCCCTCATCGCGTAGAATTAGAATACTTAAATAGTGGGAGCCACTATGTGTGCTTTAGTAATAAGTTAAATAATTTATATATCGGTAACCCTAGTGAATTAAGTTATAAAGGATATCTAGTTGGGAAGGGGAGTTTATTCGCTATACTTTAGTATATTTACAACTACAAGTCTCCATCGTTATAGGGTATTTTAATATTTAGTAATTAAGAGAGTTTTCACAGTCATTCATGGGGGGGGGGGGGTCCCAACCTATTTAATTTAAATATCTCAAAAAGTATATAACTCTTAGAAATATAAAAAAATTATCTTAGATAGCCGATACAAAACTAAGAAGGACACATTTAAGTTGTTAAGGATTGGGTCCGGGATATCAACTTTAATTTGGGTTGTAGTCTCCAGGGTTTGTCAGTTTACCACAGAACCGCATCCCTGAAGTGTGTCAGTGTTTAGAGCGGCCCATTTGGACGCTCTGTATTGTCAGTCAGTTCGGGTAGCAATAAATCCATGTTAAAACTTTCATTTCTTAATAATATCTTGAGCACAAAAGAGGACCAAATTTGCCACTTAACGTTGGTTATCTCGATCGCCGTGACCAATCGCCAGCTTTTGAAAAGTTAGTTATCGATGCCCCTTCACCATCTCACTACTGTATTTTCACGTTTGTATCGACAATCCCATCTTAGCAGTGCATTGTTGGTTGTCAAGGAAATTTGTGGCATACGAGACACATGGGTAGGGGCAGGGCCGACCCCAACAATTGCGGGGCCCTATGCGAAACGGATTGCGCGGGGCCCAGTCTGGGTAGGAATAAGGATAATAAGTGAAAATTAAGATTTTTACTAGAAAATAAATTCGGGGCGGGGCCTATGAAAGTGCGGGGCCCATTGCGGCCGCATAGGTTGCAGTGGCCAAAGGCCGGCCATGGGTAGGGGGATTGGTAGGTGTGTCAAAGGTTATAAAAATATCACCGCAACGTATCGTATTGATCGTGATGGTCATATTGTTGCTTTGTGTGTCACAGTGAACTAGCTATCTGCGGGTGGGGGAAGGTTGGTTCCGCCGATCGAAATAATGACGTCACAGCACGGAAAGACGTGTTGGCGGACTACAGTGTGTTGTGACTATGTCATGTTAAATATTACCACTACAGCGATCTTTTTATGAAAACCCAAAGCAATGGTATACGCAGTGGCTTAGCGAGCTTAACTCGCGCCCGGGGCACAATACCTTTTTAGCGCCCCCCCCCCTCTATTCGAAAACCATACAATATTATATGTAAAATATACTATTTGGCGCCTCTTTGTGAGTAGCGCCCGGGGCATGATGCCCCTTGCCCCCTCGCTCCGCGACTGAGTATACGGGCATACGATAACTGCGAACATGTTGTTAACAAACATGTATGTACATTTTTATAGCATGCCGATCGCTCCATCAAACAAATAACGGCAACGCTGTTGTGTAAAAAAAAACCTCCAAAAACACGTGCATGTACATTCTCATTTATTAACGCACATCATGTATATAAAGACATTTCAAGCACATGTTAATATATTGCCGCCATATTGGTTTTCGTTTATCTCGATCCTCGGTTATCTCGACGCCTTTTGGCATACCCCGTGGCCGTCGACATAACCGGGTTCTACTATATATAGCCATGATCTCAAGGGCAGCCGCCTCCCGAACATGTTCAGGTCTACGCTTTGTCACTGCTGCATCCGCCAAGGCCAAATGTATGGAGGGACGTGAGGGTTCCGCGTATGGCGGATTGACTGGGATTAGGGTCAGACGTTCTCTATTTTGGGGCAGGTCGACTGTCCTTTCCAACTCCACGAACTGTTGCATGAAAGAGGATCTCTTTAGTCGCCTGCCCGCCATTCAGTTGTTCTGTATCTGGATCGACGGTTCCTTCTCGTTTAGCCGACGGTACGGTACATCGTATAGCTTTTTCCCTCCTTATTTCTAGCGGTTCTACATTGGCCAAGACCTCTACAGCAGCTGGGTGTATGGTCCTGAATGCGCCACTGATGAGTCTCAGAGCCTGATTCTGGATTTGGCCCAACTTTTCCAATGCGGCCTTGCTTGCAAAGGATTGGACTGGTATGCTGTAATCCATCACCGACCTTAAACTGCCTGGCTCTAGGAATAGAGCTCTAAGCGTTCTTGCGCCAGCGCCGGATAATGATGAATATATGTGCCAAGTTTGGTCAAGATCCAACATGCTATGTAAAAGCCTTTGTGGAACAAACAAACAAACCCATTTTGAACTAAGCGATCCCACTACTAGTAATAACGGAAAATGAGTCCGCCTTATTATATATGATCACCAGCCCTCACCTTCAAATTGGACCCCACAAATCACTGGCAACGTATTTGCTTAATGACCTCACGCTATCATGGCCGATTTCCCCCATCCCACCCCCATTTCTGCATCGTCACAAATGTTTAAAAAATGGGACGCATGATCACACATTAGCACAAATTAATACCCTCCCCCCCCCCCCACTTTCCAGTAGCTACACTCCAGGACAATGATGACGTGTGCGTCCGCTGACTTGGTCGGTAATCCACTTATAATTCCCCCCCCCCCCCCGCCCCACCACCAACCAAGGCTTCCCTTCTATGGCCTATCAGTATATTCCGAGCGCTCTGAGGGGAAAATAAGGTTGGGGGGGGGGGCGTGCGTATTGCCGATCGTCCGTGTCATAAGCTTACCCCCACGCTCCAGCCCCACCACACTAATGACATGGGCCTACACCAGAAATTTCCAAAGTAATTGTCCATTATTATGGCATAAGCTATATACATATTGAAGTTGAAGGCTTCTTGTGTTGATGGATATTAGCCAAAATGGGCCAAAACCAGTCATACAAAGGATCCCTCTGAAAACGTGATCACACCGAGATCAGGATCCGAACGGGAAACGGGATCAAACTTAGAAAACGTGATCCAGTCTGGTAACAGTATCACAACAGAGAATAGATACTCCCATGAATGTGGTCTCGCGGCTTAATCGGGATCTCATCGTAGAATGGGGTCAAACCAGGAATAGGATCACATCGGGAAACCAGATCCCATTGAAGAACAGGATCTATCGGGAAACGGGATCCCACCGGGGAACGGGATCCCACCGGAGAACAGGACCCAATCTTGGAACGGGATCGCACTGGGAAAAGAGATCCCATGGAGAACAGGAACCCAAAGGGTATGGGATCTCATCGGGGAAACTGGATCCCACCGGGTTCTGGTTCACGCCGGGAAATTGGATCCTATCGGGATAGGCTTCGCCAAGGTCAGGACTCCAATGGGCTTGAGATTCCCACCGGGAACGGTATCCCATCAGGATCCCGAATGAGTTTGGGATGCCTCCGGGATAGGGATCCCATCGGGAAACGGGATTTTATTGTATCAGGATCTCGCTGAGTACAGGATCCCTTCAGGAGCTATATTACATACTGAGGAATGGAATCACAACTGGGAAGAGATCCCACTGGGGATCGGGATACCTTTCGTTATGAATGTTTTTTTTTTTTTAAGGTTAGAATTTTAAAAAAAACATTCACGTGTTTTTTACAGGCCCCTTAAAATGTTAGCTAAAGGGTTTTAAAAAAATGTTCATTTCTGAATGCCATCACGAACACCGCCGCCACGAGGGACGCAGTTGGGACACGAAAAAAATTTAAAATTATGAGTTCATTACCCTTCAGTACCAGTATTTGAATATGGATAATCAATTGTATGTCTAATAAGTTTGATCTAAATCCATTCACCCAAGCAGGAGCCTTTGTTTGGAATTATAATTATACATCTCATATAAGAAAAAAACACATGAATATTTGGCCCCTATCTCTAAACGGAACATCTAATAAGGTTCAACCCCCCACCCAAAAAAAAAAAAAATCCAAACCCTTTTTTTGTCCTCCAGTATTTCATTCTTTTTTGTGAACTTGTCTATAGTTTGAAAATTTCATTTACCATACTAACTTACAGGTGGTTAAAAATCTGGCCACAGGGTGACAGAAAAAAATACAAAACAAATGGGGCTATGTAACATTGGTTGGGGGATGTTCAAAGACGCTTTAGAAATCAAATAAAAAGAAAAAAAGGGCTTTATAATTCAGCATTAGTTAACTATTACTGCCTGGATTTAATTAATAAAGAATACATGTAAGTTTACTTGCTAAAAAATGAAATGCGTTAAGAAATAATATACGCACCTGAACTGCACTTTAACCAATATTTTACTACTTACTACTACTACTATTAACTACTGACTACCAAAAATATGTAAAATACTAAACTACACTCATGATGACTCATAACAAGGTCAAGTCACTACTTCACTGTCTTAACTTAATGCTTGGGCGCTGATAAGCAAGTCTACAAATGAATACTACAATGAAACAATGTAGACAGCCATTCATAATGAATTGATAATACTATAACTTCTTATATTATACTTAGATTTTTTTACTGATAACTAATTTACTTTTACCTTTGGCTTTGGTAGAAGAGCCTCACTAACATCAATGAATTACCAACAATAATAGACCAATTCACTACTTCACTGTCTTAACTTAACGCTTGGGCGCTGATAAGCAAGTCTACAAATGAATACTACAATGAAACAATGTAGACAGACATTCATAATGAATTAATGATAATACTATAACTTCTTGTCTTATATTATACTTAGATTTTTTTAATGATAACTAATTTACTTTTACCTTTCGTAGAAGAGCCTCACTAACATCAATGCAATACCAACAATAATAGACCAATTCATGTGACTTATTTTTGGATAGTATACTGAAGGATCAGAACTTATAAAATCCTCCCAACGTGCGTCATCACCCAGCCAAAAGTGCTCATTCCAAATAAAATTATGAAATCTATCCCAAAAGGTCGCCATTTTGTTTCTACACTGACGGTACGGGAGAACACTCTTATTTAAAAAACTGAATTGTTGTGATACAATATGATACGTTTCCGGTTTCCCACCCACTTATTATTATTATTTTTTTTTTTAAATCTTGTAAACCATTCAGAACTATTAATTTTAATAATGCAAGCATTCACATAGTGATATGTAAATTAGAAGGCCTATAATTTAAATAGCTGACTAAAGTTGAATATTTAAACTTGATTTTTTTTTAAAATTTAACTAACACATTAGTCATTAGACTAGATCTATATTAGTATTAGTAATTAGGGATAGTAATATTCAGAGGCGTAGCGTAGGCTGTAGGGGGTCAGGGGGGTACAGATGTACCCGGGCGCCAGCTAGTTAAGGGCGCCAAAATGTGCTTTGGTATTATTTTATTGATGAAAATAATGGGTTTGAGAGTTGAAAAAAGGAAAAGAGGGCGCTTTAAAATGAATCTTGTCCCCGGGCGCGAATCTTTTTCCCGGGTGCCAAACACTCTAGCTACGCCTCTGTTAATATTATATTTATAATTTTATTTATGTCAATACGCAATTTAACATTTTTATAATATTTAAATATTAAATGTGAAACTAGGTAATTTAAATTTAACAACAAAAAATTAAAGTCAAATTCGAAATAATCGTTTTTATATCACAATCACCAATAAAGAAAGTCAATGTAGATATTAAAATGTGTTTCGCGTTAAAAACTACAGCACAAAATAATAATAATTTTAAAAAACAAAACAAACAAGCCGAGAATGCCCCACCTCCTACCCACCATACTCACTCCTCCCGCCTTTTCCGCCCTAACTGGTCATCATATGACGTTTTTTAAAGTGTGATATAATCAAAGAAAGAGCTCAAACTCAAAGGAAATATGTTAGGATAGCATTCATAAACTTTTTTTTTCTCTTTGACTATCTCTTTCTGTAACATTAAAAATAATTAATTGATTAAATAAAATAATTGACCCAGAAAATGTAAAAAGTTTGTGGATAATTGTTATTATCATTTAGAGTATTTTGTGATAAATTGTAGTAAATCTGCTGCTTTGACTTTGGTCTTAGTAGACTAAAAACATTTAGTACCGTATGTTTTTTTGTTTTGTGTATCCTTAATATTAAAATTCAAAGTTTGGTGGATTTGGTCGTTTAGTTTTATGTTGAAGTAATATAAATTAAAGGGAAAAATTGCAACTGCGCTGCAAACGGCCCCAGGCCTGTAATTCCAAATAAAGCTTGTCACTTTTACTTGTATAGTGTATATTTATCACTACTTAAATTTAACATTTATCACCACTATCCATTCATTTTTTTAAGTGGTACATCTATTTTCAAAAACTTTGAAAATATTGATTAGACATTGTTGCCTATTAGATTTGGATGGTTTCATTAGCATATATTTCCTGAAAAAGATATTAGTAAAACAAAGTAAGGTTAAACCTGAAAAAGGAATGCAACAAAACAACGAACGTGTCGGCAGGAAGCCTTCATCAGCGAACAAACAGAAAAAACTAATAAATTAAAAATAGCACTTAGCTGAGTAGTTGTATTCAAGAGGGCAGAAAATGACTTGTGACAGAAAGTAAGTGGAAGAGAGGTTGAAGAGGGAAAGAAAAAGAGGAGAAGTAAGTCCACAGCAATAGGTCGTGACATGGAGGGGCGGAGCTAGGTTCAAACAGTGAATAGAGACATGACGTTCATACCATGTGGGGACAATGTACCATAGGTCAAGATAAGCTTGTGCTCTAAATTCACCAGGCTGGGTGTGTTTGTGCTAGCCACGATCGCACATATTGAAAAGTCCGCCTTGCCCTGGTGGTCGGCTCTTTTGAAGTGTTTAGAGACAGGACACTGTTTATCTTGCGTAATATTACGCAGAGTCGGCGTCCTGTCTCCCCAGTGTATGACATCTGGCAGCGGGTGCAAACAATAGCGTAGATAACATTGCGGCTATTGCAAAGGAAACCGCAGCGTATCTGAAAACTGCCTTTAGGTAAATGTATGTGTTGAGTCCAGACAGCGTAGTCCATTTATGTGAAGAAATAGCAACATCGAACAAGTCATCTTGGTGCCGGTATTTAAAATGCTTTGAGGTGTCAAATCAGCTAATTCCTTTACCTTATCATAACTTATCTACCATCATGTTTGGGGGTAATTTTCTCACAGTTTATCTAGACTGTTAACTTCAAAGCACCTGTGTATATTATGGCACCAAAGACTTCATCACCATCATAATTTTTTAAGGTTTTTTACAGCACAAATTCATCAAGAGACCACAATGAAGAATGATATTAAGGATTTGACTCCTGCATACTGACCATCATTATTGTATATTGCCTGATCTCTCCATTTATTTTCTATGGGTATTATATTATACACATTTATACATAGGGATAATGGAATACATACAAAATTCATCCATCAAGTAACATCACTCTATTTTAGCAGATTTTGTACCCCCCGCCCCCTATCATCACAAATTTGTCATGCCATTAGATGCCATCATAAAAGATCATCACCAATTTCTAATCCCTCCTGCTACCTAGATGCGTGACATCATTTATGGATTTAATATTACCAGAAACATGATTCTAACCTAACCAAAGTTTTGGACTGAACTTAGAAAATTTTAAAGTTTTGTTTATTTGGAGATAGAAATATAAAAGGAATCAATAAATCAATGAAATGTAATACTTTATTAAATTGTAAAATATTTAAAACAGTAGGAATGCAATGACAACAATTTAAATAACCAATTAATATTATGAATCATAATTAGTTAAATTAATTATTAACCACTAGGGCAGATAAATATATATTTTGAAAAATAGAGACATTAAAAAAATTATTTTTAAATGTGTTAATTGTATCTAAAATTTATTATTTGATGATTATTGTATCCAAGATGTGTTTGCTAATTATTTTTATATTCACAAAGAAACTTTAGAGTGCTGTACAAAAATGATAATTCATCTGTATTGTAATGCCATACAAATGCAATTGTTAACAATAAATAAATACTAAGTTGCATCATTACATTAATTTTTTTATATCAAATAAACGTGTTCAAAGTGTACAGGTTAAAAGATGAACCACATTTTTAAAAACTAACTTTTTTATATATTGCATGCTTATAAAAAATAATAACATGATTTCAACTGGAATGAGTGCCAATAAAGAAGATATTATTAAGCATTTCAAAGTAAAATAGGATTACAAATAAAGTCCATCAGTATTCTGTGTTTTGAGAAGAAAGAGTAAAAATGTGATAATCATTCACTGGTACATAGGCTTTATTAAATTTATTTTCACAGGGTTTTTTAAAATACCAGGTAAATGACATATCAATGTACAAAAATTAGCATCAACAAAAACTGTTAAGTGAATAAAACACAAGTAGACAATGCTGGCATTTCTTTTCTTAAATTATTTCCAATTAAACTAATTTTGAATATTAATAAAAAAAATAAAAAGATTAATAAATTTTGCTAAAATTTGTACCGTAACAGTAATATAATTTCATTAAAATTTCAAAGATTTATGAACTCTATATCCAAAAGATATTGATGTTTCTTATGGCTTGTTATTAAATGTTTTCATAATCAGTAGCTGAAATATTCCATCTTGTTAATTAGTAATTTATTAAGCCCTCAGAATAAAATTAGAATCTGATTTTAAAATGTGATTTTTAATAGGATTTTAAAACAAGAGATATATGGGGCAGCATAAATTGCATTAAAAATGTTTAAAATTCAACATAAAATACCGTATGTATCAATGATCAAAATAAACACAGAATTTAACTGGCTTTAATTTGGTCACAGTTTATAAGCAAGCAAAATTTAATACATGTTCAAAAATTCTTTAAAGATGTGTATGAGTGGTTAAGTTGATCCTTTATGATAGCATTTCAATTTAAAAACGTTCTCACGACATCTAACCTCTCATTTATCATAGAAAGATAGTTCTTTACACTTAGAAATTATAATTATAATGATGCAATTCAAACAGTTTTTAGTCTGACATGCAAGACAATCCTTGGATCATTGATATGTTTTAATAATTTCAGGAATGGTAGTAGCACAAACTAAACTATAAATGGAAGCCGCCATTAAAAAGAGAGATGAGCAAGAAATGAGAGAAACAATCCAATTAGATGTCATGAAGACCAGACAGCCAATCTCGAAAGATCGGCACAGACGTCTCAATAGGGTTAAAATATAACTTATACGTCTTAACTGCACAAAATTTAAAGTAATTTCCAAACTCAATAATTTAAATATTTACATTCAAGTTCATTAAAATCTACACAGTTAATTCACACACATTTAAACAGCAAAATTTGCACATTTTTCATGGAATTAGCCATTTTTAAAATATTGTTTTTTTTCACAGCATTAAGATTTTTGCATAATGATACATAGTTTTTCATCACTCTCCTTTGTTTTACAAAAATTACACCAGCATTAGATACAGCACTGCAGATATTATTTAAGATAGTTATTATTGAATTTAATAAATTGCTTTGATTATCAATGCATATTATTGGTAGAAGTTCAAATGTAATTTTTGAAGAATAAACTTTAAAACAAGATAGAAATTTATAGAAAGCCATCTGAAGCATCTGTAACACAATTAATCTTGTGATAACTGTGACTTTAACTTTAAAATATCATTAATGGTTGCTGTGTAAATGCTTTACTGCAGAAATGATCTAATAAAGCATCAATAAATCTATTGTAAATCTTTAATATACACAAGGAAAGCAATAATAAATATTGATGTCATTTTTAAGAATATGAAAAACAAACTAAAGTTTTTCAAAATATTATTATGCAATTCATTTCAAGTTCCGGCCTTATTATTTTAAGGGTCATAAACATACAAACCCAAAATATAGAAATACTTTACTGAAGCAAAATACAATCATCCCTTAAATAGAATTAATTGTTTTTTTTAAAATAATCCTAAATTACTGGACCTTACTGAAAATACTTTACATTTTATTGCTGGTGTCACAAAGGAATTAACTTAGATGCTAGTACTAGTAGACCAAATGGGGATAAAGTTGTGCTTGTTGCAAGAAGAATAATCATGATATGATTGTTGCTATTGTTTTTTTTTTTTTTGTGGTGGATTTTAATATTTTAAAACTCTTTTTGATAAGTAGCAAGAGTGATTTTAAGAGAGAAAAATGAATTAAGTTGATTAAATGATATGTGCATCTAAAAATGTTAATAATCAACTTGATAGGTAGCAAAGAGAGATTTTTAAGAAAGAAAATTAAGTTTAATTTCTTAAATGATTTTTAATTGTTATTGTAAATGAATTTGCAATTTTAATCCCTGCATGCTGCTTTATTAAACAATGTATCAACCTTTACCAATAATGTGTTATAGTTAAAATTGATCTCTTTAAAAAATATGCTAACATCAAATTATTATATATTCAATTTTTAATGGATTTCAACTATGTTTAAGTAAGTTTTCATTTTTTAAATATGATTTAAGTAATGATCTTAAAAGAATCTCTTTTATATATCAATAACTTTGAAAAATAAATAATTAAGCGTATGACTCAAAAGTAGAACTGACACAGATGACATACATGTTATAGTCTATCATTTTTTTCAATTGTTTCATTAATTTGATCAGATAAATGCTTTTACTAGACAAAAACAGTTTCAGATGCAAACTATACCCATACACAAATTTCAGGATTTATTATTATACCTGGGAATTTCCTGTATTCAGAGAGCTGTTGTATGAGCCCTGCAACCCATGCTGCTTGAATATTTAAAAATTGTGTGATGAAGAAATTTTTTTTTTTTAAAAGTATTTTAAATTGCATTCACTAGCTAAATATTTGACACTTTCCTCTCATCAGAAGTCAAGACAGCAACCAACTTATGCTAACAACTTTACCAGGGATAGCAAACCTGCTTCCCACATGCTGCAAGGCTTGTTAAAAACTATGGTCCCACCATATGTATCACAAATGAACATGTTCTTCATTCAGTTAATTTGTGATTTTAAAATCTTCTCTTGTTATTTTTATTATAAACACACATTTCTTTTTTACAAACAGTTATTCCCAATTAAATCTACACAAATTATTTATGTGTGTGCGGCACATGTATTATGTATGTTTTATCATCTGAGAATTGTGTGCATTGTTAATTTGGTGTTTACTTTTAAGTTGTTAGGTGTTACGACATATGACTCACAAAGAGTTGAATTGCTATCAAAATGGCCAATTAACCGATTACAGCTGGGCCATCCCTTTATGAGACACACTACCTAAGATGCCAGCTGAAAAGGCCCCAATATGTGCCACCCAGTTTGGATACCGGTATAAAGATGCTTTGCACATATTGAAAGTGCAGTTCTTCTTTCATGCACTTGACATCACTCATGTTTCCCCCTCTGAACAGTTTTCCATGCTGAGCATTCCCAGTGATATCTTTTTACAACATTCCTTTGCTGAAACAATGGGAAAATCAGAACCAACTGGAGCATTGTGCTGTTGTGCCCACTGCACAAACAGAATATGGCGAACTAGAAAATGACATGGTGAGCATAGAGGAGTCAGAGCTGGCAGAAGATCATTGTTCCCTTTCGCATTTACTCTAAACCCAAGTGCAGGAGATTCTGTCATGTGGTGGATTATATTCTGAACTCAGACCTCACAGAGATTTTTGTATGTGTGATGTTTGCGTTATGAATCATCCTTTCAATCCCTGTCAGTGTTGCAAGCGGAGAGAGCAGTTTCTCTGAATTGAATCTCATCAAATCCTATATACTCTCAACAGTAGTGCAGGAGAGGCTTTGTAGATTATCAATGATATCAAAAGAACATGAAACAAGTGCTTAGCTCGTTTATGCTGAATTGATCAAAGCTATAACATGAAACGTTTAGCTCTTATTTATTTTTGTTGAACTTTTAACTCAATATTCACTGTGAATGCAAAATGGCAAAATAAACTATCAACCTTGAATGCAGGTGGGGGAGGTGCGATGACACAAAACCAAAATGTGACTTGGGGCCTCCAAAGTCATGCTTGGAAGCTCTGTCTGAATTTATAATAATTTCAAACAAATCAACTTTAAAATCTGATTCTAAAAATAATAAATAATTTCAATTGTACCTGAGGCAATACTCATTGGTGATTTAAAAAAAAAAAAAAAAAAGTCAAATGTGTACATTTCTCGCTGGCTGTTTTACTCCCGATATTGCTTCTGATTACTTTCTTGGTGTTCGAGTCAACATTACTGTACCTCCATCAGCTAGTTTAATGTTATTAGTTTTATGATGATTCACTAAATCAGGAACATTAGTAAATGACTGGGGAAAATAAATCAATATTATACATTTTGATAAAGTAAAAATTTTAGATAGTTAACTATTTTGGTTTACCATATTTGTTTAGATTTAAAACTGGGTCACAAACTTCTCCAGGGATTGCAAACAATATTAGAAGAATTTCTCATTTTAATAACATGGCTACCAAAATAAGCTTAAAAATAAAGTTAGGATTCTTCAATTAATTCGAGATTTTTCTAAATTTCTTCACTTTCACAAGCAAATGAATCTTAACTGCAGATCAGCAAATAAATGGATAACTTTCTAGGTGAATTAGAAAATCCTTTTATGTCTAATATAAATAATATAATTATTCATTAATAGGTTTAAGTCTTTAAGTTTGAGATGTATATCACACCAAATTTGAGCTTAACTGAAGAAAATGAACTGTCAAAGTCATACTCACCACTTCATCTTCTTTATAATTGCCTATAGCAAAGCGTTTATCATGTCGTTGCCGTAATTGCAGGTTCTTAATTTTACCCTCTGATATGACTACTAAAACATATGGATTTGTTGGATCTCCTTTAGTGCTGGCACGCACCAAAAATGCACCATTCTGAAAATTTTCAAAACAAAAAAAAAATATGTTTAAAGCATATAAATATATTTTGAAGCATCACATGAAACTGGGAAAGAAGTTAAGCTCTGCTATTTACATGTTTAAAGACTAATACTTAGCCCTTTACAGACAATTCAAGCTTAAGTTAATATTTTCAAAGATTAAAGAAAGTCTTACACTATAAATAAACCCCTGTTTTTTTCTCTCAACGTTTTTATAAATAATTAACAAATGACAACTTATTATACTGCTTAAGTACACAACTAGTATTTTAAATTAGTTTAAATTCCTCAAAAGAATATCTTTTAATCAAGTCTCTTTTGGATTAGATAAAAGATAATTTAAAGTGCCTATTTCTAAAAGTAGATTAATTGTGAGCTATCTAAGACTAAGAGTGCCTTCTTTTTTATATGATGGGTAGGGGATTAATGTGTTACAGGTAGTTTTTAATCAACATAAAAGAGTATTAAAATATAACTAATGTCTGAAAAAGATTCATACGTCTCTCATTTGATTAACTCTCTTTTCAGCCTCTTTTCTGTCAAGTTCTCCATGGAACCAATCAAATGATGTCAGCTTCTGAAAGTTTAATATAAATTTTTGAAAAAAATTGTTAGTTAGAGGCAGGATTCACAATATTTAAGAACTGTGTTTCATTCCCTTTTATGTTTTTTGCAAATTTAAGCAAGTGAAAAAGTACAATCCTTGAAAAATAAAACGTTTAATTTACACACACACATAAGCAGTAAAATTATATAAGTATATTACATCTCATAAATGTCTAGGAAATATAGCAAAAAACTCTCCCTCGGGAGAGGAGAGTAAAAGGGATTGTGCTAAACATTAATTAATAAAAGAGGGGGTGGGGGCAGGTTAAATGCCACTGCTTGTGGTGAAAGAAGAATAGATCAACAGACAGGGTTATAACAGCTGGCTCCTCCTCTTTCATCCCTTGACAGAACATGGGATACAAATTGTTAAATACCTGCCTATTTACAATATACATTATTTTTTAATGCACACATTAATTATTTCATGCACCTTGTCCATCTTTCACAGACTCTATAACAATTTTCATGGTCTTTGTATGATAGTTAAGTAACACAATTAACTTTCACTTTTGCATACCAAAGAAAGGAAAATTTGATGTAATTATAAGGCCTTGAATAACTTGAAAGTGTAAACATTAACCCCAGTTTTTCCTTAAGGTAATTACTTCAGTTTATCCAATCCTTGGAAATGATGGAGCAAACTTTAAAAAGGAATAGCTTTTATTTATGAATAATCATCCTAATTTAAATCCAAATACTGCCTTAATCCCCCCACCCCAAATTTAATTTTCAAAGCAAAAAGGAATGACCCACAAACATTTAGCAGAAAATGTTAACATTAAAAAAGACTTGCCTCCGTGATTGCATCATCGTAAATTTCTTCAGACTCGGGTGGCTCATGATGTGGTAATCTAACAGGCACTTTTGAAAGTCCTTCTTCAATTTTCTACATGAAAAAAAAAAATAATTCCAAGTGTCTCAAAAGCTTTCTTTACAGCTTTATAAATTACCTAAAAATAAATACGGGGTTCAAAGCAGGTAACACAAATATATATAACAATGTAAAGACAAAAGTGTAAAATATCTCAAGATACTTTAATTTTTTGTGGATCTATTATAAATACTTGTCTCATTTACTAAGATAATTTTTTCAGTGCTTCTAGTAAAATGAAAATATTATTTATGTAAACTATAAACTAATAGCAGTGTACAGTTTTTTTTTATTATATTAATTTGAAAACAGTAATCTTATGAAAAGAAATTTGCATACAAAGGCCAATTTTTATAATAAAGTACATGTGAGTATTTTTATTTATATTTAACAGGTCAACTAGTTAGTACATAGAGAATCATTCGTCAAAAATACCAAGCATATGCTTCAAACTAAGAAATTTGGTTACATAAATAATTTCAGAGATTTCAGGCTAAAACTGTTAAGGCCTATTTATTTTGATTCCTTATAAGTTAACTTAGCTTCAAATGATTTATTTGAAAAACTAAAAACTTCCAAAAATTGTTCTCCATTATATAAAATGACACATAATATCAACTTAGTAACAAAAATTAAATTTTACAAAAAAGTAAAGACATTTTTCAAATTGTATACATAATAAAAAAATGCTCATAAAAGAAAAAAAAGTTAACCATTTTAATATTATTATTTAAATATCTATTAAACAGTAGTAATTTATCTACTCAAAGAGAGCTTCACATGGTTTCAATTTTTTAAATCTAAAAATTGTGCTGGAGGATGCATAGTTTTTTTTTTTCTAAAAAAAGATTATTTTCCACTGGGTAATTGCTAATGATATCAATAGCAATCAAGCAGGAATGCGAGAATTGGAATGAACTACTCATGCAATAATTTTTTTTATTATAGGTCTGAAGCTTGCAAATGAGAAATCCTAGAATCAATAAGCATTATAAGTAATCAAATTTTCATTTAAAAAGAAATGCAAAAAAAAACCCAGAAAATAAATAAATATACTTGAAGCAGTGGACATCACAAAATGCTGGGAAGACAAAAAATGGATACACCATGCTTTTCAGTGGGACATATTTGTAAGTAGATTTAGTGAAGGCTTTATCAGTTTTTTTTCATGTATTTAATTAATTGACAGCTGTTTGGTAGCGATATTTCTTAGCACTTATAATTGTGTCACTGATATCTTTTTACAGGCATTTGCACCCTAATTTTTTAAGACTGCTTGTAAGAGAGAGTGAGAGAGCGAGCATTTCAAAGCTTAATTGCTAAGCCAGCTTCAGAGCGCAAATTTATTAGACTTACCTCTATCTGCAGTTAAAGACTATATTCAACATAGGCTTTATAGTTGGTGTGTTTTGAGAGGAGTAATAGTGTATGTACCTGTAACTGTTTCACCATTTAAAATGGACCCTAAATTGTTGAACTAATTTTTCATGACTAGTGCATTTTATTTAAATGTCAGCTCATTTTCTTTCCTTTTTTTCTTTGTTCAAAAAACAATGTGGGAAATTAACAACCCCAGGCCCATTTTTAAAGATCTTTATAAATAATAAATTAAAAACTACCAATGGGGATACACAAATATAAATTAAGAAGTAAGAAAATTATGCCAAGGAAGATCTTTGTAAATTGAAAGATAGAAAAGCTTTGCACTTGTGTTTTACTTCAGAGAGATCTGTTTAAAATAGAAACTAGCATTTGTTATATAAAAATGTATGTTTAAGTAGCATTTGGTGAGATTTTGTGTTCTTCGAGATTTGGCTTGAGAATTTTATGGAAAAAGGAATTTCACCATTTAAAGCTCAGAAAATGCTTAATTGATTGCTTTACTTATGCAATAACTTTTACATATTTTGGCATAATGATAAAGAGCTTGCATTTTTCATTGATGCTAGATTTTTTTATTTTTAAACATTAAGAATCAGCATCATCAGATTCACATTTATTTATGAAGTGAAATAGTGATTTGAATAAAAAATTAAATCATCTTGTCTTAACAAAAGAAGGGCCAGGTCTTAATTCACTATCAATAGATCCTAAACAAAAGCGAAGATGTTTGATTACACCATTCCTTGATGCTGTTTGAATCATGTTTTAATGACTGACAGTTGTTCAGAATAGAGTACAAATAGAAGAGGGACGTAGATAACAAAATGAGGTGTTAAGGCTATAAATAGATATAGTGCCAATAAAAATAAGCTGAACCTTTATGGTAGCATGCAGAGCCGAAGAAACGAGCACCTTTGCTTGATTACGGATAACTGGACCAGTTGGAGAGGCTATTTTCAAAGGCTTAGAGGTTGATGTGGGGCCTGAAGAAGAAGAACCTGCACTACTGTTGTCATCGGATTTACTGTCGGTGGTATCGATTGGAGGTACAGGGGGTAATTTTTCATGGCCCCGAGGAGGAAGCTGAGGTTTGATTTCTACAGGCTTGGCTGGTGGTTGCGGTTTCTTGTCTGTTTTAGGAAGTGGAACTGTGAATAAAGTGTCGGGAGTTCATTGGATTCATGCAAATTATCTACACTATATGTACCTAAAGCATCCAGCATTTGTTTAAAAATCCCTACTACTTAAAGATTCTGGAGTTGTTGATTTGCAGCCAGAGCATCGTGACTCAGTTGTTTTAAATCAACAATTAACATCAACAATTTAATATCTTGTAAGAAAATAAACCAGTGCTTTTACCAGAAATATTCATTAGAAATGTTGCAAAGTGATTTAAAAATTGTTACGTTTTGCCTTTTACATGGGTTGTAGCACAGGGATGGATGGATTTTGTCTGCCTTGGAAAATTAATGCACAATGCTTGCAAGGACCAAGTTAAAATAAAAAGCTCAGATAGTGTGTGTATTAAAGCAGAGTTTGCCATAATTTAAAAGAAAATTGTTTTAAAAAATACACACAAAGCTTTTAAAGCCAGACAAAGAATTTGGAGAGGGATAGACAATTATTACATCTAAAGATTGAGACAAGGGAATAGAGGAATGGACTATTATTACATCTAAAGACTGGGACAAGGGAATAGAGTGAGGGACAATCATTATGTCTAGAAATTGAGACAAGGGAATAGAAGGATGGACAATCCTTACATCTAAAGACTGAGTCAAGGGAACAGAGGGATGGACAATCCTTACATCTAAAGCTTGAAACAAGGGAATAGAGGGATGGGCAATCATTAAATCTAAAGATTAAGACAAGGGAACAGAGGGATGGACAATCATTACATATTAAGTTTAAGTGAATAAGGCAACCGCATCATGTAAGCTCAATTCCTGTAGATATGACAATAATGGTTCAACATGATTTCAATAGCTGCTATTAGAGATATCTGCCCCCAAGTACCAAACTCACTTTGACAACTGGTTGACAAGATACTTACTTGGTTTGCTACTTTGGAATTGTGTAAACTTTTCCTGTAAACAGACAACAGGAATTTTGTTGAAAAACAAAATAATAATGAAATAAAAATAATTTTCTCAACCAGAATCGCTCTATAATTAATGTTTTACTTGCCTAATTAACTTGTGGCAAGAGAGTAGGACTGCTAAAAAGCACTTGGTTGTTGTTTGTATCTTATTTAAGTCTAATCATCAATAAAACAGTTTCTTAATACAAATACCAACAGTCATATATGACTAAAATGTCAAATGTAATACTTACTTTAAGTTCTGCAGCCATTGGCATTTGAGCAGGTTTATTTGGAGGTGGGGTAGGTTTATTTGGAGGTGTAATGGGGGGTGCTTTGCTGTTGGGCTGCAGAGCATGTGGCTGCTGTATTTGTTCTTGTTTTCTTCTGTGATTTGGCGGAGGAGGAGGAGGAGGGGCTGGAAAAAAAAAACCAAACAAACATTGGTGGAGATAAAATTTTTAAAAAAATGCAGATTCCAATGAACTTAATTTTTTTAATACGCACATTGAACAAAGAAACATTTTAATGTTGTTAAAAAACCCTATATCAAGTTGTGCTTATAAAATAAAGATATTAAAAAGACATGTACTTTTTAACAATTATTTCTATATCAATGTGAAAAGTATCGTATCCGGAAATTTGATCGAAAGAAATTTGGTCGACGGAAAATTGATCGACGGAAATTTGATAGAACGGAAATTTGGTCGAATTTTTTTGTTTAGTTTATACATAAAAATTTTGCGTCAAATTTCTTTTTGAACGCATTATTTTGTTTTACTATATAGTATAGTGCATTCAAAAAGAAATTTGACGAACCTTTTAACGTCTGAACTGAAAAAAAGATTCGACTAAATTTCCGTTCGATCAAATTACCGTCGATCAATTTTCCGTCGATGAAATTTCTTTCTATCAAATTTCCGGTAACCGAAAAGTATGTATTGTAAGTGACCCTTAAGAAAACAGCACACAAACATTTAACTTATTAACAAATGAGAATTGCATTTTTTTAAAAAAGAGAATAACCCTAAATTGAACCCTCAACTTCCATTTATTAGCACGATGATCTGCCCGTTTATTAGCCAGATTATCTTCTAGCCAGTTGCTTAACCCCAGGTTAAATTTACAATTGAATTATTGACCTTTTTCTTATGCATTTGGGCAGAGCTGGCAGACATATTTAATCCCATTTTGCTTAACATTTTAACAACATATATTTTGGTAAGTTAAGAATTCTAAAAAAATTAGATGTATTAATATGTGAAACAATATTATGCCATGTATCAAATTTCAGCAGAGCGTTTTTTTGTGGTTTCCATTTGAATCAGTAAACTAAGAATTGTTTTAAAAAATTGTCATCTTTAATTTGTATTTCACTAAAGTTTGAATAATTTCATAAAACTGTAACTAGTTGTGGATGTGTTGAGTAGAGAGAAGCAATTTTTTTAAAATGTAAAATCCCATTTAGCACATGTTTTGTGAAACAAAATGTTTTCAATATTGTTATTGTCACAGCACTCGAACACTAATGTAAACCCAAATGACAACCATGTGTCTTTAACCTAGTTACCACAGAAACCTACAAGGTCATAAGGTCTGAGAAACTGTAATATTTTATGAAAAACATGCATTTTTTTTTATCTTCTTCAACTTAGAAAGATGTCAGGATCTCTAGGCTTCAATGTGGACCACGGCACAATAAAGATTTTTAGCCCTCTGGTCAGAACAAACACTTTTATAGTTATACTGTCTGAACGTTTTTAGCACAAGTGTTGAACCACCAAAATTTAATGAGTATTCCAACCTGGATCATCTTCAACCTATTAAAAAGAGAGAAGAAATTGAATAAATACAAATGACAATTTTTTTCTTTATATCTGTTTACAGTGTTAATTATCTTAAATGTTTAGGTTTTGATTGAAGCAGGAAATTCAATTTAGTTTTTAAAAAAAATTGATTTCTTTTTAATTAGAAAGATGTATACTTTCATTATACTATATTTAATAACGAAAAATAAGGAATCAAAAGAGAAAATTTAATGGAAATTGACTTACATGTCCCCCATCAGGTTCAATATACAGTTCCTCACCTGTTGGATGCAACATTGGTACATGATTTAATTGATGTTATTTGGTGAAAATATAATTAAAGCGAAAGAAAAGATTTACAGTATGTTTTAAAATTAATATTTTAATTAAACAATCTGGAAGAATAATGATTCACAAAAGCAGCTAAAATAAAAGTAGTCATAGTTTTTGAGTAAAATTTGTTTACCTTGTTTGTGATCAGTCTGGGAAAAAAAATGGAAACTGTTTTAAATAAAGAAAATAAATGCAAATACCCTTAAGGTAAAAAAACATTTAAATAACTATATTTTAGAAATAAAAATGGTATTTTTCTTTTATTAAAAATCTTACTTAAAACTTATTAACTACAATTTTAATTTGTGTCAAGTGCTTATATTATCTTGTCTATATTCTGGACATTTTAAAATATTACTTCTTGTTTTACAGTTTAAAAATAGTACAACTTTAGGTTTAAATCTTGATATATATTTACAAAAATCACTTTAATTTGTCTCTTATTTCATTCTTTGAAACTGTAATAAATAATTGTTGGCAGTATCTAAAATAAAAACATTATTCAAAAATGAAACGCAGAGACACAATTTTTATTTTTTGACGTTAATAGAAGCTCATTAAACTTTTTTGAGGCTGCTCAATATTTTTAACGTTTGTTAAGACTGAAATTTTTAAAGAGAAATTCTTAGTAAGATTTTAAAACATAATTTTAATTTCTTAAGAAAAACAATGAAGAAATAAACCGGAATCATTATTTTATATGTACCAACACAGGCTACCATGAACACCCCGAGAACAATCTCCATAAGCAAACCCCTTAAACCTATTAAATCTAAAAAGCTGTTAAAAGATAAATTTCACTTTTATGAATCATAAATTTATAATCTAATCTAGTTCCCAAACATTAATATTGGTTTAAAAAGGAGGAGTAAGAATGCCTAAAAGCAAAATGAGATAGTTTTTAAAAAAAATTAAGTAATAAAACTTGTATGAAAGTTCTAACTATATATAGGGTGTTTTATTTAGTCAGTGGTTTATTAAGTTTAAAAAAAAAAATAATGAACTAATTCCAGTACATGCAAACTATTATGTTTAAATATCAAAAACTAGAAATGTATTAATCATGTGAATTTTAATGTAATGAGTTCATTGAATTCATTTAGGTAAAAAAAGTTTTCCAATAAAATTCCTTTTTATTTGTCTCAAAAGGTGTGCTTTCAAATTTATCAACTGTTTCAAATCATTCTTATTTTTGACAAAAAGCATTATGATCTTTGACTTTTTTTTCCATTTTGAAAATAAAATAAATGTAAAAAATGGTTGTTTCTTGCTTGTATTGAGAATCTAAAAATGGGATCAAAATTATGCCTCTAGTTGCCCTTAAGTCTTACATTAGACTAGTGCTGTACAAACCTTTTTAACTATATAGGAAAAAAATTGTGAAGTTATCTTATTATCAGTTGCCGAGGGCAGCACATGACCTCTCATAAGAAACATACATTAAAGAAATTTTTTAAAGAAAATTATTCACATGATTACATCTTACCTTATGCATAAAAAGTCATGTATCCAATAGAATCAAGAGTAAAAATAAAGAAAATAAAAACTGTTGCCCCCTTTAATGACATAATTTGCTTTGAAACACAATTTGTAATTTGTGAAAGTTATTTTGTTATCAGTAGCACCTGCCCTTATTAGATTTACTAAATTTTCAAATTTTTAATGTTTTTTGTACTTGATGTTGTTCATTACAGAGAATCCAGCTTCACTGATGAAGGGTGCTTCCAAAACATTGTCAAAACTTTATTACTAAATTTCAATAGTTGTAGAAATTCATCGGAAGAAACATACATCATTGAGAATTTATTTGGCCACACATTCTTAAGTTTCTTTTTTTTTAAAAACACTTTCAAGGATCGTTCCTACTGTCTCTCGCAATTCCACACACTCTCCCATACCTGGTTAGACTAGCTTTTCTGACCTCCCCCTTTCCCATGTTAAAACGTCTCCTGTGCTCTCACACCATTTTCCAACAATACTGAAGCAATGAACTAGGTTTGAATATATTTTCACCCTAAAATGTTTCATTTTGTACACACATCATAAAAATGTCTCAAGCTTTGGAGGGTCATTTAAAATCAGCTTGCGGGCCGCTGCAGCCCGCAAGTTGGACAGCACTGCCGAAGACAATATGATGTTTCTGAAAATTTTTTAAAATGAAATTCAGACCACTATAAATCAATACCAAGTGTAAAATTTTAAAGTTTATAAAAGTTAAGCTACGAGTTGCGCTGATAAAGTTTACAGATATTAAAATCCTGTTAATTAAGAATATACATGCTATGACTGTTATTGACAATGATCATTAGATGCAGCCACATTTGTAAACAAACAATACCATTAAAATTAAATAGAGTGATTTACAAAGATTATTGGATAAGCATGATCTTTTCAGAATAACAGAGGATGTTTTTTTGTTAAATGAACACAGTGATTCAAAATGAAAAGAGGTGGACAAAAGTTGAAGAAGGGCTTAAAGTGTTCTAAGAAATTATAAAGATAAGAAAAGGGGTTCACAATAATAAGCATTATATCTTTTTGTTTTGTTTTTGTTCAAAATTATTTCAAGATGCATTTCAATCATTCAAGTAACAGGAATCTTTATTATTTTTTTAAAAAATGTAATAAACTGCATAAGTTGTTGAAAATCAGTTTAACACAGAAGAAAATCGAATTTCATTAACTGTTTGGTTTCATGAAATGTATCGATGAGTAAGTTTTTTAACAGAAGCATAAACTCTGATGTCTGTAAGATATTTGTGGAAACAATAACACTGGACTACTAAACACTGGTTGATCATACTGAAGTAAAATTTTACATTACTTTGTTAATGATGTGACTTTTTTTAAAAAGATTAAATTTCTGCACCCAGCAGTGGCACGTTCCTTGTAAATACCACAGAGTGTTTATCATAGTAAGACTGAGGGGCATGCACCTTATAAATAATTGATTTATTGCATTCAAGTGAATTCCTGTTAGTTATTTGATCGTTCATGGGATAAAACCATTATCATTTCTTGACATAGAATGTGACAAATGCCTAAATGTGTTATTTGTACTAAATGATTTTACACAAAATAACAGTTCACTCCTTCAATTACAGCTACAAAAAGCCATGTTATACTTTATATTTATGTTTGCTCTTTGATATTCTTCTTTCTAATCTATCATAAGCATCGGGTACAGTACAGTGCATATATTTAATTTTGTAAAACACAGAGTAAAACAGTTTCATTAGGCTCATAAAAGGGGGAAAATGTTAGGAGAAAACAGACATTTGAAACATATTATACAGTGAAAGCAACACGCAGATCTAAGCTATTCTAAATAGGTCCCTCAAGCATTTCTTTAAAAGATTTTAAGCAAAACAGTGATCGACAGAAGCAGAGAAACTAATTTCCAGGGTTCATAAATACATTTCTTTATAAAATGCAATGAGAAAATGACTGTGCAGAGTGGTTGTAGTATGTATTTTCTGTATTCAACAAAGATGAAAGCTAAATTTTTAAATAATGTGATGCTCATAAACATGGTTTTCCCATCAATAAATTGGCATGTTTGTCATTGGCTTTATTATGTCAGTCTAAAGATGAAAAAAAACAACATTTTTTCAAAAGCCATTAGATTTGTTCCATTTGATTGTCCTGTCTTTTTCTGTTATCAATCATTCCAGCTTAAAACAGAAATAAAATCTCAAAGACAACCAAGTTCTTAAGTTGATCTGAAAGGCATTTAAATTCTCTGACAACTTCATCTACAGTGCACAATTACAGCTACAGCTTAGATAAAAATTTTTTGGTGATCTAGTTGGTGACAGTCCAGCAAAGCTGTCTTTAAAATTCAAATGCAAGACAAATGCAGACCAGAATTAACAAGCTTGATATATTTTTTTTTTGGCCTTTTAAAAGCTCCAACTAAAAAATGTTAATGTTTATTGCTAATTCAAAAAGTTTGCAACAGCTTGCGTCTAGTTAAAAAAAATGGCAAAATGTAAATGTTTTTAATAAATAACTGCAGCTGGAGTGCCAAAGAAAAAACGGATAAGCACAAAATATTTGTCCTTTCAAAATAGGTATGCAGAGACCATTTCAGTAAATCCTATCCAAAACCAAACACACTTACCAGGCAAGCACTGCCTTCACAACAATAGTCAATAGTTTCAAGTACCATCCATTTTGTGGTGGTACAATTGGATTATTATTATAATTTTGAAGCTAAACTGTTTTTTATTTTTTTATTTTAGCAATTTAAAGTGTTGTTAAAAAAATCTCTGACCTACAAAAAAGAATTATGGTTATTTCAGCAATTAAAATGATAAACATGTAATAAGAGAATTAACTACTGGGTTTTAATAAAGCCATGCCAATTTACTTTGCAAGAAGACTCTTTATTAAATATTAACATCTGTGCTGCATTGCAAAGATTAGACATTGAAATTAAGTTCATGTATTTCTTGAAGTAATTTAGGAAAACAAGCTTGTGCACGCATTGAATCAATGTGAAGAGAATGTTAAGAAATATGCCCTTCTCACTACCTGAGCATCATCCCAATCCTCATCCCATTCGCCATCATCTGAATCTGACTCAGGAGGTGGTGGTCTTTTAGAAACAAACAAGGGCAACAGGATTACAAGCTGTCATACCCACTGGAGGATCATTATTAATGCATATGGGGTCGTTTGTAAATTAAATCACGCTAAAATGACCTTTTTAGGACCCCCCCCCCTCCTGTCATGAAGTGTCACAAATTCTTTAACCCCCTCCCCCAACGTCACACCTAATAAAATCAAAACATACATAAAATGTTCATAAATTAAATAAGATTTTATTTTATTCCTTAAAATGTTCCCATAATGGATTAAGATGTAGTATTATTAGAAAACTGAGTTTCATAGTACCTATAATACCTGAGGCAATTTTCACCTCAAATTAATGTTTTTAAAGTTAATTTAAATAGATTTTTTCAAAATTAGAAAATTTTAGATTTTAAAAAAAATGTGAAGTCACACATTTTTTATCCCCCCCCCACCCTGTCACAAATTCTTGACCCCCCCCCCCCCCCCCCCCATGAGCGTGACGTAATTTGCAAATGACAACTATGGGTATTTATTAAATTTTGAAATGTACAAAAAAAACACACAAAAAACCGACTGAAACAGTTGATGACTTTTTCCCCTTTACATTTTCTATTAGAACCTTTTTGTATTGACAAAACTTTCGTTAAGTTCATAATCAAACTAGGCTGTTTAAAAAAAGTTAAAAATTTAACACTTCCTTTTTAAACAAATACAAGCACACAAATGAAATGCAGATTTGAAATCCTGGGGATGGTTCCAACTTGTACCTTGCAAAAGTGTTTGCTCCTGGATCTGGTCTAGGTGGCAATCTTGGCTCTGGGTTTTTGTTCACTTCTGGAATCTCATAGGTATCATCTGAAATCTCGGGCTGCTGACACATGAATTTATAATCATTAAAAATGCCATCTAACATAATCTTGTTTCTTAAGGAACTGTCCATTTACATATTTACAAAGCACAGAAAACTCCTTTCATGTCAAGAGAATCAACCACATGCTAAGCATTAAAAAAAAAATCTCTATGAACAACATCCTATACCTAAGCATCTGCCATAAACATCCAACATAAGCTTAAAATTTCCTTGACATCTACACAACAAAACCACTTGTTTCCTCATGCAGATAAAAAAAATATTTCACTTCACCACGGGATGGGTGGAATCCCCCACTGTAGCACGCCTGACTTTTTCTACACTAAAAGGTAACAGTGATCTCACAGGCTCACTAATTTTTCTATCTTTGTCCAGAAAAGATGACTTTCCTTTCAGCACGTCCGGCTTATTAAATTGTAATTTGCTCTCTAAATATCCAAATGAATCCAAAAATGTGTTCTTTTTTCTCCCTTGATCATATTCTGAGCTTGTCACGTGCTGAGGAGGACGAGTGTTCAAGTGATGAAAATTATCAGATTTAAGTCTTTTTCGCTGAAGTCAAAGCAAAGCTTGGGTGGCAAGGCTATACGCTCAGATGTTTTGGCCAGGATGCAAATATTTATACCATGCGCTTGAAAAGGATGGATGGCATACATCCAGCGAGAGCCAAGGCAGATGTAATTACTGATACGACAGATGTACAGAAAACAGCATGCTTTTCCCTTTGACAAGTCATTTGGACATTTGGCATTTGCAAAAAAAAAAAAAAAAACCAATGCATATCAGTTTTTAAAAGTAGCAATAGGCAAAATGCTCAATTTAGATGATAACATTACAAATGACAGACAGTGCTGCTTGTAACTGAAGACAAGCTGTGCCAAAGATTTTTTTTTTAGAAACTGCTTAAAACACATCAAAGATAGAAATTCACAGAAGAAAAAAAAGCCAATCTGCTCATTCTTCAAACCCACTTTTATATATATTTTGTAGCACACCATTATTTAACTTGATGTCAACCTTGTCTTTGGGACATTTTTTAAAACTAGGATCCTGTTGAACTAAATATTTTAATCTTAGAGGTTGAGGAAGGTCTTCAGCCTGACACAGGGTAGGATAGTTTTTAGTAATATCAATTTTGACTGCGGCGAAGTTCAGTGAAAATACAAAATTGAGGTTTAAATTGGCAGGGTTTTAAAAGAACCACCTTTGTTACCGGTATAAGAATAAAGGTGAAGCTGTCTTTCTTTATCATAATTTATGTCATGGCAGTAACACCTCTATAGTTTTAAGCTTCAGTAGAAATAATTTGTCTGGCTAAACTGCAGGTTAAAGAATTTTTACAATAAACATGCATTGTTGCAAATTGTTATATGAAAAGAATTATGTTTTATTAGCTCTTGTATAAAAGCAAGGGAGAAAATAGTGTTTTTACATTTTTTAAATCATGCAAAGCATGTGGAGCTTGAATTGCAAATGGACGAAATCACTTAGAAGATAATTATACTATGTAATAACGTGTGTCCAAACTTTAGGAACACCATAATTATAACTATTTGTAAATAGTCAAAGAGGTTTAATTGAAAATTTGGAAAAATAAAAACATAGTAATTGAAATTAATCCTAAATGAAATTAATAAAACAAGCAATGTGTTACACGTTAGAAGGAAAAAGAAAATTATAACTCATTCTGTGTCGATAAAATGATGGAAGGAACATATCGAGGATTAAAATGCTCTTTGTAAAACATAAAGTCATAAACAAAAAAACTACAAGCTCAAATCAGGTACTTTAAAATTTATCTGGATTCAAAAATATGTAACAAATTTATTTTTTTTCAAATCACTGGCTTTTTCTTAAACCTCATATTTCTTCTAAATTATCACAAACAAATTTTGAAAAATTATCTTACCACCTTTTATCAATAAGAATTTTAGAATTGGGATAATAACTGTAAATAATAAATAAATAATTTTTTAAAAAATCAATAATCTGTAAGGGCAAAATTAAAATACAGTTCTCCCTTGATTTGCACAGATTTTAATTGCATGATTAGGTCATTAGTACTTTGATAAATGAATGGCCTGTACAAATTTCAGGTTGTGTGACAATTTTTTTTTTATATCATAAAAGTGCATCTCCATGTTTTACATCCACAGTATTGTGCAAACTAAGATTCCCATTTTATTGAGCGTACCGTTGAAGGAACACTGTACATTATTTCTGAACAAACAATATAATTTCTATAATTCTTTGTCTTAGGCAACCGTTAAATTTTCTATAAGATTCAAACTTAGTGGAAACACAAATTACCAAAGGAGCAAAAAGATAAACTTTCAAGTTTGTGAGACTTTCCATATATTGTTTTTCTCAGGGCAAACTTTCATTTTTAATTCCATTACTTTGATAAGCATTTTTTAGATGCATATGATTTCCTAGTTATTTCTTAATTGTCAGTTGAATGAAATATCTGCTAAAAGCTTATAGTGAGAACCCATTCTGTTGAATCCCAGGGTGACTTTTCACTTTTATGTTGCAAGGATAATAAGTGAAGGAATGTGTTCAAGCCGGGTGAAGGAAATAGTAGAACAAGGTGTGTGGAAGCTTAAATCAAAAGACAGGACAAAAGTTGCAAGACAAACTTTCCACAATCCATTTTGAACAAACATACAACACTGAGGGTGTGTCACTCTCATACTCAGTGTAGATGTAGCAGATACGTTAAATATAGAAATGTATGCTATGTTGTCCTGATGTTGAAGTCAGCTGATCAAAAATATTTCTTTTAGGTGACTTAACAACTAAGAATGTTCATGATTTAATCAATTAACAAATACAAAATATGGAAAGGGATGTTAAAAAAATTTTCTACACATAATTATTTGAGGAAATGGGGAGATCAATAATATCAGTACCATGATTTGAAAGCAGTGTTAATCAATTAAACAGAAAAATTAAAATAGTAAATGCTTTTTTAAAATTCTAGACTAGAGATCCCCAACCTTTTTGAATTATAAAATGGCCATATTGATATGCAAAGTCAAGGATATTGAATTTCTTTTTTTAAGGAAACAGTTAGGATTGTAAATAGAGTACTCTTTTGTGCACCTTTGAGGGACTATCACTTTCTTTGAGGTTGGGGACCTTTCTTCTAGAGTAGAACATTAAAAATCTAAGAAATGTGAAACAATGCAGAGATTCATTATGCACAGAATGAAAATTGTAACATTAATGTAAATTAACTCAATTCTGTGAAAAATATGTTTAAATATTATGGAGGGTTCAGTGACAACATTATAGATAATTCAAAACAACCAGTCTACGTTAATGACAATACAATGCATTTACATAAACAACTTAAATAGTGAAGCTGGAGCAACAAAAATGTAGTTGAAGTTTTAGCTGAAGTTGGAGCTGTACAAAACAAATTGGGTAATTTGACTTGGTCATACTATTCATCAGTCGACCTTGATCTATATTAGGGGAAAAACTGTTTGACATCTAATTCCCAACCAGGAGCTATAAACCCAACATTGGTGACTGCGATGGACATGATGAGTTGTAATTTTTTTTTATGGCAGCCGTTATCTCAACTACATATATTGAAAATCCATTTCATCTAATTTTTAATATTTTTTTTTTGCGTGAGAGCATGATCATATTTTGTTAAGATATTTAACAATACACCTCTCAGCTTGACAGATTACACATAATAAACCATTCAAATGAAGAATGTTAAGAAATAGACTGGGGAAGTTAATAGTAAAGCACTGAACAACAAGGGGAAAACAAAATTCGTAAGCAAGTGCTAGTGCAATGTAGGCAAAAGACTTGCACACATGAAAGTACCGGGGTACTTCTCATGGTGCAATGCTTGGAGCTCATCCGTGCTAAACAGTAATTGCTAGATATTAATGTGGCAGTAAAAGTTTTAAATATACCACTAAACCTCCAAGCAAGCCTACTGGTTGTTGTGTTGAGCCGTACTTCCTATGAAGGGATGGACTTACCACCTTAGGTGGGCTCATATCCTCGTAAAAATCCTTGGTTTTTAGAAGGAAAAAGGAAAATTTATTATTACAAAAATGTATTTAAAAATAGAGGTTTAAACCAGAAATTCACACCCGGCTGTTTTTGGGGGGTCATTTTGGAATTTTAAAAAAGGTTTCATGCTTAAAAATGTTTTCATTAGTATTAGTAGTAATTAATAAAGTCAGGCAAGAGCTGGGTAAACATAAATGTTTAAAAGAACACCCAAAATGGCAAAAACAGTGTGAAACAGTGTGGATGAAAGAAGACACAATACATCATTTTCATGAATTGTGCAAAACAATTGGCATTCAGAGTTACACAGGAATCACATTGTATAAAAGTTACAATCAGCTCTTTCCTTACTGAAATGCTCAAAGAACTCAGAAAGTTCTCTCTGTGACATCTTTGGATAAACAAAATAAAGGGAGCATCTGTGATGGAGATAAAAAAATCTGATTCACTAATATCTAGCCCAGAACATATTCCCAGGTATTAAAAGATAAAAATCCACTGCAAAAATCTGTGATGTGAATATGCACAGAGTTATGGACAGACAGTCATAATGTCCCACTTGGCAGCATAAACAATAAAAAGTGTTCTGCACCCAATACAAAGTTGGTCATGTGTAGGTGAATTTTATGTAGTTTGCACATAAAATATAAACTGAAACAAAGCAGAAAAAAAATATGTTTCTACTAATTGACTGGGTGCTTATTTATTATAACGGTAAGCAAAAAAACTATAATTCTAAGGAAACAGATTTTATTTTTACAGTGAAATTTTTAAAAATTATGTATTTAAATTTCTTATGAAACTGTTAAAACAAGATATAGTAAAAACATATAGAACAGCAGATTTATCTTAATTTAAATAAACATACAATCTTAGTTAAGAAATGTTTTGTTAAATTTAATTAAATGAATTTTAAAAAAATACACACATAAAAACAACTAAAAATTTACAAAATACAATTTTACAGAATTATCTTTTTTGTAAAATAAGGTTAAAATAAACTGACAAGAGCATTATCTGGACATAACTAAAATATATTCTATTTTTATCAGTCAATTAAAAATTTAAAATCTTCAAGAATTTGTTTTAATATGCCTCCCTGCACAATGGAGGTGAAACAAAGTAAGGTGTGACCGGTGGGGTTGCACATGTACCAGGATGCTCAAACAACTCCAGGAGTTAAATTTAATTTGTTTTTTATTTATTAGAGATAGAATAAGTTGGACAGTCTGCCTTGGAGAGATCTCGCTAAAATTTCCTGCTTAACAGATATGATTAGATTGAAAATTATATGCCATTTTGATTTGGTGCGAGTGTTCATTCAAAGAACATTGCCATAACCACAAAGAGACTGATATTGACAATTAACTTCTAAACTCTTGACACTCTTAACAGCAGTGGTGTACCAAGCATAATACTAGTTTAGATGGGCAAAGGGTTACAATGTATACTGCCCTATATAAGGATCGAAACTTGTAAAATATCGTCCACAAACCAATGAAAGTTACATTTAAGCTAAAGAAACCCACTTAATAGTGAGTATGTGAAATGACAGTTGAACAAGATGAGGCTTATGTCACATGTAATGAAAAAGTTGTACATAAATTAAAGTAGGTTCAAACCGGTGAATAAATCAGACTTAAACATAACTAATATTTACACTGATATATTTTTGATGGTTAAAAAAAGCTTCTTGTTAAAAAAAATAAATGTAGGTCAAGTTACAATTATAGGTCATGAACAATGTTCCCTTCAAGCTGCGCGGCCACCGCGCAGCTACCTCACAGATGCTGTGCAGCAAATTTTTATAAAAATTCATTCTAGCAGATACGCTGCACTCTGCAAAGTAAAACTGTGCACACAACTTTATGATTTTGCACACGAACCAACAAACCTTAGAGGGAACATTGGTCATGAACTTTCAGCATGAAACATGAAAGAGTTGTAAAAAGCTATTGTATCTAGAGTGAGCTGGAAATTAGTAAGCAGACAAGACAAAAAAGGTGAAGATTGGACAAATATGTTTACTTATAAAATTATTGAAATTCCAGATGATACGAAATTTTGTAATATGAAACAATTATTTCGAGGACTAATGATGTGAAGTACCGGTATTTGTTGAACATTTTTGGGGGCAGGGATCATACTGATGTCACTTCAACAAATTATCTTTGTTTAATTATTTCCAGGATAATGTTGAATATTCTAAAATACTGGTTTTACTTTTAATTCTTGAAACATAAGCCATCACAAAGACAGTACGGTAATTTACCTTGGGGATATTTAATTTTAGCCAAATGCAATGTTTGTACTATGATAATTTCAAGACTGAGGGAAGCAGTAGCCGGCATTTACTTCCCCAATCATTTAGTACCCTAAAACCAATGTTAATTAGCTTCAGCCCTCATTGCTTTCAGCCCTGATTGGTTTCACCCTTCATTGCTTTCAGCCATGATTGGTTTCAGCCCTAATTGGTTTCAGCTCTCATTGCTTTCAGCCCTCATTGCTTTCAGCCCTTATTGGTTTCAGCCCTCATTGCTTTCAGCTCTCGAAACAAAGGAGTAGCCAGGGATAGTATGGAAAAAACTCTGCATTTGGTCCCAAATGCGGCCCCCCAAATGCGGCCCCTCAATATAAAGAAAGTGCCACAAGTGGTGAACATTATTAAAGCTGTGTTTTTGTAAAATTAATACAACTAAAAATAACTTCCTAAAGCAAACTACTGTGTGTCAACAATCTATGGTATGTTAAAGCAAGATGACAGCAAAAAATATTACAATTTGTGATCTGACAACAAAAGGAAGATTTAAGCTAAGAACCAAAAATTACTAGAAAATCTAGATTTACTGTGTGGATTCCTGCCAGACTGGATTAAATAACTCCCCATTATTGAAAGCATTGCTGAACATTTCTATTGTATGCTATCTCCCATTATTGAAAGCATTGCTGAACATTTCTATGTATGTTATCTCCCACTATTGAAAGCATTGCTGAACATTTCTATTGTATTCTATCTTTAGTTCATCTGCATAAAATGCGCAAATAATGATGCAATAAACAAACTGATATCCCCTCACTTGATCAAATAGTTTGAGAAGAATTTCTTATGCACATGCAAGTTGGAGAGGTCAAGGATTCTCTTGCTGAGGCACTGTTTAAAATTTTTGATAGACATTCACAGTTATTTGAGTTTTTACTGGTAAAAGAAATAAAGTGGTTAAAAAAAAGAAATATTGCATGGAAAAAAAAAGCTAGCTGTACAAACCAGGAGAGTATACAAACCAGGAGAGTATAACAGGGTCAAAGTTGCAACGGCAATTAATAAATAAACATTTTTTCATTTTGCTCAAAATATACACCCTGCTGATTTCTAAATTCTTGTTACAGAATATTTTGATTTATTTATTTACAAATAAAATTATAAAAATATTAGTTTCCTTTATATTCCCTCATGCAAGAAGAAAAATTATACAATTAAAAGGCTACAATAAAGCAAGCTTGAAACTATCAAGACATATAGGTGAAGGCATCTAATACACATATATATTTTTTACCTGGACAAAGGCAGTTAAACAAATATAGTAATTTTAGAGTAAGCTAGTATTTACAAGATATTGCAATACCTGTGGACTAGTAAAAGGCTGCAAATATTCATCACCTTCTTCTGACACTTGAGCCTGTTGTAAAATATCTCTTTAAAAAAAAATAAACCTGAAGTATCCGCGTTTATTTTCCGCCTCAAATTGGGTGCAAAATACAACAAAGAAATAACTAAAGCATACCTTGCTAAACAAAATTGAACGTTTAGCTTTGGTGTCTTTTAAATAAATTCCCCACTGAAGCTTTTGTATTAATATTTTCAATATGAATTGAATATAGTAAAAACAACATTGTCGTTAAATCATTATTTTGCACTACAGAGTTGGTTAGCAAACAAAGAACAAGATTTTTTTGTTTTCCTTACCATCTAAAGTTACTTTGTAAACTCAAACATAAGAGGATTTACATTTTTCTTTCCTTTTCATAAATCGAAATCCACAAAATAAAAATAAGAATTTTGGGGTGAATTTGTCTATGGCTAGCAAACAATGAGAGACTTCACCATTGTCCAGGTCCAAGTTTTAAGCATGGGATTATACAGATAACTTATTTTACCTGTCTATGTTGTTTTAATCATTATCATCCATAGTTATTTTTACTTCTATGATTTTTGTGTAAGCATACCATCTTACTTTGAAAAATAAAATTAACAATAGTACATAAATCTCTTTCATATATTTTCAATGGACACAAGAAACAGCATTGCTGTGTGTGCCAAGTTACAACAATATCACAGAAAACAGCTTATGTTTTGTAAGGTAAAAAAGTACGATACAAAGTTTAATTATTTGTATAAACAAAGTCAGACATAAATAATAAGATGGCTTAATGCAAAGCATAATGCACGTAATTCTAAAATATTTTTTTTTAAAGAAAATAATTACTGTATTCATTCAGGCAGCATACCACCCTGTTGGTCAGTTAGAAATTTTAAGTACCAGTGCACACTTAATTTTTATAATAAGCTAAAGAAAAGGGGAAAAAATAATATGTTAAACATCCAACAACAAAATGTTAAATTACAATTAAACACCACATCCACGTGCAATGAAGGATATATATATAGTGTATATTACCAATTACCCATTAAGCTTTAAAAAATCATAAAAGAGATGCTACAAAAATTAAGATCTTCATACACATAACATGCAAGATAATTTGCAAGAATTTAAGCAACAAATCAGATTTAATTATATACTTAAAATGGCCCAGACATTGACTTTATACAGGTTCCAATTTTAATTATTTTTTTTTTGAATAGTAGATCCCATTGGCACTAATTATTGCCATGAGCAAATAAAGTTTTTTAAATTAATTTTTATAATTAATGAGAGGATGTAAACCAGTGTTACTAAGGGAATATATTTGATTGTTTCTAATAATTACAGCTTTCAATTTTTTCTTTTACCAGGGAGTACATTCTTAGACCTTAAGTAGATAATATAGAATATCTCATGGTGGATGGACCAAGAAATATGATTGGTGGGCCATGAATAGATCAAGAGTCACCAAAATTTAACACAGTGCAAAAATTAGATTATTTTGACAATTTACAGCTTTTGTTGGTAAGTGATTTAGACCAAACTTTCCAGGAACCATCGTTAGGTCAGGAAGTATGATCATGTTAATTTTGGTTGAAATCCATAGTTTGGTTTTCATTTTATCAACTTACACCAGCAAATGCAAAGATAATGCCTTTTATATATATTTAATGAAAATATCTGTTTATTTTGAAATACTTATGCTAAAAAATCAGGCCTTGCCCAGAATAGTTGAGTTCCCCCATGAATGTGAAAATTATCTATGGTTATCTAATAAATGCCACCCTAAAAAATTTTATATTCCCTCTTTTCTAATATTGTTAAATACATAGCCCCAAAGAGAGAGTGGCTCAGGCAACCAGTTTTTCTGGCTGGGTGATAGCTATAAAAATGAATACCAGTCTTAAATATGATTTAATTACAATTAAATATTAAGTTTGTGTCAAGGTGTTAACCTCTTTACCGGCTATTAAAAATTTTAAAACTAACCCTTATTTGGCGAATAAATATTAAAAAAAACAACAGTACGGTAGACCGAAGAAGTCATAGTGTACACAAAAATTTGATTGTTTCATAACCATCAAAATAAAATATTTCATGGGATCTGAACAACTGGAAGGTCTGTGACATTTGTTGTTGTGTAGAATTCTCAAAAAGAAACACTTTTACACTGTTATTTACTGCAATCTATGCACATATAACGTCGCTAAAGTGTTGTTTGCAGTCTTCTAAAAAAATAGGTGTTTTTATGTATTTTGGGTATTTTTAGGTATTTTTGAGGCTTATGGCTTCCCATAGTTTTGAAAAAAACCAGCTACTTGCACTGTAACTACGTCATAGCATTTTGGATGAGAATAATCGGGTCTGCCGTATACTGCAGATCATAATATCATTTGGACGATTATAGTCGGGTCTACCGTGTAAAGGTCAATAGATCAAGACGACTATAGTCGGGACAACCGGTAAAGGGGTTAAGCAAAAATATTATCAAATTGGATTTTAATCAATTTTTGAGTAGATCAGTAAACATCACACACACTCTCTCTCTCTAATTGTTCCAGCTTTCTTCACCAGAAACAAAATTGACAGAATTTTTAAAAATTTTTCATTATTGGCATCTCATAGTAAAAGGGCTGTTAGTCTGTTTTACATTCAGAAAAAGAAAGGTAACAAAAAGAAGCTTAATTTGAACAGTTTAAATAAATTATGTTAAAATTATCTATGAATTAAATTACTGAATTATTTTTGTTTAAGTTATAATTCTTACATCAAGTGTTTCTTTGGTTGACGGAAGTGCTTGATTTCTTCTTGGAAGAGGTGGAGCTGCAGGGTCCTGGAAGTAGGACAGAGACTGTCAAAATTGACAGCACAAATATTTCTGTAGTTAAACCAAAATATTTACCAGTCTAAAACCCATTAATTCATATGCAAACCCGCTTTGTTTAGGTTGGGGAAAACCTGAAAAGTGTATAACCTGCTCATTAGCTGACCCATAAAATAATATGCTAGTGTAAGCATTATGGTATAAAATAATATCTAGGACCAGAAATGAAGGACAGCCTTCTGTATGCTGTAATGTACTTACATTATCTTTTTCTGATCATGTTGGGAAAATACTGGCGCCTTCTACTTCCAGTATATTATTTTCTTAATATTTAAAGCTTCTGGTCATGTATTCGATTATTGTAAAACATATAGTAAACTAAGCCCTCAGAAATCTAAAATAACAATCTCATTAGGCATATTCAATGTACCTGGAGAAAATGACAAAATATCCTTTAACAAGATCATAAGTTGAAATATTTTCACTTGAAATATTTTTTTAAAATTTGTTTTAGAGCGCTGAGTCCTATTTTTTTTAAATTTTCAGTATGGCTTCTATATATAAACCGGAAGACTCAATCGAAACGAGTACATGTCTTATATATAATATTGTATGTTTATTAATTTTGGATTTTAAAAACAATAATTATTTTCTATAGACTAGTACAGTTTTGCCGCGACTGGCATATTTAATGGGGTTTGGCTTATGAGCATGTTACATCAGGCATTTCCTGGCCAAAACTAAGGGGATTGTATGAATGAGCTTATGAACAAGTATATATTGAAGCATCATGTTAACTTTAAGCAACTCGTTCTTAATAATTTGACCCCAAGCAGAAAGTTTAACAATTAGTATGTTAGTTCTTGTTTTGACTTTTTCTTTTGGATTATATCTTTTTCTAAAAAATATGCAATTCATAATAATTATTAACTTCTTAGATCTGATTAATTAATGCCATTTTATTATTTCATGTTGTTTGTAGAAATCTCTGTATACATTGAAGCAATTACTGCCTGCACATATGGAGCACAGACAAAGGGCCTTTAAGCTTTTATCAAAATTTCAATAAAAGATCAAATTTACATAAATAATGAACCCATAAATAAATTTTAACCTCTCTTTTGAGATTAAAGACTTTCTGATAGTATTCAGCTGAGTATTAGAATTAATTATAAAATAATTAATAATAATAATAATAATAAAGTTCATTTGAAAAATCACGCTTCATCCCCAAAGGCTCGAAGCGCGGTACAAAAACTAAGCTGGGAGATAATAAGAAGCTGGAAAAGATTGTAGACATCATCATTCCAGCAGGTGTTTGCGAAATAGATGAGTTTTTAAATTTGTTTTGAAGGACTCCAGAGTCTGGCTGTTTTTGAGAGCGTCAGGAAGGGTGTTCCAAATGGTTGGGCCAGCAAATGCGAACGTGCGCTTTCCGTAAGTTTCAAGGCGAACACGCGGCATCGAGAGTTTGCCACTATCGGATGAGCGGAGTTGTCTAGTGGGTACATAAGGCGTCATGAGCGCTTGGAGATAGGACGGCGCCAGGTCATGCAAGCAGCGGTAGCACAGAGTTGCGATTTTGTACTCTATACGAGCGCGGACCGGCAGCCAATGCAATTCTATCAGAAGAGTTTTAGCATGGTCGAATTTGCGTTTACGAAGAACAATTCGAGCCGCATTATTCTGTGCTTTTTGAATTTTATCAAGGAGCGTAGCTGGAAGACCCACCATGAGAGCATTGCAGTAGTCCATGCGTGATAGCACGAATGAAGACATCAGCCTCTTTGATGCATCCAACGTTAAGAAGGGTCTGATATGACTAATTCTGCGCAGCTCTAGAAAAATCGCCTTGCAAATCATGTTAATGTGATTTTCCATAGTTAGTGTTCTGTCTAAGTAGACACCCAGGTTTGGCACTGTTTGAGCAAACTCAATCTGCACGCCTGAGAGAGTAAAGGATGGCGTATCTTTTAAAGATTTTAATTTTTGAGCGGTAGCAATGGGGATCACCTCAGTCTTTTCATCATTCAATATGAGCTTGTTTATTGTCATCCAGTGCTTAACTGAATCCACTGTCTTCTGTGTCATATTTAGAAGCTGAGGGAGCTGAGAGGGGATCACGGATTTCTGAAGTTGGGTATCATCCGCGAACATGTGATATACCATGTCAAACTGCTTGATCACTGCACCCAGGGGCTGAACGTACATAGTGAAAAGCACCGGGCCTAAGACCGAGCCTTGGGGTACTCCGAATTCAATAATGGATTTCTTGGAGGTCAAGCCGTTTGTGATAACTGATTGGACCCGATTTGTCAGATATGAGCGGAACCATCTCAGGACGGTATCGGTGAAACCGAACGTATATTGCAGACGTTGGAGAAGTATGCCGTGGTCAAGCGTATCGAACGCTGCCGATAGATCCAGTAACGACAAAAGGGATACCTGGCCCTCACCACAAGACGACAGAAGGTCATTTACGACACGCAACAGGGCTGTCTCAGTAGAGTGATGCGTTCTGTATGCTGACTGAAAAGGCTCAAACAAGTCACACCGAGTGAGGTGATCCAGGAGCTGTCGAAGAACGACCCTCTCTAAAATCTTTGATAAAAATGGTAGATTAGAGACGGGGCGATAATTTTCCAACAGATTAAGGTCGAGATTTGCTTTCTTTAGCAGTGGAGTTACAACCGCCTCCTTAAAGGAGGATGGAACAAAACCAGTTTTCAAAGACTGATTTACGATATTAGTAATGATAGGGACAATTTCATCAAAACATTCATACAACAGACCTGCCGGAAGAGGGTCAAGCAAACATGACTTTCTTGGGGAGTCAACCAGGATTTTCTTCACATGCGATTCAGTGACCTCCAAAAATTCGCTCATAGGAGTGCCATTAAACGGCAAGAATTCGGGAGCATCTGTGCAAATGTCAAGTCTCGCCCTGATCTTCTTAACTTTCGTAACAAAGAACTCATTTAGAGCGTCTGTGCAAATTTCAAGTCTCGCCCTGATCTTCTTAACTTTCGTAACAAAGAACTCATTTAGAGCGTCTGTGCCAATGTCAAGTCTCGCCCTGATCTTCTTAACTTTCGTAACAAAGAACTCATTTACAGCATCTGTGCAAATGTCAAGTCTCGCCCTGATCTTCTTAACTTTCGTAACAAACAACTCATTTAGAGCGCCTGGTAACTCGGCCAAAGCAATATTGTTTGGCACAGATGTGTCCTTCTGTTTACCGGTCAGCTGACCGACAATGCGAAATAAATTAATGTGAGTTGTAAGTGAAAACAAAGTATAGTTCATATTGACTGTTTTTATTGTTCAAAAATGAATTCTGGAAAACAGGATTTATAGAACAAATTGATGCAGAGATAAATTGTAATATAAAAATTTGATTTTTAAAATTTTAGTTAATTTGTTTGATTTTCAGGAGCAATTAAATGGCACAATTATGCTAGTTGAGGTAAAATAATAAAATAAATATACAAACCCTTGGTGGTGGCGGAACTGGAGGTAGTGTACTTCCAGGCTGAAACAAACATTGAAATGAAATTTTAGCTTAATATAATTTTTTATAGATATATACCAAATAAATCATATTTACTATTTATTTTAGTGTATGCTTATTTAATTACATCAGTTACATCACAGTTGCTCATAAATGATTTCATAAAAATTGAAAAGAAATTTGGCTTACAGGAGGAGGAGGTGGCCTCCTAGAAGATTTGTCCATTCTTACTTGTGCGTTGTTTTTGAATGGAACAGCTAGAATTTTAAAGGAAAACACAATTTCACATTAAATTAAAAAAACAAGTAATAACTGTTTTACTAATTAAAATAACAAAGATGCAACAAGAGTTAATCCTTTTCCACATTTCCCCCCAACTTTTTTGCTATCATGGGACATAGAATAGAGATATATGTGCTCATTATTTCACCATATTCACTGTAACTCATAGCTATCCATGAAAAACACAGCCATCAATGAACATAAAACAATCTGAATCTTTTCAAAGAGCATCAACACAAAAATGTGTGCCTGACAGGAGCAAACATAAAACACAATAGCCCTGACCTCGCTCATTGCACTGTAGGAGTCAGTGTTGCATTTGTTGATTCAACAAGCACCTTTAATTTACATTCATGAACCTTCTATTTGTGTGTGAACACACAACCCCATATGGTTTTTTAAAGTCCTATCTAGGGCAGCTGTCCCTGGGACGAGATCTAAACAAATGAGGAAGTCATTTTCTTTCCCCTTGTATCAATAGGTCAGAATGATGGAACTTTATGCATGGTCTGTAGATTGGCAGTGAATATAAGCCTTTAATAGTGGGTACTATCACTTAATAATTTGATCCAAGATAAAATAAAATGTCTTCCTTTTACGCATAATACAGAGTAGTGGTTCTCAAAACATTTAAATGCAACATTAATTTAATCATGCTAAAAGTATTTTGCTTTATTTCATAAAAAAATGATTATAAATGTTATAAAATAATTTCTGAGATAATTGAACTGG
This sequence comes from Omphiscola glabra, assembly GCA_964017045.1. Taxonomy (NCBI): domain Eukaryota; kingdom Metazoa; phylum Mollusca; class Gastropoda; family Lymnaeidae; genus Omphiscola; species Omphiscola glabra. Next base: position 59,936,467 of record OZ024794.1, read on the forward strand.
AAGAAATAATACATTTCTATTTTTTAAAGTGTCATGGTGAAAGTATGAGGTCCAGTTTCCAAACAATAGCCAACTGATGAGTAGAGACTGAGTTGTTTAATCATGCTTGTCAGGGATGCGTTTTTAACATATTTTAAAATCATAATGTCTATTAATGGTTCAAAGCTTATAAAAAAAATAGAGAGAAAAAAAGTTATAGATTAAAACTGACTAATTATTGTGTCTAATCCCTTTAAATTTGCTAAGCAAGAATTTTAAAATCCTTCATGTTCCTAAAAAAGCAGATGTCATATTTGATTTTCAAATCATAATCCTTGGTCAAAAGCCAAACTAAATATTTAATGGAAAATAATGATTTAACACAATTGTCGCCACAGGTTATCGTGTATAACGGGTAATTTTATTTTTAAAAAAAAAATAATAATAATAAACATTTAATTTTAATAATCCACTGGTCTCTGACTGTTTTATATACAGATGGTTGAAATTTTTTTAACATTGGGGATAAACTGAAAAAAATACACAGGAACATAGTTTTTAAAAATCGTAAATTAAACACTTAATTATTTTTTTGCCAGTATATTGAAATAGTCTTATAATGCTCAGAAAGACAGTAGATTTAATTTTTGATTTTAAAAATAAAAAAGATAGAAAAGACATTGCTAATGTTGTTTATTCAAAACCTTGTAATGCATTTATTAAGAAAAGACGTGTCCAAAGATGTTCACAACATGTCAATGGTAAATAATAGTCAGGGCCCTCCAAATTGATTATTCTAACTAAACACAGGTGGTATTTACATACCTTTCACGCCTCTGCTCTGGTCATACACAGCCCAAAGCCAGGTTTTTAGTGAATGAAAGCCCTATAGTCAGCATATTAGAGAAAAAAACTAATTAAGTTTCCTGTGTTTATAATTATGTTTCTTTAAGATACTTGGGTGAAATGACCAGATAATGAAAGTAAACTATGAATTAACAGCAAGCGTTTTTTTACCATAAAAAGCAAGCAAATATTTCATGTATTAAAACGTTTAGATAAAGATTTTAAATCAATAATTCATTATCTCTTTCAATCCTAATGATTGATTTTAGACTAAAAGTAAATCAGTAGTTTTAAAATACACCCCCTCCCCCCAACTAATGTTTAATTTTTGTGAAAGATGTTTGCACAAACAAATTGATATAGGAATACTTCAGCAATGGAAGAGAGTAAACAAGTTGAATGATGAATGACCTACAGGTGGGCAGAGTTTTTGACATTAACAATCTGAATCTTGCTTTAGGCCATTTCTGCTAATTACTTTATAAATAAATCTACTGGACATGACATGACCATGATAAAGAAGAAAAATTTTTTTTTGCACAGGCTCTTACAGAATGCAAACAGTGGATATAAATATAGACATACTAGTGGGTTTTTTTGGGGCGTGGGGGGGGGGGGGGGTGATTTTTTCCTATTTGAAGATAATAGATAGGGAAAATAGCCACTTTACATATCATTTATCTGTCACATACAATAAAGTTCAAATTATAATTTTCTACCAATGCTTTGAATATTATTATTTTTAAATTCCTTTAAAAAACAAATACAATAAAGATTGGCTCTTTCACAGAAGCATATACAACTGTATGCCTTAAAACACAATAATGAATGAGTGTTGTCACTGATACAGCTTTCTTTGTTCTTTTCTCAAAACAATGATAAATGTATGATCCATGTACCAAAAATATTTTCTGTAGTATAATCTTTAAAACATAATTGATTCTAGACTGCTAAAATGGTATTCAATGGGATTATTTGATATGAGCAATGAAAAATTAGTAGATTGTTATCAGGAAGTCTGAAAATTTGCTGTAACATTTTTTTTTAAAAAATGGTATTATCAAATGTTACACGAAAGTCAAGACTCAACAACAAAATTGCATCAAAGTGGAAATTAGGTAGTGAAGAATATTACATTACTTGAATTGACATAGAGCCAAGGAAAATACTGAAAATTTGACAATGTCCCAATACTTCATCATGGACAATATTTTCATCACATTGGAATTTTAAAATATTTTCTAAAATCTCTTTTCAGGTTTTCCCTTGTGGTCTATAATTCTTAGTGTTTCAAACTGAATGTAATCCTCCTAATATTACACTTAGGTTATGGACATCTCTAAGTTGCTTTAATTTGTGGGTGATAATATTTCAAAAAATTCTTTCAAGGCACCTTTTTTTGAAAATATTCACAGATTTAGTTAAGCCTTAGTGAGTTAAATTTTGATTAGACATTTTAGTGAAGCTTTTAAGTTTAATTTTTAATGAACAGTGTTCCTCACCATCTGTGCCATAATTTGATTTACAACACTCAACTATATTCTCTTGATTTGAGCCTTAACTCAACCACCACTATGCCATCATTTGAAAATGTTTGAATTTTATTGGCTCTTCCCAGAGAGAGAACCAGCTCAACACATCCTTGAACAGCGGTACTTTTATTATAATCATCCTGATCCATTGCTTCAAAGATATATGGTAATGCATGGTTTTCTGTCAAAGGTAAGCATGTATTTGTTTGTTTCATATATTACTAGCGAGAAACCGGCATGCATTGCTATACCACTCAAAGAAAAAAAGGGTTTGTGTTTTGATTTCGTTTTTGATTTTGAATTAATTTTTAAATAGAAAACATTTTTGTTTTTTCCGTCTGGTGCGTACACAAATAAATTAGAAGGTTTTTCAACGCATGAGCAGGCAACATACAGCTGTCCACGTGAGAAGCATGGATTTTCAAAATTTATTCCACACACTTGTAGCGATTGATCCACCCATTCAGTAGCTCTGTTTGAAATTATATTTATATAGCTATAAGAAAAAGCCCCAGACCCCAAACGCAAAATTTTAAAATTGGTTTACTAATTCAGAAACCTACTTATTAAGTCACACACAAACTATATAAAAATATAATTTTTTTTTACGCATTTAAATTTATTCAATTTCCGTCAAATAATAGAAAGTAACTATGATTGTTTTTAAGAATCCGAACGTATCTAAATATTTTGGTTCTTTCGCGTTACTGTCAGCAAAGATCATTCTTATATATATTGCACTGATATGCAATTATCAATTGCAGTGATATATTGGACATTTTTATAATAAAAAAGATTAAAATAAACAAAGAAAATATTTTGTCCCTAATGCGTGAGTCAATGGTTAACTGACAAGCCAGCACATATCAAATGTATTGTATGATTAGCTCATTGGAACTCAGTCAGAGAAAATTACTTTGCACTGAACATCATACTAAACTTAGTTAAATTTAGTGCGTAGAGTATAATTTGTCACCAAATCTTGTACTTGCAACATATCAAATAAATACAATAAAGTTGATTTAGTCACTAAATAATTATATAATTTTACCAGCTGAGTACTCTTGCTTGGCAATGGTGTTTGAGAGAATGAAAAGTACAGGATACGCCAAAACTAACATTACTGAAAGGCCTGCATCTGGAAGGCATATGTGAAATTGTTAATGGTGCATAGCTCCAAAGCAACAACATTTCTTCAGGGGTGAAGAAAAATATTTGTTGGGTAGTTGTTGGAAAAATGGTCTCTCAACGAAGGAAAGTATTCATAGTTGACCATTATTTTCGCTCATCCATTAGTGGCAGTGAAGGAAACGAAGTTTGATGAAGTCTGAGAGAGATTATATAAGACGGCACCAAGTAACATACATAAGCTGAAATAAAAAATACAGAGTATACTCAATGACTGTCAGCATGGCTTCCGAGTCAATAGATCATGTGAGATCCAGCTCCTTGAATTTGTAGAAGACTTGATGACCAATCTGGAGAATAGCAAGCAAATGAACGTGCTGGTGATGGACTTCTCAAAGACATTTGACCATGTAAATCATAGTTTGCTTTTACACACATTTCAGAGATATGGGATCCAAGGCTCAACTAAAACATGGATCTCTATCTTCCTCAGCAACCGATGCCAGGCAGTAGTGGTGGACGGTACGAGCTCCTCTTTTGTCAGTGTTAAATCAGGGGTCCCCCAGGGCTCGTTGTTTGTTCGTTGCATACATCAATGACCTACCCGAGAAACTGACATCCCAAGTAAGACTGTTCGCAGATGACAAGGCAGTGTATAGGACGATCTCCAACAGATCTGACCAGGACCAGCTACAACAGGATCTTAATCGGTTAGCTGAGTGGGAGATGAGCTGGAACATGGAATTTCATCCTGCCAAGTGTCAAACACTAAAAGTTGTACTCCTTTACAACACTATTACGAACTGCATGGCCATATACTTGAGCCAGTTTCTTCCCTCGGTGTTACCATTCAAAGAGAGGCGAGCATATTAACAAAGTGTGCAACCAGGCAAACAAGACCCTAGGGTTCTTAAGGCAAAATCTAAAGATCGGCAACTCCAGTGTGAAAGAAAGAGCCTGTAAAGCCTTTGTCCGGCCGCTTTAAATTACACATCTTCAGTCTGGGACCCATTTACCCTGAAGAGCATCGACAGGTTGGAGGCGGTCCAGCGACGAGCAGCACGCTTTCTCCTGAACCGCTACAGGGATACCTCTAGTGTTGGCAGCATGGATAGTATCAAACTTTCAATCAATTGCTTTTTTGAAGCCCCTGCCCCTTACCATGCCATGCCTATGTGATTTTAGTATGTGCCTATTTAAATAACTACAAAGACTCTTAAGTCTAAGTTAACATAAGGAAAGGATGTTACTCTATACTAATAAATCATACATGACATGAAGTTCGAATTCTAACTTATTCAATTCTGCCTAAAACTAAAGTCCTAAGTCTTACTTTTCATCGACATCAGTTCATTCATGATGAACTTTTTTAGGGTAAATAGTTTCAAAGAAAAAAAACGTTAACACCATAAGCCTACCTCTCACAGCGTAATTTAATCCATACCAAATAGGACGTATTTACTAAGCAAAGGGTCTTTCACTACTACCAAGTTAGTCTAACTAGATTAATACTAATAACTTTCTTCCTGGTTTGGCTTACAAAGTTTTAAGTGGTAATATGAACTTCCTTGGTGTTATTACAATTAAATTAACTCTTCTATGCAAAAGTTTACTTAAATATAACAATGTTAGGCTACTCTCGTGCCTCTTGTCTTCTACTTCTAGCAGCGGTCGCCAATTTTAATTTGGCTCATTGAATAAATAAATGCCGATCATTGATTTGTTATTCTTTACGAAGTGAATAATTATAATTTTAAATTCCAAAGTATCAGGCGTAAAATATTAATCCAGGGGTCATGAGCAAATTCGCTCTCCAAATCCTAAAAAAGAATGCCAGTCTCATTCTGTTTTGCTAGCAACCATAACTCATAACCAGGGACGTCATTTGGGTGGGGCATCCCCCCCCCCCCCCCCGAATTTGCAGGTTTTATTAAAAATTGCTATGTAACACGTACTGTGGCGCATCCAGTAATAAACAACTTAACAAGTTTTGGTTTTGCCCCCACCTGAAAAAACTTTAAATGGCGCCCCTGGTAGCAAATTCTGGTGGCACACTCACACGGCTCTCAGTGGCGTAGCGAGCTTAACTCGCGCCCGGGGCACAATACCTTTTTAGCGCCCCCCTCCATTCGAAAACCATACAATATTATATGTAAAATATACCATTTGGCGCCCCTTTGTGAGTAGCGCCCGGGGCATGATGCCCCCCTCGCTACGCCACTGACGACTCTGTTAAATTTACATTTTCCTTGATAGTATTACTCCTCTTTCACAAATCTCAGGATCAACCCCTCCCCACCATTTAAAGTACACCACACTCACTTTCAGGCCAAAAAAATTATAATTCATTCTAAAACACACTTCACTATTAACCTTATGAAAGTGACATCTTCTGTCAGAATACATCCATGATTTCCATCACAACAGAAAGTTCATCATCTCTGTCCGTCAATTTCCTTATAAAAAAATAACCCGCCCCCCCGGTCACAAACTCATAGTTTCTCACTGAGAATCTCAGACCCCTCTTGAGTGTGACGGGCGTACTTTATGGACGGCCCCTCACCCCTGTGCATTCCGCAACCATCACACCCCTATTGAGGCCTACCAGTGATTTTATTGTTAAATAAACATGTCTTTTTGGGGTGAACATCGATGAAGCATAAACCGCAATGTGTGTCACAAATTCTAGCTATGCCAATGATCTTATTTTAAAACCCACCCAGTGTTAATTGCACAATGTTCTGCTGGCACCCTACACTTGTATTTTACTATATGTTATGAAATTGACTCTAGCGAGTTCTGACAAACTTGCAGCTTTTCAAACCCACATCCCTCTAGTGATGCTCCTGTCCATGGAGTGATGTGGGTAGTAACTGCGATCAGGAAGGTACGTATGTTCTCAAATAATAGCTTTTTGGGTTAAAGGGTTTGCTTGAAAATATTGTCTTAAATCATATGTATTACATGTATGCTTTGTAGTATCGGTATAGGTAAATAATGTTCTTATTTTTAAAATATAAATTAAATGCTAAGCCGTCATTAGAGTGATTCGGCAGTATTTATAACAAAATTATCTCAGTAATCTCCCTTGAATTATATAAGGTTACTGTTCATTTCATTATCTTTCAGAATGACTGAAGTTTGTCTTCTTTTGTCTAGTGATTTTTTTTAAACATGTGTTTAAAAAGTATTGCAAGCAAAATATTCATTTTACGAAAGATAACGCAATGAACTTAAATTATATTTTTTCCCCTCCAAAGTAATATCTGGCAAGAGGGAATCTTGTAAAGCTTCCAAATAAAGGTGATCTAAACTAACATATTACTGGTACATACGAACTACAGAGACAGAGTCATTATGCTGTTATCTGTACTGGTACCTGGAAATGTTTTAATAGAATAATAATACTGGAAATGGGAAGAATATGAAAAGCAGTTAATAGCCAACTATGAGACTAACAAGCAGCCTTTAGAAAAAAAAAAATCATGTCCCGGACCAAATAGCCACTCTTCAAATTATTATTGAGCAGTGTAGAATGTAGTCAGTGCCTGCTTTAGGGAGTTTTTTAAAATTTATATATGCAAGAACAAAAATGCAGGCCCTTAATCATTAATGTTGATCACCTGTATCTACAAAAAAATAATTTTCACTTTTCTAAGAAACTAAATTTTAAGGGTCTATAAATTTTGAAGTACCGGGTATAATTCGGAATAAGAAAATGTGTCATTAACATTTTATTATAATTTATAAGTAACCTAACTTTACTTAAACTCAAATTCTTAAATTATTAATTAAGTCTGTTATTAGTGTAATAGCGTTAAAGGTCTTTACATTTAATGAAAATGGCCAACACCCCTGGCGTCCCCACCCTCGATTAATGATTCAGTTGACTATTTATTTTTTAAAAGTCTAATATGAAGCAAAAAAGGCTATACCATTTGCATTGAATGTATTGACCTGATATATGAGATACCAAGTTTATAGGCTGAATTTAAATTAGTGTAAGTTTTAAAATGTTGAATGAGAATGAAAGCCAGATCTCATAATCATTGATTAACATTAACTTGATGATTTAAGCTATAATATAAATTAACCAAAATGTCTAAATGCCTAATGACTGCAACTGCAAGTAAAAAAAAAACAAGAAATTGCAGAAAGGTTGTTTATTATTTTATACAGTCAATACTTAATTTAAAAAAAGAAAACAATAAAAGAAAAACACAAAACTAGAATATATTAATAATAAAATTAAAAATAGTTTGTAAATAAAATATTTTGTTTTTTATTATATTATAGAGCAATATCAAAATTATTAATTTTTTAAAAGTATTTTTTGGAAAACAATTCTTGAACTATTTTCAAAAGAAGCAAGTTTTTACTTTAAAATGTCAGTCGAAGCTACCAACTTCAAAGTCTAGGCAGAGAAGAAAAAACACATCACACGTGAACATAAGTGTACCAAAAAAAATTATAAAAAATTAGGCCTATTATTTATTATAAAGAATGATATAATATAATGTAGCTTATAAAAAAAAAATTAAAAGAAAATTTCAAATTTAATTAGCTGCTTATATATTCATAAAATGAATCATAGTGTTGTTGTGTAACATAGTCACAGTGTAAAGAAAAAAAAAACTAGCTGCATCAATAAATCAATGTAAATATAACCCACTATTTGAGAACCACTACCCTAGTCCTATTTATTATTATTAGATGTTCTTTATTTAATTTTTGTCATTTGCGTCTAATACAACTTTTTATATTCAGAACATTTAAGAAGATGCTATTATTGCTATCCAGCTATCCATTCCTGTGGCACTACAGCGAGTGTGTGGCTTTGGTCTGCCTTACCATTCCCTTCCACTCAGACTCAGATCTATCTGATGCTTTTCTTTTCCATGCTAAGAAGATACTACCAGGCCAAAAAAAAGATTGAATAACTTTATACCCATGATATAATTTTTTTTTCAAGCAAATGCAATGAAAGTCAAGATTGTTAGCTTATTTCCATTGAGTAAAGCCTTATGGTCTTTGTCAACAAATGTCTAACTTTATGACAAGAAAAAAATCCAAGTTTTGCTGAATTGTTATGAGGTCTGTAATTAAATGACAAAAACTGTTTTAGGCTTCAGCCGATCTTATTCTTTCTTTTCAGGGGCCACCCACGTATTATGTATAAAGGCTCTCTCACAGGAGGAGTCTGTAAAGCCATTTAATCCAGGCCTTACAAAAAGTAACAGAGCTACAATGTACTGTTTCGCAAACTATAGGTTCAAATATTCACTCACTATTTCTGATGCATTTAATCACATTTACTGATAATGTTTTTTAAGTTTTTATAATTTATTCATGATTTGCATGTTTTTATTGCAACATATATTTTTATAAATTATGCAAAAAAGGAAGCTTGTTCATTCCCAAAGGTGATGTCATACTACATAAGAGGGGCTCCTGCAATCTCTAAAGGGATGCAATATTGTACCAGTAATAAGTAATAAATATAATATACTGCAGCCAATATATAATTGTTTATTTTTTTATTTTATTTACATTTAAAGCAATTTGAACAGTGTGTTAAAATTCGAAAAAACTGTTATTACCCGGTATATGCATGATTTGTGAGGACACAGTAGCCGACCCACCCCTCTGCAAACATATGTCCCAGTACAGGTATACAAAGTCTCATTTGACCTGCCTCCCCAAAATTAGTTCCGTAGTTTAATATAAATTGATCAAACCATACCTGTAATTAAATTATCACTAACATCTATTTTACTTTAATATGAAAAGGAACAACCAGTTTAAGGATATCAGTGCTAAAAAAATTCCATTTAACATTAACACTAGGCAGATATAAGGCAGTTAAAAAATTCAGTTTAACTACATACTTAAAGTAAACATAAAACATAGAAAAAATAAATAGGCCTAATAAGGTATTGACTCCATCATGATTATGGATTGCACTGTAAAAATTTAAATATCAGTAATATGAAAAAATTTGCACAAATGATATGACTAAAGGAAATGTAATTTTCATTTACCATTAATTTATATATATTATAAGAGTGTGTTAAGATTTGTAAGATAAAAACTAATTCAAGTATTGAAAGAGAGTGCCGATACATCTTGAAAAGAGATAGAGAATCTAATATAATATTTATAATTCATATAGGAGGCCTAATAGGCCACAAAAATCTATTGACAATGCCAGACCACTTATCTCATAAGCAAAAGTAATATCAGATAAAAATATTTTATATCTATAACTTTAAAAGTTTTTAAATGTGAGAAAAGATTAATTACAATTGCAGTTATAATAATACAATGCCATGATACTAAAGGCTTTTAAAATCTCCAAGAGCTGTGTAAGCTGCAAGCCTACCTGTTGCTCCCATGACACCTCCTCCTATATTAATGGAATATATTTAAGTAAACATAATCAAATAAATAAAGACAATCAGTTTGTTATATATTTTACGAAATTAATGTGTTGACTAATGATACCTGGATGTTGAACTAGCAACTTCAATATGTTTCAATGACACAATGAAGGCCATGATCCAACTTCTAAGGAGACTACACACAGATGACTAACTTATATAATCAATAGGGAATGTCCCATACACAATTAATATACAAGTATCAAAATAGGCCATCCATAATGATCTCACACATCTAAGTGGACATGGGGAGGGGGGGGGGGGGGGGAAATTGTCTTATTGTACAAAAATAAGTGACCAGGGTTTTTAACTTTTGTGGTAATGGAAAAAAAAGGGAGGAGGGAGGGGGGAATTGTCAAATTGTGTGAAATCATTTATGGATGGTCCTCAACACATTTTGTCTCAACACATTTAACATGTTACATAACTGAATAGTATACAATGTGTTCTATATTTCTTATCAATAAAATTAATAAAAACATTTTTTGAGGACATATTTCTGGAAAAAAGGAACTTTAACTTTCAAATTAAAATTACCTGGATGTGAACTGCTGCCACACAGATACAAGCCTGATATAGGACATCTATAGTTGGCTAGACTAGTTGTTGGACGGGATAAATAGATTTGATCCAGCGATAATGAGCCATGGAAAATATTCTTAAAAATAAAAAAATATGTTTCAAATGAGTCTTTTAGTTGCCAACATATCAGTTAGTAAGTAACATATTAACATCAGTCACATAGGATACATACATCATATATGCAATAAAATAAATTGCTGTAACTGAAAAATGTGCATAAAATTCTAATCTAATCATCCCCTCTACTTAATTACTACTGTTCACCAATCTAAAACTAATCTTAAAAACGGGGAGGAGTATAGTAAAGAAACCATTAAATTCATTAAATAAGCCAAGTCGACTAAAGCAAGTTAAGTTCTCAAGGACAATCATTAAACCAGTGCTGTTCAACCCGCGAGCCATATGCGGCCTTGAGGGCTCACCACAGCTTGAGGAATTTTTATGATCTTTGTAAAATGTAGGGTAACATTTTTGCAAACCACATTCAATTATTTAATATTGTTGGGAAATCATGTGTGAGCACAGGAGAAGCACAAAAGACTTACAACCGCACACTCTTTCACTCCTCTGTACTATATTAATATTCTAATGACCCACCAGCTTTAACACGGCAGATTTTTTCACCAACTATTTCATAAAAAATAAAGAAAATACTATGCACAAAAAGCACTGGTGATTTTTTTTAATAGACTGTCATCTAATGCAGTTATGGGGAATTTTCATTGAAAAACCACAAAACTGTTTTTTGGGGGTGGGGCTGAAAATTTGAAAGAATGTGTTGTCATTGGCAGTGAATCTATGTGCCAAGTTTCAGCTGGCTAGGTTGACAGGAAGTGGGTCGATAAGCAGTCTGAAGATTTATGCCAGCCAGCCACCCACAAACAAAAGTGAAGTTAATACAAAGGATTTAAAAAGGGCTACAGTTTTGAATCAATTTATTTATATTCTTGATTAGCGGATACTGCTATGTGATATACCGGAAATAACTTTAATTATTTTCTTTTGAGCTGTCATTTGCGGACTTCAGAGGGCCAGAAACTTTTATTTTTGCCTATGTAGTCAAAAAGTTTGGACAACACTGCTCTATAGTATTAAACCAATATAAAGAAACAATTTCAGTGTTGAGGTCGGAACTATAAATAGGTACCAGGTAGTTTAAAGTCTTAATTTCACTAAAATTTATATGTTTTACCCCTCCAGTGAGACCAAAGATACTCTCCAAATCTGGTGGTGCTAAAATGTCTCTACCAATCACTGAGCTCTTAAATCCTGGTGCGTAGTTTTCAATACTATCAAATACTGAAAAAAAATAATTTTAAAAATTACTAAGATTAATGAATACATGTTAACATACAACCTATAAATAATATCTTAATAATAACATCTAACTATCTTAAAATATGCTTGAATTTTATAATTTAACAGTTAATGAGTTATTATCTGTAAAATTAAGAAATAAAATATTGTTTTTACTTGTAGCAGTTATTTTTTTAAATTCAATATTATTTCTTAATTATTAATGTAACGGTACTTTCAAACAAAGTTTTGAAAGTGAACATGTCAGATATATATATATAACAAAAAAGAGAAAGCCTTGAAAGAAAAATACAAACAGGTACTAGTTTTAAAAAAGTTTTTAATTAATAAACAGCATTTCATTTTTAACATTAAAGGTGATGGGATGACCATATTATAGGCCTATTTATTAAGTACTGTAACAGAAATTTATTAAATTTTATAAGAAAATAAAACTACCGGCACAAAAACCTGAAATTAGTCCAAATTAATATCTTATTGACATCGAATTTTCATAACTGTTACTTTCCAACCTAAGGAGTTTATCCAAATTTGTGTAAAAAAAGAGTAGCTTCTCTGTGGTTGCCACCTATATTTTACAATTTGGGTTGGTTCCAAAATCATATTTGTTGTTTCTTAACATGATTCCAGTTAGCTGAGTAGGGCTAATTAAAACATACCAATTATTATAGTTTTTATAATTAAATTCATGCTTTTATTATGAATAATTTCTTTCCTCTCAATTCACAGTATCGTCGTTCAATCCATGTTTACTTAGTCTAACCAAGACAACAAAAAATGATATAGACCAATCAATTTGCTAATTTTTCTCCAAAAATATATAGATTTTTCCTTTGTGGACATCCCCCATAAGATTAAAACTGTATAAATTTACTTGAGGATATCTATGGAATACTGCTTTGTTTTAGTACTTTTAGGTTAGGCATCTGGATAAGCTAATACACTCCAAAAATAAAAAGAAAAATTACTTAAGTTTAAAGCAGTTGCATTTATTTTATCTATTCACACAGATATAATTATGTAAAAGAAATCATTTTTACATATTAATATATTCATTTTAAATGAACTCACCAATATCTGCAAATTTGTTTTTTTTCTCATCATCCCAGTCACCATCTGCTAATTTGTAAGGGGTAAACTGTGTAAAAAGTAACACAACATGTTTTCCTGGGGGACACAAAGTCGGATCTAAGCTTGATGGAATTTCCATCTCTATCAATGGCCTGTAGACATTAACAAATCAAAGACTTGTGATTAAGCAGATAACTGGTCATTTTTTAATTTAAACAGAATAAAATTCAAATTTCAATGCTGGTTTTACAACAAACATCATATATTATTTTTTGTTAAAATTAAAAATAGAAAAGATATCAAACCTCTCTGTTATCTTTCCTAATTGTGCTTCTAAATAAGAATCATGTATGAGCTGGCTGTTTTCACAGTTGATATGAATAGAACAATGGTGATGAGGCATTGGTTCATTCCTTTCAATATTTGGATCTGCTAAGAAGTTTGGAATTCTATCCACAGCAACTGAAAAAATACGGTATGAGAGGAAATGTTTCATTAATCACTAATGGCACTAAACATTTAATATCTTTAGAGCAAATTTTAAATAGAATGTAGTTTATGTAGAGAACATAAGTGTTAAATATTTAAGTTATTAAGAGTACCTTAACTTAAGACATATTCACATATGAAAATATGTTTTTAAATCTTTAAGGCATGCCCAGATTGTTTAAACTAATTTAAAAATTATTATAGACCTTCTGTTGTATGTCATTTTATTAAACATAAAGTGTATGAGGAAGAACAAATGTACCATTGATTTTTGTCGCAGGTGAAGTATAATCAAAAGTTTCTAATTCTTTAACTATTTCTTCAGGTAAAGTTCCCTAGTGAAAAAATATATACATAAAGTGGTCAAATACAAGGGACTTGAGTTCATTTGTTATATTTCTATTTATATTTATAAACACACTGATCTAATGTTATTATATTTTATACATATTATTATTATTATCAAAACCACCAGATATAATAACTTGATATTCATGGGGTACTTTTTTAACATCTAAAATAACACTTGAACAATTAAAGGAGCAGTTAGTTAATTTCTTTGTATTCTTAGTAAATAATATATGAATTACGATTTAAATATTTTCCAGGAAATATTGTTATTTAATTTGTTAAACATTTGTTTGCATCACTTCAAAAACTTTTTAATGTTTGCCTAATACTGTAGAATGATATGTGTAGTACGGCAGTGTTCTAAACAAAGAATAAATTTTAAAATGCTAAATGGTGAGATGTCTAATGGCATTTGTAACCTTTATCCAGATTGTTTGTAATGTATCAATAGTATTATGCTTTGTGTTAAGATGTTGCAATACATTAGTGTGTGATAAGTCATAAAAGAATATCAAAACAAATACATATAAGTTTTAAACAAAATTTCCAACTTAAATAAAGTTGTCATGAAATATTATGCTAAGATACCATAAGAATTTAAAAAAATTATTATAAATATTTAATGCTTAAACATACCTGAGGTACTAAATTGAGATATGTAATTTTAGCAGTGGCATTGGACAGAACAGCTTTTGCTCTGATTTCTGTACCATCAGACAACACCACACCTTTGACACTATTATTTGAAATTATTATTGATGAAACTTGCTGTTGAAAGACCAAACATTTTAAATCTTACAAAATGTATAACTGTGTTACCAAGCAAGTCTACAAGATCTATTACATAGAAGTAGAAGAATAAAGTATTTCACAAACTACAATCAAATAACCCAATTTTATTTGCTCTTTATAATAAAAAGTTTAGGTGGATAGCTTAGATTTTGTTTAAAAAGATATATGGACTGTTGTAAATTTTTTTGATCTAGATATCACTATACCACTTTTAAAAAAATTATAGAGTGTGCTAAAATTGTAAATAAAAATTGTATTTTTTAAACTTATTCTTCATTATCATTGTGAATCAGAATGCTGATACTAGTATTGGATATTCCTGTTCAAAATAAAGGCTCATACCCACCTTATTGCAAAAAACTGCTGCTCCATGGTCTTCAGCACAGTTGGCAATGGCTTGAGATAAAGCTCCCATACCACCCTCCACATAACCCCAGGCACCTTTAACACCTTCTATTTCTCCCATCATATGATGAAGAAGGACATATCTGAGATGACAACAAATTTTAACTACTGACATATGACAAAGATAAAAAATTCTAAAAATTGTGCAATATAAATGTAATGCAAAGTTACTTTGCAAAATATCTTTTGAGCATTAAGGACTTGAAAAAACAAAAAAGAGAACTATTTACAAATATCATGTATTATTTTGCACTTCTCTTTCAAAGTTACTTGGGAATCCATATTCTGATTCTCATATAATTTATTATCCCCATGTCAGTAGAGTCCGAAAGTTTGGACAAATAAAATTTACAATTACCCACTGCCAGGATGCATAGGACTAATCATTGCCCCAATTACACTGCCTGTTGCAAGAGTTGCCTTCAATGGCTCAGATTCAAACCATCGATTTAAAATCTGTTTGGAGAGAGAGAGACAGTTCTTGAAGACCTCAGGTAGAAATTAAAAACCAACAACCAATCATATATATATATAAAGTAATTTAACAAGGATCATTTACACACCAGGATATATAAATTACCATATTAATACATTACAAGGCATGTGTCTATAGTAAACAGTTTTGCTAAAACTTTGTTTCTTGTTATTACTGACAAGAAATCTATAACTAGAAAAAATAACAACATTAATAAAGAATAGAATATTTATAATTATTATAATTTTTTAAATCTTTATTGTATATGCAGACAAAATATAAAAAGAAAAATGCAAATGCATACCTGAAGTTGCATGTTAATTAAACGTACATTAAAAAGGCTGGATAGAAATCTAAGGTGTACACAATGGTTAATTATTTTAAAGATTTAAAATTTAAACTTAAATAATGTTATATGCATGATTGCCCAGAGCAAAAAAACAAACAAACATTAACTTATTAGTCATCTCCTCTCATTTCCTACCAAGAAATATTTGATAATATACTAAGAAACACACAATCTATTATATAATTCAGTTAAGAAAATGTATCCACATTATAGACAAAAAGTTTACAACTAAAAAAAAAGATTTTGAGGCAATTTTCTTTCTTCTTCAATCTATGGATATGCAGGCACTTAATTGTTTACCAATACTTCATTTTTTAATATCGTTTTCAGAATTAGACAGCCAGCTGTAATTTAACAAGTAAGGCTATCATTAATTTTGCATAGACAGCTGCTTTTTAATTCAGGCCTAACTGGCCACTTTCTTCCAACTTTGTCGGTTGAAGTGTGTTAGGATTTAAATCCTCCCCATGAGAATGTATGCCTCACTTATTTAATCAGTCCATTCCACCTTACTAAGATGACAATATGCACTAAACTGGGGATGATCTTGGATGGGTTTGAATTAGTTACCTTTTGAACAAGCGCTACACAACATTACAATTGGGCTGCAAGTCCAACTTGTTTAGTAATTAAAATTTAAAAAAAGAAGACACTATAAATACAAAAGAAAGTTTATTTTGTACAAGGGCTGAAATCACCTAAATATCTAAGTACTAAGCATTGATTCATTCTTATTACAATTTGTGATAAACATCCCTTAAAAGGCTTTATATTAAAGTTTAGAGTGATAAATGTGGCAAGTGACACTAGGAACGGCACAGGTTGAGGGCCCCCCCCCTCACCCGGCAGTACTTTTTAATTTATTTTTGTAATTATTTAAAGGATGCCTGTGTGTGTGTGTTAAATGGATGCACTTTGGGAGTAAACCCTTGGTGGCATTTAGTCAAGCTATGCCACTGAATGAGGCCAATCAATGTCAGATCTGCTACCCCTTTTATAGATGAATTGTTTCTTAATATTTTTCATGGATTTTTTTACAAGTTTATTTTATGTGTGTAAACATAGAAAAGAGTGTATCATCTCTCAGTACCTATGACAGCACAGAAAATAATTACCCAGTGGGTAACATGGCATCTGTGTCATGGATGTTGTTTTGATGCAGCTAAAATAAAGACAAATTATTTCACCAACCTTTTGGGCAGGAGCAGTCATTAATTCATAAAAAGCAGGCAGATCTTTTCCTAAACCTTTTACTGATGTAATAAATAGACATAGAAATAGAAGATGTTACTTAAGTATTACTAAACAGCATATTTAATATACAGACGATTATATTATTTGACCATGACACAATAATGACGCAGTACTAATTTAAAAACCTAACTTAAAAAAAATATTATAACATAATTTCACTGGATTTCTAGAGCTTTATGGTTCATTAAATGCAATATAGATGAGGGGTAGAATCATTAAACATTTAAGTAGAGGTGATAAAATGTTAAACACAAAGGTAAGTATTCTAAAAAAATGTGCCACATTATAAAATAGCAATTATTAGAATGTCACAATTTTAAAAAATATGGGAAACACTTCATTGCATTTTTCCTTATATATTTTTTAAGTTATTATTATTATTTTTGATCATTAAAAAGACATAAATGGATACAGGTAATTCAATTTTAATACTAAAATTCATCTATGCATTGCAATAACAAAAAACTAGAGTAGAGGCTCTGTGCGTTTGATCTGCTGCTCTGTTTCAGAGAAGTTTGAGCATAGAATATGTTTAGTTTTTTTTTTGTTAACCACAAAGTGAAAACAAATTAGGCTTTACCACACTAAAGCCCACTCAAAACAATAACAAGTCCACGTGTCACAGCAGTGTAGTATTCTTAATTAGTTGTAAAATTTTTACTGGTGAAAATAGTTAAAATTTTATTGATTAAAAAGTATTCTTTGTTCAAGCAATTAGAAATCAATGAATGAGCCTTCTCTTACAAGAAGTTGCTAGTGTCCTGACAGGCCCTAAACTGCTCCATTTGTCTCGTAGTGAGGATCCCAAAAGTGAAGGCAATGAAACAGGTGGATTGTCTAACAAAGGATCAAGGGCTGTGATAATACGATCTAGAAGTTCTTCATACACACAAAATGCCTAATTGATGTAAAGATGAACAAATTATAAAAAAACAACTAAGTACAACTAAAACCTTGGATGTGTGAAGCTCTATAAGAGACTGGAGAATGGTCAAACTTCTTAATTTTGTTCAAACTTGTAATAAAATTGGGTGATATTGGGGAAAAAAAAGCATTTAAAAAGTATTAAAATAGGAGAATCAAGATCATCTTCTTAAAAATTCATGAAATTAACTTATAAAACTATGGCAAATAAAGTTAAAATAATGCAGATACAAAGCTGAAGAAATTATTTTTTGGGACCAAATTTGACTGAAATTAAAGTATGTAAAGTCAAGAAATATTTTGTTTAACAATGCTAGTATAGTTTCTTACCTTGGCATCTTTGAGAGAAAACTGTGCAATCTGCTCAGCATTCTTCTGTGGATCTTTACCAATCGTTAATGATTTCGCTCTGCCATTTAATCCACCAGGTTCTAGCAATGGTGTATAGGAGCTTGGGTTGCGCATGTAGATTTTCAAACCATATTTCTGAGGGTTTATATCAGAAAAATGTAACATTTACTTTTCACTAATTCTTTAATTTCGTTAACTAATAATCTTTTAACAGTTCATAACTTGAATCTAAAGCAGAAATAGTGAATTTACTATCAATAATTGATTTATTATTTAACTATAATTTTAAAAATTAGGACAAAATGCTAATAATTTTCATTTAAAAAACTACTTTTAATTGTAAAAGCTCAAATAGATAAATACCTTCAGTTCTAAATCTGTCATTATCTGAGGTCTCAGAAGACCTAAGAGGTAGGATGCCCTGGAGAACTTAAATCCTAAAAAAAAAAAAAAAAGCTAATTAGGCTACATATCATACCAAAGAAAAAAGCATAAAAAAACTGTGGAAAAGGTACTTTAAAATTAAAAAAATAATAGGTCTCTTGCAAATCTACAAGATAGCAAAACAAAATGAAATAACAATTCATTTTATAAAAAGAATTATTTTTAATATTTACCTGGCACAATCTCCTCAGTAACAGCAGCTCCGCCAAGAACATGTCTTCTCTCCAGTACACAGACATTTAATCCTGATTTCTGAAGGTATGCCGCCTAAAATTAACAGTAAAAGTTCTCTGCAGTTTTATTTTATAAACCTAACCTATGATCTTCAGCAGATTATCAGGTGGTCTTCTGCTGCATTTTAATTTGGTATTGAAGTGCTTCATTTTGATCTGAACTTCCTTTAGGCCTTACACAGTTTTAAATTATCTAACCATTTGTTAATGTTATTGTATGAAACCAGTACAAAAATATAGATCTATAGCTTTTTATTTTTGACTGTTTACAATTTCTTTGTCTTGGAAAAAAAAGATAGTGCATTATTGAATATATTCTTTCACTGAATATTGTTATTATTGTTATGCTTTCAAGCTATTCCACCAAGTGATTACCACTTCTACAAGTAATTAAACAATTCGAAATTTTAAAATATTTAATAGCCTGCAGCAAGAGCTTTATGTATGAAATAAAATATTGTGCTGCTAAAAGTTACTTTTCCGAATAAAAAAATTAAATAAAACTCACAGCGACTAATCCATTGTGACCTGAAATTTAAAGAAAAGTTTAAAGTTAAAAGTTTTACAAATTATTTCAATGAGGCAGAATAGGCTTATTCTTATATTTATAATGAATATAGGTCTACGCATGTATAGGCTTACCGTACCATAATTTTAAGGGTTGAAACCATGACCTATGGTTGAGTGTGAACGCCACAGCGGACCATATTTTTAATATTAATTTTATATAAATTTATGCAGTCTAACAGATGTGTTTGTAGGAGCCCAGTTTTGGTAGTTCCCCCTGGGATTCAAATTTCTCACTTGATTCTACTTTCTCAGAAATGTCATTCTTCTTTTGTCCAGAATCTCTGAACAGATCAGTATTCGGGAATTTATTATATTGATGACAGTGATGTCTGTATGCAAAATGCTACAATATTGCTTCTATATTTAGAAAAAAGGATGGGGTTGGTTAATAATCAGGGCCGTCTTTAACAACAATATAGCCTATGTCATAGGAAGCCCTGGACACAGCAATGCACTGGGGCTCCTAGCAACACAGAACACCTGAACAAGGAGTTGGGGGGGGGGGGGCAAACAATTCCTGCTCCCTACCAACTTACCAAGAGGAATAAAAAAAAAAAAAAAAATTCAATTAAGTTAAACTTCGATGAGTTCAATTTATTGATAAAAAAACAAAATCATTCAAAATCAATAATAGTTTTAAAAAATTATCAGAAATAAACTATAAATAATCAGAGATGAAGATAAATTATCATTATTGAAAGATAGATCGAATAAATTATTTAATATAAATCAACATACTCATTTGATTAACTTTTTTGCAGAGAATTGTTTTATTATTGGTTTAAATTCAATGGAAATAGGATGTCATTTTCCATGCACGTAAGTGAAAGCCAGTTCAAATGTTTTTGTTCCATAGTACTGCGAAGCTGATTCTTTATGAGCTTCAATCTTGAAAATGAACATTCCCCTGTACATGAACAATTTCATGATAAGAAATACAGATTTCAAGTTGTCTGTAATTATTTCCTTATACAAAGCAGCGATAGTGTCACAATTTTCATCAAGAACCAGGTAGTTCTTGAGATGTTTGCATTCATTTAATAGGTCATCCTTATTAAGGACTTTGTGATACATATTAATTAGCTTAATCTTCAACTTTTTATTTAGCTCATCGGAAAGAAGGAAAACATATTTCCAATCCAAGAATAAATGTGTGTAGTTGCGTCAGGTCAGAGTTCTGGGAGTCCAACGTAGGGAGAAAAATTTCCATCTTGAACATTTCACTTTCCCGCTATAAAAATGAACATTGAAAATGATTGTTATGGTGTAATTCATAAATCGATCTCTGAGTTTGAGCTATGTAAGATGGACATGACTTTGACTTTTTAACAGTGACAACAAATTATTATTATTATACCTGCCTATAGCCTATAGTATAGGCCTATATTTCTGCCTTCATTCAGCTCAGACCTACGGTAACTGTTGGGTTCTATCTATTTATTAGTATATATCACCTAAATATGTTTTTCAGACAAAGAAAACAATATAATATATTTTTTAAGTTTAGAAAATTTAAAGTTATTTGTTTGTTTTTAAATAATAAATTTAATTTTAAAAAGAAGTATTCATTTATGACCTACAGATTCCTTTATATAATGCTAATTAACTTTAGTCCTACTTTAACTGGAGCTAGAAGAGATCCCTTTCTTATTTCACTACTGAGCAGTGGCGTAGCTAAGTTATTACCGCCAGGGGCCAACATCTTTGTCTAAGACAGCGGTTCTCAGACTGTGGGCGTGGGTCGCGACAACTTTGGGGGTCGAACGACCATTTCCCTGGCCCAGGGGTCGCCTAAGACTATCGGAAAACACACGCCTACTCTAAAGTTATGAAGCATCAACGAAAATAATTTTAGGGTTGGGGGTCGCCATCACACGAGGAACTGTATTAAGGGGTCACGGCATTAGGAAGGTTGAGAACCACTGGTCTAACATGATTGACACAAATTCTTACCTAATTTTTTTTTTCGATTCATATCTGAGGAAAAGTAAAACTTGTTGACGAGAGCTATTCCCCTTTAAATATTTTAAAATTGTCCAACTTTGATTCGCATTTATAATATTAATTTTTGAATGTGCTGATATATATCGTTGGTTAAAATTGGGAAATTAGGCATTTAAATCCAATTATATTGTAAAAATCTTTAAATATTCATTAGCAATACGTAAAGCATGATGTCTCTATAAGAGTGAATCTCCTAGAAACATGGGGCCCCGTACAAGCGCACTGGGCCCATGCCTTAAGTCAGACTGCACCTATGGTTCATAGCCATAGGTGGGAGGTGGAAATTTGGCTCAGGCCTGAGTCAGGCTTCATATTTAAAGACAATTTGCACTTGGACTTATTCACAAACAAACACACTTTGCCAAATACAAGCTAAGAACTTGAAAGTCTATAAATTTATAGAATACAAATTTTAGATTTGTTACATTGAGTTTAAATATGAATTTGATATAATTTTATATTAACCAATTTCGGATACTAATAATGTGTATGACTTTATCTTAGATAGGCATGATGCAATAATATTTACCAAACTGAGATTTAAAAAGCGACAAAAGTTTCAAAGGCTGCAATGCCTACGTCACATGGACTTACTGCAGCAATTCAAATATGGACACTAGTACTACCTTAAAATATCAAACCTCGACATATGAATATGGTAATCAAATCAGGGTCCCCACTCTTTTTTACAAAACAAAATTCTCTACTTTCCCCCAATTTTTCCCAACGAATTTTTTTTTTTTAAATTACAGATTATCGCAACGCGGCGTTTTTGTTGGTAATGCAATAACAACCATGAAATCGTTGAAATAAAGCAACACTGAAATTAGGGACCGAACAAATTTCGGCTTCGGTTTCGGCGCCGAAAGTTGTCATTTCGGCACCTTCGGCGTAGTTTCGGTTTCGGTTGAAACAGAACAGTTAAGTTTCGGTTTATTTTCGGTTTCGGCCGAAACAGAAAAGTTAACTTTCGGTTTATTTTTAGTTTCAGCCGAAAGTGATTGAGACTTTCGGCCGTTTGGTCAAAAGTGATCAAGGCTTTCGGTCTCTAACAGAATTCAGACTGTCTGTCTTTCGGCCATCAATTCGATAGTCATTATTGCTCGGTGTATTGGTGTCATAGTCATACTAGTTTGATCTATGAATAATCCCCTGGGAACTTTGCTCACAGCTGCATGATGACCTACTTGTTATAATATGTCACAAAATAAAATTTCAATTAGGCGTAGGCAGGCTAACGTAAATAGTTTTGAGGGGGAAAAACTACGGGAATGGTTATATTTATATTATTTTTTTTTTGGCTTAATGTGTTGTCAATAGGCTAAATATACCACAGCAATGTGGTGATATTTGTATAGCCTTATTAGTCCTTAAAAGAAATCTTGGATTTAACAGATTTTTAGTAGACAGTTGGCTCTATTAGAGACCGTCGGGATAACTTTTGTAGAGTTTATGCATAAATGTAGGTACATTCTGGTGACCCCACTCCCCCGCGCTGTCATACGCATCATCAGTGCATACTGCGTACGTAATTTATATGGACTGCCTCTTACCGTGCCTTACGTTGACAGGGTGCTGGAGGGGGTATGATAATATTTTTTTTGCGTACGTTTTATATGTATGTCCCATTGCCAGTTAACGCTGGTATCCAAATTTGGCTACATCGAGGGACGTTCACATTGCCCGGATGATTTTAATGTTACCATGGAATCAGCGCGGACTTGGTCTTAGTCTATAACTATAAGATCTCGTGAG
This sequence comes from Omphiscola glabra, assembly GCA_964017045.1. NCBI lineage: Eukaryota > Metazoa > Mollusca > Gastropoda > Lymnaeidae > Omphiscola > Omphiscola glabra. The sequence goes on from OZ024794.1 coordinate 59,959,758, forward strand.
CGGCATCTGAAGTAGCGGACTTGGTCTTAGTCTATAACTATAAGATCTCATGAGCGGCATCTGAAATACACTTTTAGAAGTCACTAAGCAGCTGTAAAATTATAAAACCCAAGTTTTGTTCCACCACTTCTCTTCCCTTCTCCCAATACAGCTTGCGGTAGTTTTAGACCACAATATTGTTATGTTAACAGAAAATAAATTTAGGCTTCTAGGCTTAATGCAGGGATGGGCAACCCGCGACCCGCAACTTTAAATGATATGGTCCACCAGCTATATCACAAATAAATTTATGTCTTAATTCAAAAAGAGATTATTTTAATTTGTGTCATAAGCCCACATTTATACATCATTTTTGTATGAACGTACGCACTATTTAGCCCATTTCGATGTACCCGCCCGCGAAATGTATAATTATAATTCCAAACAAAGGCTCCTGCATGGGTGAATGGATCTAGCGAGATCAAACTTAGCACACACACACTTGATTATAATATTCAAATACCTGTATTAAGGGGTCGTCTATTAATTACGTCAACAATTTTTACGCAGTTTTTGACCCCCCCCCCTTTTGTCAACAGCTGTAAAACTTTCAATGACCCCCTTATTTAATTATGCCATCATTTTTTACCCCACCCCCCATATATCCATCATTATCCGGAAGGAACACTAGGGGTTTTGAACTTTTTATAACATTGCGCTTGGGGCCGGGGGCCCTGAATTTGTTTCTTATATGAGCTATACAAATAAAATTAACAGCAAATACTCCTACATCAATGGATGGATCTTGACCAAACCTAGTACACACACACAAACTTGATTATCCATATTCAAATACCGTTTTATCCACTGGTTTTGGGCCGAGGGCCCCCATTTCATTTTTTCAAAAAATAAGTTATATACATATCAGTACGCTTCAGAGGCGTAGCGTAGGGGGGCAGGGGGTACAGATGTACCCGGGCGCAGGCTAGTTAGGAGCGCAAAAATGTGCTTTGGTATTATTTTATTGATGAAAATAATGGGTTTGAGAGTTGAAAAAAGGAAAAGAGGGCGCTCTCAAATGAATCTTGTCCTCGGGCGTGAATCTTGTCCCTCGGGCGCCAAACACTCTAGCTACGCCTCTGATACGCTTAGACAAAACTATAGGTTCCATGTGGATTGATGGATATAGACGTAGCTAAGTAGCAATACCCTTCATTGTCCGTATTGAAGCATCGGTGGATTTAAAATTAAAAATATCCAGTCCGTTCGGGGCCGATCCAGAACTTTATCATCAGACTCATAAAATCGTACCAGATCGTACAATACAGTATCTTAGTAATAAATAAATTAACACACAGTATGCATAACGTATAATTACTCACACGGGCCCGTCTAACGGAAACGAGTTAAGTTTGCCTAAAAAGAAAAAAAGGGTAACTGAATGTAAAGAGTAGATGACTAACTTTTATATATTGCAATATGCGCTGTGCAGTTTCTTTGTTTTGCAGACGTGTATCTGCTATATATATAATTTAACATTTAGGTGAACGTGCAGGTCACATTATCACCGTCTGTCCTTGGTAAAAAAAATATAAAGTTACTGGGGAAATTCAACGTGGTTCAAACTGGGGGTCAGATCAAAAGCTGTAAATGGATGAATGGGAGAGGGGATATTAAAAATCGTACAGCTGTTTTGTGCGTTCTAGAAATAGATTTCAAAAATCCCCCCCCCCCCCCCCCCCCCGGGGCCGATCGTATGAAATAGGCCGAAATCTTACATTTATGCGTGGAACAGTTAAGATTGCATTCTTTAGTTTTCTCCATTTTCTCCCCGTGTTACGTCACAAAATTTCGTCATACAGCACCAAAAAAAAAAAACGAGAGGAGGGGCCATCTTATAGTACGTACACAAAAAGTCAAGTTTTCTACCTCCACTCCCCCTGTTGCACACGCACTGTTTTGACGACCCTCACCCCCTTTGCGCATGTTCAATGTGCATTCGCCCCCACCCACCCAAAAAAAAAATCAACAAAGTTCGCCCCCCACCCTACCCCCCAAAAAAAAAATCAACAAAGTCCAATCAAAATGTGACACGGGTTTGCACCGCTGGCTGTTCGGCGCACCCAATGGTTCCCAAAATATAAGCTGCATCGTTCTGAGCGCTCGTTGCCCACGGGAATCCACTGGTATCGAAATCTCACCGGTATCGGGATCCCACCAGAACCGGGACTCCACTAAGATCGGGATCCAAAAGGATCTCGATCATACCGGGATATGGATCCCACCGGGAAACGGGATCCTACCGGGATTGGGATCTCACCAGGATCGGGATCCCACCGGAATTGGGATCTCAACGTATTGGGATCTCACCAGGATCGTGATTCCACCGGTATTGGGATCTCACCATGGTCGGGATCCCACCGGAATTGGGATCTCACTGGGGAAACGGGATCCCACCGGGATTGGGATCTCACTGGGAAACGGGATCCAAACGGTAAACACGATCCCGACGGGATCGGGATCCAACCGGGAGAAGGATCCCATCATGCTCCCTCCAGGAAACAGGAAGCCATCGGAAAACGGGATCCGAATCACACCGGGATACCATCGAGGAACGAAATGTTTTCAAAAGTTATTATATGTGTTTTTAAAAGAGACAAATTATTTATATTGTTATTAATATGGCGGTCATATAATAATATACGCACCTGGCACCCGAACTGCAATTTTACCAACTATTTCTAATAGGCTAGGTGGTAAGGATCAGTTCTGTTGCATATATATATTATTTCTGATCGATTATCGTATTTTCGCGTGTTAACTTAAGTGAATTCTTTATTATTTATTAGAAGGATTTTTACAAGTAAAATACCATCTTTTTGTTGGAATACAACACTGTAACAAATTTTACGAGATAAAAAAAGGACTATTGGCCTACTTATACTATATTAATATTATACTGGCCGACTCTACCAATATATTAATAATGAAATAAAATACATGCCTGCTCCAATAATTATGGCGTCATATTCAGCTTTAAGTTGTTGACTCAGATGCCTAACAAAAAATTTTGCATAAAGGAAGCTTTTTAATGTAACTGTAGTTGTTCTTAGCATTTTTTATGTCATATGTCTGATGGTGATCATAAAGAGTGGTTATATAGGTATCGTGAAACCACTCTGCGCATTCTATTGCGCATGTCCAAAATGTCGAAAACACTTGTCCTACAATTTGGCGTACAACTACACGGCATCTTTGGAAAATTGCATTCTACGTCACATTTGTTTATTAAATAACTGCCTTCCTTATTAGAGACGTATCAGTTTTTGTGTTCCATTGATTCTATGAAATTTACGCTACGAGTTTTTTTGTTTGTCACTGACAGGATTATCATAACCATTCGCTAAGCATATATCACACAAAATTAATTAATTACTTTTTTGGTGCTTATTCCACAATAATACGGTTTAGTGCTTTAGAAACTAATAATAAACTAATTAAAAAATTTGTTAACCGGTTTCCAATTTGTCCGTTCTTCACTATTGACTATTGAATTGTCCACTATTGAATAAATAATAAATAGTTTAATTTTAATAATAGTAACAATTATTGTTATTCTCATATCATAAATGACTATTCATATGATGAGAGAATATTACTAAAAGTAGACTAATAACAGGTAATGAGTTATTATACGGGTAATGGGAGGCCTAACAATGTTCTCTAACATTATGCCCTATATTCCATTACTATTTGATTACTACATCACTTACAGGCCTTATTAAAGTTAGTATTTTTAATTTAATAAAGTATTTAATTATCAATTATAAAAATTTAAATAAATGTTCAGTAAATGTAGATGTAACATTCTAATACTTAGCCTACGCCTCCATTGTGTGTGTCTTTACTTTTACGTTTAGTCTTAAAGTTAGTCTAGTGCAGAGGTCCCCAATCCTTTTTGTCTCGTAGACCACTTTCCATGTTTTTAGGTTTTGGGTAGACCTCCCTGCTTACCTGATATTGATTTTTTGCAAATTCATTAACTTCATGGCCAATTCAGTGCAGTGAACATTTATTATATTGGTGTCACTGAACTGGAAACGACACGGGGAAGAAATGGTGTGGAGGGCGGGGGTGGTTTCACAGTATGAAGCTATTTACCACCCTCTTCGTTTGTGTTGTGCTGGTGAAACTGGAAAGTGGCTGATGGATTGAATCAGAAGAAACAAAGAAAGCTCCGTATCGTCCAAATGACTAGAACCTACCCCACCCACCCCTAGGTTGACTTTGATGTGACCATTAAGTCTCTCATACTTCTGACCAATATACTAGTAATACTAGCCAGCAATTTTTTTTTCGAAACAGGCATTTACTTAACAATGGCGCACTCTCAGACTGGACTGTCCGTTGGGATGCGGTTCTCAACCTATGGGTCACGACCACTCTCAGGGGTCGCATGAAAATATAGAAACGTATATTTCGCAGATGGAGATGGATTGGTCACACCCTCAGAAAGCCCACATCAAGTATTACGAGACAAGCCCTCACTTGGAACAGCCAGGGCAAGAGAAAAAGAGGTCGACCCAAAATGACTTGGAGAAGGGAGCTAGAGGGAGACACCAAAAAGAGCGGGCACAACTGGGGACAGCTGGAGAGACTGGCCCAAGACCGGATTCCCGGAGAGCCTCTGTTTGTGGCCTATGCCCTAGACGTGACCATCGGGCGATGATGATGATGATTATTTCAACTGAAATCTTGCAAGTATTCCATCACTTATTCTTAAATAGTTGGACTGAAGAAACTGGTGTAGAAGGGGGTTTGGGGGCTGCCTGAGGCGACCTCTTTAAACGATATATGAGGATAAAAGCGGACGCGCAAATTTATTATTAAATATAAAAGTAAAGATGAATTGTTAAAACACGTTAAGTCTACTGTGCAGAAAAATTTAAATTCTAATAATTGTAGAACAAAACTCCGCAAACGTGTTAAGACTAATGCTTAGTTCACACGATCAAATTTTCGACAAATTTATTCTTGAATGCACTATTTTGTAACACAATATAAGGAATTGGACGCAAATTTGATCGTGTTAACTAAGCATTAGCCTCAGTTCACCCGATCAAATTCCTTTCAAATTATAGCTTCAAAATAATTGCGTCCAATTTTTTATGAACGCACTATTTTTTGTGCATGGTTTCTTTTTTTTGGACAAAATTGAGCACGTATTCAAATAGTAATTTGAAAGTTGTGACAAGGCTTCATACAAAAATCGCATCAAATGTATGATAAAAAATTTGAAAGGAATTTGATCATGTGAACTGAGCCTAAGGGTCGGTTCACACGGTCAAATTTCGCGTCAAATTGTTGTATGAACGCACTATTTGGTGCGTGGTCTATTTTTTGTGGAATTTGATCAAATAGTAATTTGAAAGTTGTGACAAGGCTTCAAACACGAATTGCATCAAATGCTTGAAGGAAAATTTGATCGTGTGAACCGACCCTTACACTAGCGCTATTCTCTAAACGCGATATGTGTTGCAACAGAGTTACGTCCCTGCCCGATGTTATAGAAGACAATCATAGAAAACATTCTTTGATTTGCGTAAAAAAAAAAAAAAAAAAAAAAAAAAAAAAAAAAAAAAAAAAAAAAAAAAAAGGTGCGGACAGTTCTACATAAGAGACAGTGGCCATCGATTTGGTGACCCCGCTGGGAGAATTTGGATTAAATACAGAAGCAGAAAAAAAAACCACAGCTCCATTTTAAAACAGTTTCATAGACGTATGTTTGATGCTGAATTGCTGTGTGTTTTCCTCTGGCACGGTCTGGAAGATGTGACAAACCGAGCGTCTGGCACGGTCTGGAAGTTGTGACAAACCGAGTATCTCAAACTCTAGCGATATTTACTGGGCGCCCGTATGGCCACGACGCCCTGTGCGAGGGCAAAGGTCGCACACCCTAAAGGCCGCGGTTGACTCAAACGAGGACAAATTTAACTTTGCTTCTAGTTAATGCGGACCGGCAACGTGACGCTATTGGACTGACATGCGGTCTGCGAACCACCTTTAGGGAAACACGTTTCTAGACTACCCCACACATTCTTTCCTGAACGCGATACAAACATATGATTAAATAATAAATATTTAACAGCATACAATATGTCATGGCCAATGTTCCCTCTAAGGTTTGCTGGTTCGTGTGCAAAATCATAAAGTTGTGTGCAAAGTTTTACTTTGCAGAGTGCAGCGTATCTGTTCGACTTTATATTTATAAAAATTTGCTGCGCGGATGCTCAAAACTGCTGCGCGGCATCTGTGAGGTAGCTGCGCGGCCGCGCAGCTTGAAGGGAACATTGGTCATGGTTACTGTTGTTTAAATTATTTAACGATTTTTTTTAAATGAAAAAATATGTTTAGTCTTTTAAACGCTTTTGAGAATGGTGAATTGAAAGTAAGCTATTATTTTGTTTGATCTACTCTAAAATATTAAACTTAAAAAAAAATGTATTGCCTGACCGCTTGAAATGTAACCGTGTCTTTTTCATTAATGTATGGACATTTTATGTAATATATTTTAGTATGTTGATGAAAATTAACGTAACAAATTTAAAAAAAAATTCTTTCGACCTTTGCCAACATTCGCTTGTAGTTGTCCTTGAAAATGTTTGGTAACTAAACCTTCTTTCCCCCTCACTGATTGGTTTTTTACATAGACACACACTCACATACACAATCTCTCATTCACACATACATGCACGCACGCACATACACGCAAAGATCTTACTCACAAAAAAAAAAACCAACCCTTCTGGACTCGTTCACTATCACACAAGTATTTTTCTCTCAATCTTTCATCAAAGGCTGCTTCCCGGAGGCATAAGGTCCAGCTACCCGGTCGGACTGGCCACCCTCGGCGTCATCATGAACATTGCCGGTGTGGCCACTCCTGAATGGCTGTCAGCGCAAGACGCCAACCATCCACTTAAAACAATAATTCAAGTTTCGCCCTAAGTTGTTATGCAACTCCATAACCTGAAGATTCTTAATTCTTCTTATGTATGAAAATTGACTTTTTCGTCAATGCAATTAGTGACCATTAAACTTAGCTTTTTACTTGGGGATTTTTTACCCTAATTTAATAAAATTAAATCCTTTTGTCTCCTATATTCTATATCAAACACAGCCTATCTTTTACTTGAGTTGTGGTATTTCTTATAATTGTTCTAGGAATCAGAAATTAATTTTCTACTGAATGAATATCAAACGAGATGAAACAAGGCTGTATTGTTATGAGGTCTGTAATGAAATATCCCTAATTCTTTTAGGCATCAGCTATTTTATTCATTCATTTCAGGGGTCACCTACATATGTATGCAGGTTCTCTCAAAGGAGGCATCTTTCAAGCGATTTGGCTCAGGCCTCACAATAAGTAACAGAGCTCAAATGTACCATTATGCAAATTATAGGTTCAAATAATCACTCACTTTTGTTGATGCATTGCCATTAAATTAAAGTTTTGATTCTTTTTAATCACATTACTGATAAAGTTCTTTTGTTTTTTAAATATATTCATGATTTGAATTGTAATTATAATACAATGACTTTTATTACCCAATATATGCATGATTTGTGAAGACACCTACCCCTCTGCAAAGCAAATGTCCCAGTTCAGGTATAAAAAAATCTTTAAAAAATAAGTAAACATAAAACATAGAAATAATAAATAGGCCTAAAAAGGTATTGACTCCATCCTTATTATGGATTGCACTGTTTATTAACTTAAATATCAGTAACATGAAAAAAATGCACAAATGATATAACAAAAGGAAAGGTAATATTCATTTACCATTAATTTATATATAATATAATAGTGTGTTAAGATTTGTAAGATAAAACTAATTCAAGTCTTGAAAAAAGATGTCAGTGAATCTAATAAAATATTTATAATTCATATAGGAGGCCTAATAGGCCACAAAAATTTATTGACAATGCCAGATCAGTTATCTCATAAGAAAAATCACATAATATTTTATATCGATAACTTTTATTATTACACAAAAAAACAGAGGAATGTGAGAAAAGATTAATAAAAATTGCAGTTATAATAATACAATGCCAAGATACTAAAGGCTTTTAAAATCTCCAAGAGCTGTGTATGCTGCAAGCCTACCTGTTGCCCCCATGACACCTCCTCCTATATTAATGGAATATATTATAAGTAAATATAATCAAATAAAGACAATCAATGTGACGGTATACATTTTTACAAAATTAATGTGTTGTGTAATGATACCTGGATGTTGAACTATAAACTTGAATATGTTTCAATGAGACAATGAAGGCCATGATCCAATTTCTAAAAAGAGACTACACACAGATGACTGACTTATATAATCCATAGGAAATGTCACATACACAATTAATATACCAGTATCAAAATTTGCTGTCCATTATGTCACACATCTAATTGGACATGGAACACAAAAATAAGTGACCATGGTTTTTAACTTTTGTGATAATGGAAAAAAGGAAGGGAGGTGGAATTGTCAAATTGTGTGACATCATTTATGGATGGTCCTCAACACAGTTTTTCCCAACACCATTAACATATTACATAACTGAATAGTATACAATGTGTTCTATATTTCTTATCAATAAAAACATTTGTGAGGAAAAATATCTTGAAAAAAGGAACTTTAACTTTCAAATTAAAATTACCTGGATGTGAACTGCTGCCACACAGATACAAGCCTGATATAGGACATCTATAGTTGGCTAGACTAGTTGTTGGACGGGATAAATAGAGTTGATCCAGCGATAATGAGCCATGGAAAATATTCTTAAAAATAAAATATGTTTGAAATGAGCCATTTAGTAATCACTATACCAGTAAGTAAGTGCCAGTCACATATTAACATCAGTGATATAGCCTACATAAATAATATATATACACTAAAATAAATTGCTGTGATTGATGAAAAATTTAATACACATTTCTAATCATCCCCTCTACTGATCACCATACTAAAACAAATCTAAACGTGGGGAGGAGTAGAGTAAAGAAACCCTTAAATTTAAATAAGCCAAGTCGATTAAATCGAGTTAAGTTTTCAAGGAGGACAACCATTAAACCAGAGCTGTTTAACCTGCGGGCCACATATGGCCTGCGAGCTTATTTTTAGGGCCTGCCACAGCTTGAGAAATTTTTATGATCTGTGTAAAAAAGGTAAAATTTAGGGTAAAAATATTTTCAAACCACATTCAATGATTTAATATTGGGAAATCATGTGAGAGCACAGGAGAAGTTGTACATAGAAAAGAAGGAGGTCACAGAAGCTAAGGAGTCTAATGACTTGACAGGAAGCATTAATTTATGTTAAGCAAATCAACAGTGCAATCTGGATGGCAAAATATGGAATACTATCAGGGGAGGCGCCGCAGTGTATCAGGTATGATCACTAACAGCATTGGGAAAGATAAATCAGAAGTAGCTTGTGTAGCTATTTGATCATTGTAAAAATATCCATGCCCCTCACCAACAGAACCAAGTTAGATTAAATAACTAGGTGAGCATACTGAGTTAACTACTGCTAGGAAAGGCTTTGGGTCAAAGTAATTGAGATGAGAGCTGTGGTGCTAAAGGGGTCACAGTATAATGACTACGGTGGGCAGTGTAAAACCTTTTTGGCTCCATGTTATTTAAACATGTAATCTAGCCAGTTATGGGAGGGTGTGTCCCCATCCTTTATTGTTGTGATGCTTGAGACAAGTACCTGGTATTCTGAGATCAGAGTATGAGAGGTTCAAAGGGTAGAAAGCAGGATTCAGGCTGTTATTCTTGTTAGGGCAATGCAGTCAGAAGAGAATTGTGAGAGACAGTAAAGAGATTCTTTAAAGTATTTTTTTAAAAATTTAAAACATAATGCATGGCAAAATAAATTCTTGATAACGTATATTTCTTCTGATGAATCTGCACAACTATGGAAAACTTTGATCATATTTTTTGGAATTTTATCAGTGAAGCTGGATTTTATGTAATGAGCAACATCAAGTCCAAAAAACATAACAATTTGACAAGTGAAAGTTTAAAAAGTGCAGGTGCTACTGATAATTAACTATCTCAAATTAAGACAACTGCATGTAAAATGTAAAGCAAAATTGATCATTTACAAATTAAATCTTTTATAAAATGTATAAATGAGCAATGAGGGGTGGGGCTGCATATTGCGAACATTTTTTGGACAACCCTAAACTATATTTATATTTTAATGACCCGCCCGCTTTATTTCACCATTTCAGAAAAACAAAAGAAAATATTGCACATCAAAAGAACTATATTTTAAAAAAAAAAAAATCATTTAGCGCAGTTATTGGGAATTTGAGTTTGTTAAATCAGTGTCATCATATTTCCATTAACTTCCCCTTGAAAAATAAGAAATATAGATTTTTGGGGGTTGGCCTGAAATTTAATAAATTTGTTGTCCATGGCAACCAGTCTATGTCCCAAGTTTCAGCTCGATAGGTTGACAGGTCAATTAGCCACGCAAAGTTATTGCTACACTAACAAAAGCGAAGTAAATTGGAAGATTTATTTTAACAATCCCTAAAAACAAAGATTTTTGTATAACCCCTTTAAAACCCCCTTTAAAAAATTTAATATAGAGCAAAAAAGGGGGGGGGGGGGGTTGAGGCTGAAAATTTGACTAAACATGCATAGGTTGACAGGAAGTGGGTCAATTAGCCATCCAAAATCCAAAGATATTGCCAGGCAGCCACCCACGAACAAAAGCAAAGTATAAAGGATTTAATAAGGGCTACAGTTGTGAATCACTTTATTTATATTCTTTATTAGCTAATACTGCTATGTGATATACCGGTATGACTCTTTAAACATAAGGTAATAAGTATTAATAATTTGAAATATTTTCATGGGGCCGGAAACTTTTATTTTTGCATATGTAGTCAAAAAGGTTGGACAGCACTGGACTACACTATTAAACCAATGAAATTAAACAATTTCAGTGTTGAGGCAGGAATTATATACTGGGCAGCTTTTTAAGTCTTGATTTCACAAAAATGCATATGACTTACCCCTCCAGTGAGACCAAAGATACTCTCCAAATCTGGTGGTGCTAAAATGTCTCTACCAATTACTGAGCTCTTAAATCCTGGTGCATAGTTTTCAATGCTATCAAACACTGAACAAAATTAATTTTGAAAATTACTAAGATTATTATATATAAAGCAAAAAAGAGAAAGGCTTGAAAAAAATGTACAAATAGGTACACACTTTTAAAGTTTTTAATGGGATGACCATATTAAGTGCAGTAGCAGAAAGTTATTAAATTTTGTAAGAAAAGAGAACAACTACATAAACCTGAAATTAGTCCAAATAATTATCTTATTTACATTAAATTTTCATTACTTCCCAACCTATGGGGTTTGTCCAAATTTTTGTAAAAAAGAGTAGCTTCTCTGTGGTTGCCACCTATTTTTTTACAATTCGGGTTGGTTCCAAAATCATATTCAAAATCCATTCAAGTAAGATGAGTAGGGCTTATTAAAACATACCCATTATTATAGTATTATAATAAAATTCATGCTTTTACTTTGAATAATTTCTTTCCTCTCAATTAAAAATTGTCGTTCAATCCATGTTTGCTTAGTCTAACCAAGACAACCAAAAATGATATGAAATGATAATTGATATAGACCAATCACTTTGCTAATTTTTCTCCAAAAATATAAAGATTTGTCCTTTGTGGACGTCCCCCATAATATTAAAACTGTATAAATTTACTTGTGGATATCTATGGAATAATGCTTTATTTTAGTACTTTTAGGTTAGGCATTTGGATAAGCTAATGCAATCCAAATAAAAAGAAAAATTACTTAAGTTTAAAGCAGTTGTATTTGTTTTATCTTTTCACATAGATATACTTATCTAAAAGAAATTATTCTTACATATATTTCCTTCACAAAAACTCATATAAAATGAACTCACCAATATCTGCATATTTATTTTTTTTCTCATCATTCCAGTCGCCATCTGCTAATTTGTAAGGAGTAAACTGTGTAAAAAGTAACACAACATGTTTTCCTGGGGGACACAAAGTCGGATCTAAGCTTGATGGAATTACCATCTCTATCAATGGCCTGTAGACAGTAACAAATCAAATACGTGATTTAGCCAAATAACTGGTCATTTTTTAATTTGAACAGAATAAAATTCAAATTTCAATGCTGGTTTCATAACAAACATCATATATTATATATTTAAAAAAAAAATTAAAAATAGAAAAGATATCCAACCTCTCTGTTATCTTTCCTAATTGTGCTTTTAAATAAGAATCATGTATGAGCTGGCTATTTTCACAGTTGATATGAATAGAACAACGGTGATGAGGCATTGGTTCATTCCTTTCAATATTTGGATCTGCTATGAAATTTGGAATTTTATCCACAGCAACTGGTAAAATATGAGAAGAATTTTATTTTTCACTATTAGTATTAAAGATACCATTCTGGAACACTAAGGATTTAATATCTTTATATCAAATTTTAAATAGAATGTTGAACATAAATGTTGAATATTTAATTTCTTAAGAGTACCTTAAACTAAGACATATTTATGAATGAAAATATGTTTTTAAATCATTCCTGTATGTTCTGCTTTTTAAAACTAATTTAACAATTATTATATAGCTTCTGTTGTATATTGTTTTATTAAACATATATTGTATGAGTAAGAAAAATGTACCATTGATTTTAGTCACAGGTGAAGTATAATCAAAAGTTTCTAATTCTTTAACTATTTCTTCAGGTAAAATTCCCTAGTGAAAAAATATACATACAGTGGTCAATAACAAGGGACTTAAGTTTACTTGTTATATTACTATTTAGATTTATAAACATACTCATCTAATGTTATTATATTTTATGCATGTTATCAAAACCACCAGGTATAATAGCTTGAAATTCAAGGGGTATTTTTTTCACATCGAAAATAAAACGTGAACAATTAATTGAGCAGTTGGTTCTCTACACTCATTTCTTACTATACTTAGCAAATAATATAAGAATTACAATTGAAATATTTGACAAGAATAATTTTTATTTAATTTGTAAAAAATTGTTTGCATCATATCAAAGACTTTTTAATATTTGCCTAACACTTAGGAATGATAAATGGTTGTAAGTAGTACTGTAGTATGCCATAAAAAGAATCCGTTTTAAATTTGTAAATGGAGAGAAATCTACTGGTCTATGTGACCTTTACCCAGATTTTTTGTAATGTATAAGTAGTATATGCTTTGTGTCAAGATGTTGCTGTACATTGTTGTGTCATAAAAGTTATAAGGAATCGCAAAATATATATATATATACAAAAGTATAAGTTTTAAAATAACTTTTAAAAATAAAAACAAAGTTGTCATGAAATATTATCCAAAGATAATCTAGGAATAAAAAATGTTTAGTTATAGATATTTAATGCTAAGACATACCTGAGGTACTAAATTGAGATATGTAATTTTAGCAGTGGCATTGGACAGGACAGCTTTTGCTCTGATTTCTGTACCATCAGACAACACCACACCTTTGACACTATTATTTGAAATTATTATTGATGAAACTTGCTGTTGAAAGAACAAACATTTTAAATCTTACAAAATGTATAACTGTGTATTCTTTACCAAGCAAGTCTACAAGATCTATTACATAGAAGTAGAAGAATCAAGTATTTCACAAATTACAATCCAATAACCCAATTTTATTTGCTCTTTATAATAAAAAAATATAGCTGGATAGCTTAGACTTTGTTTAAAATATATATGGACTGTTGTTAATTGTTTTAGACTAGACACAACTATACCACTTTAAAAAAATTTTTTTAGGGTTTGCTAAAATTGTAAATAAAAATTGTATTATTAAAATTTATTCTTCAATACCAATGTGAATCAGAATACTGATACTGGTAATGGAAATTCCTGGGCAAAATAAAGGTTCATCATCATAATCATCATCATCATGTCCCTTAGTCCTTTGACCGTTGGGGCGCCACAGATGTCATGAAAACTATGCTTCTCCATTTCTCTCGGTCTTCTGCACTACCCATAGCATCGCCTAGTTTTAATCCCATCCACTCTTTGATGTTTTTTTCCCATCTTTTTCTCTGTCTTCCTCTTCTTCTCCCTCCTCTAGTTCATACCTACCTTATTGCAAAAAACTGATGCTCCATGGTCTTGAGCACAGTTGGCAATGGCTTGAGAAACAGCTCCCATACCACCCTCCACATAACCCCAGGCACCTTTAACACCTTCTATTTCTCCCATCACATGATGAAGTAGGACATACCTGGGATGGTAAACGATTTTAACTACTGGTATATGACAAAGATAAAAATTTAAAAAATTTTGCAAGTTCCAATGTAATGCCAAGTTACTTTGCAAAATATCCTCTGAGCACTTGGAACTTGCAAAAAGCAACAACACCAATTTAAACATATCCATGTATTATTTTGTGTATTATGCACTTCTCTTCCAAAGTTCCTTGGGAATCGTATTCTGATTCTCTAATTTATTATCCCCATGTCAGTAGAGTTAAGATTGATTCTTTGCAAATGTTTGGACAAATAAAATGCACAATTACCCACTTCCAGGATGCATAGGACTAATCATTGCTCCTATTACACTGTCGGTTGCAAGAGTTGCCTTCAGTGGCTCAGATTCAAACCATCGATTTAAAATCTGTTTGGAGAGAGAGACAGTTCTTGAAGATCTCAGGTAGAAATTATAAACCAACAACCAATAAGTATATATAAAGTCATTAACAATGATCATTTACATACCAGGATATGTTAATTACCATATTAATACATTACAAGGCATGTGTCACAAGTAGACAATTTTGCTAACCCTTTGTTTCTTGTTATTACTTACAAGAAAACTATAACTAGAAAAAAAAAAAATAATAATAAAGAAAATGTATTATTATTCAAATTTTTTTAAAGGACTGGGAAAAAATTTAAGGTTCATTCATTGGTTAATTATTTTAAAGATTAAAAATTAAATAATATTATATGCATAATTGCCCAGAACAAACAAAAAATTAACATATTGCTCATCTGCTCTCATATCCTACCAAGAAATATTTGAAATACACAAAGAAACACACAGCTACTATATAATTCAGTTGAGAAAATGTATTCACATTATAGACAATAGTTATTTTTGAGGAAGTTTTCTTTTTTCTTCATTCTATCGCTGTGCAATCACTTAATTAATTACCAGCATTGTCTTTTTCACTATCGTTTTCAGAATTAGACAGCCAGCTGTAATTTAACAAGTAAGACTATCCTAATTTTTGCATAGACAGCTGCTTTTTAATTCAGGCCTCATTGGCCACTTTCTTCCAACTTTGGTGGTTGAAGTGTGTTAAGATTTAAATCCTACCTATGAGAATATACGCCTCACTTATTTAATCAGTCCATTCCACCATACTAAAATGGCAATATCAACTTAAGCTGGGGATGATCTTGGATGGGTTTGAATCAGTTACCTTTTGAACAAGCGCTACACAACATTACAATTGGGCTGCAGGTCCAACTTGTTTAGTAATTAAAATAAGCAAAAAGAAGACACTATAAATATAAAAGAAAGTCTATTTTGTATAAGGGCTGAAATCACCCAAATATCTTAGTTTTAAGCATTATTGTCTCTTATTACAATTTGTGACAACAATTACTTAAAAGGCTGTAGGTTAAAGTTTGGAGGGATAAATGTGGCAAGTGACTTTACAGGGAACGGCACAGGTTGCAGGCCTACCCCCCCCAACCCCGCCGGGCAGTACTTTTTAATTTGTTTTTTCAATTATATAAAAGATGGCTGTGTGTGGATGTTAAATGGATGCACTTTAGGAGTAAACCCTGGGTGGCATTTGGTCAAGCTACGCTACTGAATGAGGCCAATCAATGTCAGATCTGCTACCCCTTTCTTAATATTTTTCACGGATTTTTTTACAAGTTTATTTTATGTGTGTAAATATAGAAAAGAGTGTTTCATCTCTGAAAATAATGACCCAGTGGGAAACATGGCATCTGTGTCATGCATGTTGTTTTGAACAGCTAAAATAAAGACACATTATATCACCAACCTTTTGGGCAGGAGCAGTCATTAATTCATAAAAAGCAGGCAGATCTTTTCCTAAACCTTTTACTGATGTAATAAATAAACATAGAAATAGAATACTATTACTTAAGTATTACTGAACAGCATTTTTAATATACAGACGATTATATTATTTGACCATGACACAATAACAATGTAGTACTAATTTATAAATCTAACTTTAAAAAAAATTATAACATAATTTAACTGGATTTCCAGAACTTTGTGGTTGATTAAATGCAATATAGATGAGGGGTAGAGTCATTAAACATTTAAGTAGAGGTGATAAAATATTAAACACAAAGGTAAGTATTCTAAAAAAATGTGCCACATTATAAAATAGCAATTATTAGAATGTCACAATTTTAAAAAATATGGGAAACATTTCATTGCACATTATTTATATATTTTTTAAATTATTATTATTTTTATTAAAGACATAAATGGATACAGGTAATTCAATTAAATACTAAAATTCATCTATGCATTGCAATGACCAATAACTAGAGTAGAGGCTCTATGCGTTTGATCTGCTGCTCTGTTTCAGAGAAGTCATTGATCATAGAACATGTTTAGTTTTTTTTGTTAACCACAAAGTAAAAACAAATTAGGCCCATCCCACTCAAAAAGATAACAAGCCCATGTGTCACAGCAGTATAGTATTCTTAATTAGATGTAACATTTTTACTGGTGAAAATAGTTAAAATTTTATTGATTAAAAAGTATTCCTTGTTCAAGCAATTAGTAATCAATGAATGAGCCTTCTCTTACAAGAAGTTGCTAGTGTCCTGACAGGCCCTAAACTGCTCCATTTGTCTCGTAGTGAGGATCCCAAAAGTGAAGGCAATGAAACAGGTGGATTGTCTAACAAAGGATCAAGGGCTGTGACAATACGATCTAGAAGTTCTTCATACACACAAAATGCCTGATTGATGTAAAGATGAACAAATTATAAAAAAACAACTAAGTACAATTAAAACCTTGGATGTGTGAAGCTCTACAAGAGTCTGGAGAATGGTCAAACTTCTAAATTTTTTTTGACCTTGTAATAAAATTGGGTGATATTGGAAAAATAAGCATTTAAAAAACTATTAAAAAAGGAGTCAAAATTATCTTCTTAAAAATTCATGAAATTAACTTATAAACCTAGGCCAAAGAATTATAAAATAATGCAGATTTTATACATAGCTGAAGAAATTATTTTGTTTGTGACCAAATTTGACTAAAATTACAATATGTTAAGTCAAGAAAAATTTTGTTTAACACTCATACAATGGTAGAACAGTTTCTTACCTTGGCATCTTTGAGAGAAAACTGTGCAATCTGCTCAGCATTCTTCTGTGGATCTTTACCAATCGTTAATGATCTCGCTCTGCCATTTAATCCACCAGGTTCTAGCAATGGTGTATAGGAGCTTGGGTTGCGCATGTAGATTTTCAAACCATATTTCTGAGGGTTTATATCAGATAAATGTAACATTTACATTTCACTTATTCTTTAATTTTGTTAACTAATAATCTTTTAACAGTTCATAACTTGATTCTAAAACAGAAATATTGAATTTACTAACAAAAATTGCCTTTTATTATTTAACTATAATTTAAAAAATAAGACAAAATGCTGATAATTTCCATTAAAAGAATTACTTATAATTGATATAGCTTAAATAAATAAATACCTTCAGTTCTAAGTCTGTCACTATCTGAGGTCTCAGAAGACTTAAGAGGTAGGATGCCCTGGAGAACTTAAATCCTATATATAATAGATGTCATTTGTGGTTGTTTATTTTAGTTAAACTGAAGAAGTAAGTTTACAAGCATATAGTCCATTCAATTATTATTATCTTTCATTTGATACCTCATTTTGTCTTACAAACCCAACAATAATATTTTAAATAGTTTTTTAATCCCAACTTCTCACTTCTGGTACCGGGTGCCAATAGCCACTTTGAATTTTAAACTAAAAAAAATGTCTCTTACAAATCTACAAGATAGCAAAACAAAATGAAATAACAATTCATTTTATAAAAAGAATTATTTTTAATATTTACCTGGCACAATCTCCTCAGTAACAGCAGCTCCGCCAAGAACATGTCTTCTCTCCAGTACACAGACATTTAATCCTGATTTCTGAAGGTATGCCGCCTAAAATTAACAGTAAAAGTTCTCTGCAGTTTTATTTTATAAACCTAACCTATGATCTTCAGCAGATTATCAGGTGGTCTTCTGCTGCATTTTAATTTGGTATTGAAGTGCTTCATTTTGATCTGAACTTCCTTTAGGCCTTACACAGTTTTAAATTATTTAACCATTTGTTAAAGTTAATGTTATTGCATGAAACCAGTACAAAAATATAGATCTTTAGCTTTTTATTTCTCTCTGTTCACAATTTCTTTGTCTTGGAAAAAAAAAAGTGCATTATTGAATATATTCTTTCACTGAATATTGTTATTATTGTTATGCTTTCAAGCTATTCCACTTCTACAAGTAATTAAACAATTCGTCATTTTAAAATATTTAATAGCCTGCAGCAAGAGCTTTAAGTATGAAATGAAATATTGCCCTGCTAAAAGTTACTTTTCCGAATAAAATAATATTACAAAACTCACAGCAACTAATCCATTGTGACCTGAAATTTAAAGAAAAGTTTAAAGTTTTACTAATTATTGCAGCAATGAGGCAGAAGAGGCTTATACTTAATTTATAATGAATGTAGGTCTACTATGTATAGGCTCACCATAACTTTAAGGAATGAAACCGGGACCTATGGTTGAGTGTGAGTGCCACAGCGGACTGTTTTGTTATTAATTTTATATAAATATATGCTGTCTACCTGTAATAGATGTGTTTGTGGGCTTCACATTTCTCACTTGATTCTACTTTCTCAGAAATCTCTTCTTTCGTCCAGAATCTCTGAACAGATCAGTATTGGGGAATTTATTATAGTTATGAGAAGATTACTGACTGTAAACAAAAAGCTAGAATATTGCTTCTATTTTTAGAAAAATAGATGGGGGTGGTTCATTCATAGGTTGGAAGTGGAAATTTGGCTAAGGGCCTCAGTCAGGCCTCATATTCAAAGATGCCTAAAATTAACATGTGAAATTATTCATAAGCA
Organism: Omphiscola glabra; assembly: GCA_964017045.1. Taxonomy (NCBI): domain Eukaryota; kingdom Metazoa; phylum Mollusca; class Gastropoda; family Lymnaeidae; genus Omphiscola; species Omphiscola glabra. The sequence goes on from OZ024794.1 coordinate 59,979,017, forward strand.
AACATACTTTGCCTAATACGAGCTTAGAACTTGAAAGTCTTTAAATATATAGCATATAATTTTTAGCTTTGTTACACTAAATTTAAATAGGAATTTGATATAATTTTATACCAACCAATTTCGGATACTAACAATGTGTATGAGTTTATCTTAGATAGGCATGATGCAATAATATTTACCAAACTGAGATTTAAACAGGGACAAAAGTTTTAATAGGCTGCAATGCCAGGACAAAACTGCGGAACGGGGATAAGCCCTGTCAAATCAGGACAATCTTAGTTTAACTGGGATAAGCCCGTTCAAACAAGGATGTATGGTAAGCCTACATGACATATTGTAGCCAAGCGTTCCAATTATGGGCACTGGTGCTACCTTAAAAATCAAACCTGGACATATGGTAATCATACACATATAAATTATGAATCTATTGTAGCGAAGCATTCCCAAAATGGGCACTACCTAATCTTATGACAACTTATGTCTATGAAATCTAAAAATTTGGTCTTCTGTGTCTGCCATCCCATCTGGACCCTTGATTTCTTTCAAACTTCACAGAATGAAATAATTTAATGATGCATCATGATCATATATCTTAAAGTCATGGGATATATTAGCCTAATATATTATATACCAATATATTAATAATTAAATACATGCCTCCTCCAATAATTATGGAGTCATATTCAGCTTTAAGTTGTTGACTCAGATGCCTAACAACAAATTTTGCATAAAGGAAACTTTTTAATTTAACTGTAGCTGTTCTTATCATTTTTTTATGTCATATGTCTGATGGTGGACAAGAAGAGTGGTTAAGGCTATGCCTTATCAATAAGCACGCAATGATAAGAGCGGCTTTAAAGTAGTTACAACACAGATTCCTAACCCATGGGTCACGACCTCAGTGAAGGGGTTTCTGATTTCTGTGGGTGAGACTAGTCAGATGAAACATAAAAATAAAATTTAAAAATATTATCATACATAAAGACTAAAGATTTTTTAAAATATTTTTAGTGGATGTCTAAAAAAAAGCTTGAATAATCTCATAATGTTCCCATTTTCTGCTAAGCTTATCAGTGAATTATGACTGCATTTTGATAGCTTCTTCATAACTTCAACCGCCTCCCCATCCGGCCTCTTTGTGTGTGTGTGCAGCTTCAGTACTTTTTTGGACTCCGGGACAAAAATGGGACGCATCGTAAGCCTAAGCCTACCTAATCGTGAACAGGCTATGCCTTGTAACTAAGATTTTCTAAAACCAGACACACTCAACCCCCTCCGTCAATTGCGCAGGCCTATGCCAGTGGTTCTCAAATTGAGTTGTACAGTGGTACTGCACCCCAGGGGGCGATGGGGCTGCTCAGGGCGCGATAAATGTTCAGAAGTCTTAGGCGGCGGTAGGAATACCTAAGGCTAAGGGGGCACTGGAAAATTTTGTATTGCTAACTTTTAAAAGAAGAATTTAAAAAAATAATACCAAATACCAAAAACACTATTTGATTTTTTGGCATTTTAAAAAAAAAAGGTTGTTCATAGGCCTATGTTGACGTCAACTAATCTTAACCACCCCCCCTGTCAACAACTGTCAAGTATTTCCAAACCCCATCTCCCTTATTTTGTTTAACATAATTAATGGACGGCCCGTAAATATATATATTAAAAAAAATTTATTTTTTTTCGCTTTTCTTCTTTTATATTTTGAAGGCCCGGGATCAAGGTACTGACAACTTTACTGAAGGAATACTGAATATTTACAAATAATTTATATAAAAAAGGCGATGCCATACGATTTAAAATAAACTATTACAAACAAAAATTCTGGACACATTGATTAATTCAAACAGACAAGAATAGCACCCTTTTTTAAAAAGAGCTATGCGAGAGCATCAGGAACCTTTACGGGTGTGAGGGGGGAAATCAGGGGGTGGGGTGAACAAGAACGTACGCAGATCCAGGGACGTCATTTGGGTACGGCGAAAAAAGGGGGAGGGGGGGCTTGATTTTTCAGGATTTATTTAAATTGCTATTTCCTGTGGCCCCTCCAGTAATAAAACAAGCCGGTCAAGTTCTGTTTTCCGCACCCCACGACCCCCCCCCCCACGCTAAACTAGAGTTCCTACCGATATCCCGTGTTTCTCGCTTAAATTGAACTGCTCAAGCTGATCCCGTGTAAGAAGTTATAATTAAAAGTACCACGTCTAAATACCATAAACAAGCATTCATAAACCGCGACTTTTTTGGAATCATAAGAAGGCCTATTACTGTACTTTTGTGACTTAGTATCTCTAAAAATTAGTCTTTACTTCTTTTAAGGTAATAAAAAGTTAATGAATAAAACTACAATGAAATAGGCATTTGATAATTTTTTTAAAAAGTTTTAAAGATCTGGATACTTCCAATGCACGCCCTTTAAATTTAGTAATCACGTTTTCATTTTGAAATTTATTGCAATTAAGATTATCGTAATTCTAGTTCCGATGCCTTTATTAATTTTTCACTTGTGTTCTACTATCTCAAAGTAATTATCATTTATTTTTTATTTTATTACATCAGTATTATGTCTTATATTTTGTCAACTCTATTGCTAAAAAGCTAACATTTATAGATTCTAGAGGCAAACAGGGACGTCATTTCAGGAATGTTATTTTCAGGTGGGGGAGGGGGGTAGGCGACCAAAACTTGGTCGGCTTGTTAAGTTGTCTATTACTAGGGGCGCCATAGTACGTAGCAATTTAAATAAAGCATGCAAATTCAGGTGGGGCTGGGGACAAATGCCCCACCCTGCCCTACCCGAATGACGTCCCTTGCAATACATGCAAATGTTTTAAATAATTTAATAGTTACATCAAGGGCAGAAACCTTATAAATGCCTTTTTTTTTTTTTTTAAATGTTTTTGAAATCTTATTTTGCGACAATTAGATTAACAGTTTCACCGGAAGCAACAACTCTTCATCATATGACTGAATTAACTGAAGATTGAAAATGTCAGACACATCAGTTTCTCTTGGTGTTATCCTTGGCTTTTGGGCTTTGATTGGCATTATCTTGCCCATTATAGTTCATTTTGTGATGGCTAAATCTCCTAATCGAGGGTAAGGTTTAATATTTTTAAATCTTATAAATTACCTGCTGCATATTTACACTTTAAAGAATACCACCACAGGCCAGGCCTACTAAATTTAAATTAGGTCTTAGAAAACATTTTCAGAATGAAGTTACAGCTTTAAGATCTAACTAATTAGATAAGGCTTTAAAAAAACAATTTATTGATACCAAGTGTATGGCTGTATGTCAATGCTAAAGAAAGTTATGATTTTTTTGGTGAATTATTTAAAACATTTCACTGACACTGTCACACAATGTAGATACTTCGCCAAAGTAAGGGACACTCCTATAAAATTTGTATCGGAAATGGAGGTCGGCGCAATGAAATCCGAGTTTTTAATTTTATGTGTGCATGTAATTAGAATAAATCAGGCGTCCTTCTGGTCCATAATTAAGGTCAAACTCCGCCCAATTCACGTTAGGAGAAATGTTGACCTACATTCCTATTAAGTTATTTTTTACATTAGCCACAACTTTAAGTGAGGAAAATCATATGTTAATATAAGGCATCTTTGCATTAAAAAATGCGGTCTAAATATTCAGGGTATGTTTTTCATATTAAATGTAGGTCTGCATAATATATTGAAGTATATGTGTGCAAAATTTCATTGCGCTAGCTCAATAAACATTTTCTCAATTCTCTCCTACGTTGACCTCATTATGCACAGGTTGCCCAGGCCATTTTGGATTAGTGATCACTCCCCCTTTTAAATGGCGGAAGACGCAGATACTTAGCTTAGGAAATATTCAGTTATTACCACTATATACTTCAAAATATTTGATAACTTGTGTTTCAGATGGCATTTGAAAGAGATTTAAACTGGAAGATTTTAATTTGAGTTTTAAAAACCCGGTAGAGTCCATATTATTAGCTATCAGAATTCTCTGTGTGCAAAAGGTCGTCATGGGCAACCATTCACAGCCCTTGCATAATGGCTATACCGTAGTAGTACTACCTCAGAGTTTCATTCATAAGAGTTTGCCGTGTGCAAAAGTATTCAACCATTGGTCAGAGAAAGTTTTAATTAATTAGTCATGTGCCAAAGTTGAAAGTTCAATATAAGTAGATCCTAAACAGTATTTTAGGGGATGCATTGCCTTATATAGTATAGACTATATAGCTTGGCTTATAGTGGTATAATGGACGCTGTAGATTTGGTAAACAGAAAAGCCTTATATTAATACATTATATTACATTTACTGGTATACAAAGTGCATAGTTAGGCAAATTATAATTGTATAACATTATTTTTTAATACAGCATTAGTTCTGAAAATAAAAGTCGTATAAAATTATCATTAAAACGAGAGTTATTTAGTTCATGACGCGTACAGCAGAATTGGGTCACAGAATGTGGCGATGCTGTCCATGTTAAAAAATGACAAACTAAGTCGTACTTTAAAAATTCATAACTTTAAAACTACAACAGCTAAAAATATGATTTTGGTGTTATAATTCTGTTAAAAATTAGCTCTATTCAACTATGCCATTGGTTTATTTTACAAAAATTTTTGAATTTTTTACCAAAGTACCTACACAATGTGACACATTCTTGTTTTATCAATAATTTTGATGTTAATTGTAATTATTTTTAATAAGTATCTGCGGCTTCCACCACTGTGAAAGGGCAGTAGTCACGTCCATGTCTATTTGAGCCCTTTTGGGACGGAGCCTTTTCAGGGTGTATATGCCAAAAATATGGAGCGCTTTTACGAGCTGGACACTATGAACTAATGCAATCTTTATGAATAAAAATGAATTATCAACATGGCTAATTCCTGTGGTCCCTCGATTTCATTTGCGTGTTTATTGGGAGTCACTGCCCTTTGTTTATGTTTTGAGATTTAGGGTTCAGGTTAGGGTGAGGGATAGAGTTAGGGTGAGGGATAGATTTAGGGTTCAGGTTAGGGTGAGGGATAGATTTAGGGTTCAGGTTAGGGTGAGGGATAGATTTAGGGTTCAGGTTAGGGTGAGGGATAGATTTAGGGTTCAGGTTAGGGTGAGGGATAGATTTGAATCGTCTCAACCAAGATGGCGGCCATAGTTAAATGCGAGGTACCAGTAGTGTGCAATTACCATCAACATTTATGCAGATGAACTACCCAGATTTGCATAATTTATGCATGCAATTTTTTTGTTAAACCTAGAATAAACATGACTTACTTGTATCAATTGTGTGAATTTTTTGATGGATGAAGCCTGATTAAGTCCTAACACTTATTGGGAAACAAGGCCCATGGCCATGGAGGCCCTTCAGACATCTCTGGCACATGGTTGTACTCCTTTTCCAGCCCCTGGCTATTTTTCAATTGCTACAGACACTCAGTGTAACATGCATCCATTTATTACCTAGGGCGGGACGTTCTCTTAAGCTGGAGTGGATGTTACTGAGAAAGTTGTCTGCATATCTATTGGTCCCTCTCATAAACATATGATTGACATTTAGTATAAAAAATAGCATTAAGTACTCAAATGGGATGCTTATGCTTTATTTATAGGACCTATTTAGTCTAAAAATTCAGAGGGGTCATCTCTGTCCAGTTGAGGACCCCTAATACTAAACCAAGAGTTCACAACATTAGCATTACCCTCATTTTAATATTCTTCATTAATTTCCTGGTTGTTTTCATCAGTTTCAGTGTCAGATTCACTGCTAGAATATCAAAATCACTAAGGATAGTTTGATCAGTGTCACTGTACTGTCAGACATTCTGAAATTTTACAATATTACTTGCCACTCACAAAACAAAATTCCGGAACACAACAAAAGCTAGTAAACTATCAACACAGGCCGCCATTACAATGCCAAGATGTGCAGAGATATGTAAGAAACAATCTGATTTGCTGGTATGAAGGCTAGCCAGCCAATCTCGAGGCTTGAATTATCGGGCCGATAGATCAGACATCTGTCTTTTTCACTACTGCACTATGGGCCGGCCGATCGGCCCATCCGTCCCAAGAGGATTAAAAATGGTAACGCACCTCTATGGCACCTATGCGTGCATAGGGATTGAAAATTAAATTTAACTGTTGGAGGGGGGGAGTCATATCCTAAAACAAAAGATTGATAATTGAATATCAATTAATAAGGCAACACAACCAGAAACATAAACTGACCACCAGTAAAGGGTTAAGTTTATCGTAGCTAATGTCACTAGTGAGCGGCAGTATCCTAAATTTTTAACTTTGTTTACATGTAATGATGAATACCACATTTTTTTTAACATGTCGAAACTTATATAATTTCTTTTGTTGTTTCAGCATAGTTCAGATCTGTCTCATCCTGACTGCAGTCTGTTGTTGCATTTTGTGAGTTTTATTATATTACATAGCTATTAATTTAAAATTCTCAATTGGTGTCTTCACATATAAGCTTTAGTATCCATTCCCAGACTTAAAGCCATGAGACTCAGAAGTAGACTTGAAGGCATTTTAGTCAATAATTAAAAAAAATACTAAGTTATTTTGTGTAATCTAATCAAGAAATACAAGATATGCAAGTTATCTTGTATTTGTAGTATCTATTAAAACTTTTAAAACAATTCAGTTATTATTCTGAACACTAGCACTACCTTAAGGCTACCAGCACATTTCTTCTTATTTTATTTAGAGTATGTTCTCACTTAGTGCAGTTTAATAAGCTATTTAATTTAAACCGTGAACATCTGTGGAGGTTTTTATGTTGTATTATTTTTATCTCAATTCTATTTTGCTGCAGAAAGTTATAACTTAATTTTTTAGTGCTTTACATATCTCTTTCCATTTGTTTGGATCAATAAAAGAATCTTATGAGAATCAGCTTATCAGTTTACACAAATAAAACAATTTTTAAAAAACCACACATTTTGCACATTTTTGGTTATATTGTCTTTCATTTAAAAACTAATAGACCACTCAATCTTACTTTCTCTGTTCTCTTTCCTGTTGATCTTTTTGTTTTGAAATTAAAAAAGAATAACATTAAATATGAGGCTTGATCCATGCTATTTGGCCATGGTTTCAAGTATTAAAACTGATTTGAATATTTATAAGTTCTTCATTAAATGCTTTATAATTGAAAATAACTTTGGTAAATGGATTAAGGGTTTAATAAAATTATATATTTTTTCAGCTGGATAGTGACTTTCATTGCACAACTGAATCCACTGATTGGTCCCCAATTACATACTGGTCTTATACGCATGATTCTGATGGAATGGTATGATGGTAAGTTCAGAAAATAAATTTAGTCTATCGCTTGGGACATATTAAACACCTCATAAACCAACTAATCAAAAAAACTAGGAACATAACACAAACGTTTTGGATGACACATCCCACCCTCTTCATCACAGATACTTAGGATCGGCCCGTTCTGGACAAATTATTTCCTTCAGGGCGAGGACTGATATAAAAATTCTTTTGTTTCCCAACAAATTTACCAGCATTTTCCCCAAGAAAGTCACAAATCTTAATAAGAACTAATAAGTTCCTGATATGGCTAAGAGAATTCACTGAATGGCTGTTTTGTTGTTTTTTTGTTGTTTTTTTTTTTACTAGTGAAATGATTTGATATAAATGTCTTGTGTTCAAATTGTTTTTGATGTGCTGAAAATGTACAGTGCAATCAAATAACATTTCCATTTGTTTGGATCAATAAAAGAATCTTATCTTATATAGAGACTTTGTTTTAAGGGATATTTAGAAATTGATTTCTTTAATTGAATGTTGTGCATGCAAGTTCTTTTTTGTTTCTCTAATTTGACCATTTTATTTTGACCTTCATTTCAGAAGAACCATGGCCCAAACATCACTGAAAAGTCAGTAACTAACAAGGATCTACTCTTACCAAATTGCTGAAATGTGTAGTTCAACTTTTAATATCAAATAGTACTGGATCAGTGATCTTTGCATTTGTGACATTTAACCAAATTGTTTGGACCTTTTGTTGAATTTTAATTTAAGCTTAAAAATAGTTTGTTTTTTTAATAAAAAAATTGGGTTTAGTGTACAAAAATATATATCTTTTTAGACAATACTTTTTAAGGTTGAAAAAATGAAGTAAGCCATGACTTATTCTATCATATTTAAAGCAATTGAATGTATCTGTAAGTATTCCATGATTAAACTGTTTATCATGTAAAACCTTGTCCACCTTTTACTGATTAATTAAGCTGGACCCAGCTGTTATAATGTTAGGCTCCTACTCCTAGGTAACCCTGTAACCAGGTTTTATATTATTTTTCATTAATTTATGACTCCTGTACATCTGACATTCCAATATCATCGGTTTTGAGTATTCAGATTGACACTCAGCAGCAATTAATAGTTAGCATTAATTTAGGATGCTTGAACATCAGAGGAAATTAATTTTAAACTATTTTAGGCCACAGAAGAATAATGTAAACCTAAATGAAAATAAATTGAAGCCTTAAAATGTAAAGGTATGACCACAGTGTTTTTGCTGACACAGTATGATTTTTAGCTTAAATATTATATTGTTTGTTAGTATGAATTAATGGCTTTAGTTCTTGTAGTAGTGGATGTACACCTTAATACTTGGAGATGTTTTTTAAAACTTTATTTTGGTTCGTGAGAGTGTCAAAACTGTTTGAGTGAAAAGTCTACGTGATCTTAACCCTTAATGTAATTATTTCATTGTGTAAATATTTTCATTTAATGTATAGTATATGCCCTTTAGCAGGGTTCTCATTTGTGATAATAAACAAGAGGTAACTTAATTGTGTTCTTTCTTTGGTTGTCTATGAAAATGTTAGATCAGCTTAAATATGTTTTCATCTCTAAGGAGGAGCTCCTCTGTCTGTGTACTTATATTATATAGAGCTTGAAATGCACTTATCTTTATTACGAAATCTAAATGTTAAAACTGTGCTTTAGGCATGAAACTCAACTTTCCAAACCAAGATGTTTAATTCACTACCAAAGCATATTATCGGAACATAACTTAATTTGGTGAAGTGCAATATTTCATAATGGGTATTGTAATAAATTAATCAGCCTCTTGGGCAGTGGAGCTTAAAATGTTTAGTGAAATTCAAAGAGGTGCTATGAATAGTTTCTTTTAGAATATGGAGTTACATGGAAAGGTGTCATTAATCTTTCCTGTTTGATTTGAATATAAATACAACAAAGTATTTTGTCTGAATACCTGCCACAGATCTTCAAATTCAATGAAAAATAACATTGGAATAATTCAGTAAACTTTAATGTCTGTATATGTGGAATTTTGAAATTGGGATACACTCAGTCACAATCTATTACTTTAGGCTATGACACAGTGGGATAGCTTTCAATTTCAATCCTTCCACTTACTAGTGTGTAGTTATTATTATACATTATAAAATACAAAGGTTATGTTATAAATACCACAAAATTACAATAACACAATTGTTTATATAATAATGAAGTGTATAATCTATGGACTAAAATTTCAAGCCACTAATCAATTACAATATACTTTTTAATAATTAATTTAAATAAATGGGAAATAAAAAACAAAGGGTTCTGTTACTGTTATTCAATTAGTTAAAACTAAAAATGTTCTTAGATCCTGAAGAAAGTAAAGACCGTCATGCAAAGTATATTTCTTCATGAAGTAACCTTTCAAACCTATGATTAGACTAATGTATTTTGTATGATGAAAAATTATGCAAAACATGTACAAATATATGTAAATAAGGATAAATGCCGTAAGATTAAATAAAGCACGTTACATATTGCTGAAAAACATTAACAAGATAAAATATATTCGTAAGCATAAATTGATATTTATATATTACTCATAACCCTTCATTTAGGCATAAGTAATGCAGGATTTTAAAATTCACATAACTTAAAAAAATTTCATAATTTATTATTTATTTTTCTTAACATTAACATGGTACACACAACAAAAGAAATGCTACAATCTTGTATGCAGGCTTATTTAATTCTTTACCTTACTCATGCATTATCCAAGTTTAATTAACTTTTGCAGTAGCCTTGGTTCATAGATTTAAATACCACAACAAAAATGGATAATACAAATGAAAAAACAAACCAGATATGCTTCTGGCAGAAAGAAAGTTGGGCTTATTTACATTTCCTAAATATTTTAATTTGTATTAAGACTACAACATACAGTTAATATAAGAATGAAAATGAAGTATTTAAGCAGAAAACAATGGTGATATATATTATGGTAAAAAAACAACACCTCTACTTTAGTATTTATTGCAAAATAACCCAATATCAATTGTTCATGGAGAATTAATATTTGTTATTGAGGGAAATCATTGCTAATATCAGTCTCATTTTTTCATTTTTCTTTGTTGCATTATGTTTGTAAGCCCACTTTTATCTTCCCAGAAAGTCCACACTGGCCTTGACAAGTTTGCCTGTGGCAACATCAATGGCAACAACACTAATCTCAGTGTCTCCAAATGACATTCGAGTCTGAATCTCTCTGGGACCTGGTGCGCCAGCTGCCTCTGTCAAATTATCCTCTAATGCGGCTAGACTCAGACACAGGGTACCACATCTAGTGACCCCAGGATCTGTGATAAATCTGACATTGGGGTTTAGGCTGCTGTAAATGTTCAATATTATGCTGACTTGACCTGAAACATAAGTTTTAAATGGTCATTCCTGCAGGTTTACTGGTCTTCTTGAAATTAATGCTTGTCAGGAAAAATTCCCTCCAAATTTCAGGTGAATCTTATACTTGAAATTAATATATAATGGTAAAAATGTTATTTAAAAAAAAATTGATTAAAAATTAAATTGCGTCTTATACTTATAGTCTATAGCGTCTTATAGTCCGTAAAATACGGTATACCAACTGATATATGTATTATGTAACTCCCTTTAAATTCTTGTATAATTTAAATTCAATATTAAAAAAAACTTTTCTATGAGTCATTCGGTTTTCAAATTTGAGTTTACAATATCTTTTAAATATTAGAATTAGTTTTTACAAAGATGAAGAATATATGCAGTTGTCAACCATTTTTAAATATCTTTTTATTTTTAATTCATTACTGGTGTAAAGCCATCGGCACAGTTAGTAATGCGTTGCTGTACTGGTACATGACTTTTATCTTTGAAACAGGAACATTTTTTTTCAGCACCCACCTTTTTTAGCTGGAGTATAACTTCTCACCACAGAGGTACCCAGCATGACAGGTTGGTCAGTCTCTACATATTTATCAAAGACATCTATACACCAGTCCACACCGTCCCTATTCACCCGCTTGGACTCGGGGTGAATATTTGAGTCAAACCGGTTGAGGATCCCAACTCCGTATGTCAGTCTTGATCTTCTTATGTTTACTATAGATGGATCTATGCCAAACAGAACGGCACCTGAAAAGAAATTTGAGTTTATTAAAATAAGACCTATGCAGTTACATGCGTTATAATGTTTCTTGAAACTAAATTTAACATACATGAGTTTAACTCTAAAACATGATTATATCCCTTGATTTTAAACTAATTTTCTAAAGCAATCTCATCAGGATCTTGTGTTTGAAACATTTGTAAGCTGATTAGTATTGAACTCTTGAGTTGAGTGCATTGGCTCACTAAACTAAACTAGACTAGACTAGACTAAACTAAACTAATATTTTTTTTTAAATATAAATTTTAAACATAGATCATATCAAAATATAAAGAAATGGGGCTTAGCCAAAAATACCTATGTGAAATGTATTCTTTTCGATTTTTTTTTACACTAATGTATGTAATAATAAATGATCTTTAAAGGTCAACATCATACAAAAAAAATAATTCTTATTCACCTAAACAGAGCTTCGCTAATGTATATTTAACAGGCTCATTTCATGCTAGATCTTATTAAAAATTACTTAATTTCAATGTAAAATAATTTGTAAGCCATTTATTGTACATTTCTCTTGTGTTCAGCTTGTTGTCTTAGCATGTTGTCTTCAAACTGCCTACTTGACCTATGCCACCAGATGTGGGTCAGTGCTGTGAACATACCTTTAAGAATTGCCAAGCTAACTTCTTGGGGAATAAGTATCTTCATAATGGTGCCAAACTCTTGCCTCATCTCATGTTGCAGCAGAGGGGACTCGGCAAAGCCTCCCACTAGAAACATGTACTTGAGTTCTGGGGAGTGTGTCATGTAAATGGAAGTTTTATTTATAAAAGTAGGGGAATTTTACTCATAGAAACATGAATCATAACACAGTCTCGACAAACACATTTCTTATAGGATAGGCAATAATAAATTTCTAATTTTTTAAAGTAATAAACTTTTCAGTATTTATAAGTTATTTTTTTTTTTTACTGATGTCACAAAGATTTTGTAAGAAAAGTATTCTTTTTTTATAAGTGGAAAAAAAATAAGGAAATTTCACATGGGGGGTTTGAGAATGTGGAAACAGTAGCCTATTATCATCTCTATCCTAAAACAAAATTGTGTTGTTAGTACTCGGTGTTTAATTAAGTACAACAACCTAGGAAAATGGTCACACGTTATAAAACAAGGAAATAGTATAACGAGATACGTGGAAGCTTGAAATATTAAGACGAGGCAATAGCAGGAGAACGTTTTGGCTAAGAACCTTATATAGCACCCAGGACACAATATGAAACAACAGACAAAAACTTAAAGTTCAATTCAGAACAATATTTTTCAAAAAGGTTAATATTCCATCACTAAAAAGAGCACCAAAAAAGCGGACATTTTTTCTTGTTCTTACCCCTTGCATTAGGGTGATTTAAAACATCTCCAACAGCCTGCTTGATATGTGTCAGAGTTGGCAAGAAGAGGCGTCGCATGGCTACGGGTGTCAGTCTCAGCATACCTTGTGGGGACCACTCAACCTCACAGTCCCCGTAACGTTTTACTGCAGTCTCAGGATCACTCTTCAAAAAGAATAATTTGCCTTATGTTGGTCAATGAAATAATATATGTCTTATAATAACATTTTTGCATAAGCTTATTCAGTTTATCTCCTAACAAAGTGAGAAGACCATTTAGTAATACATGCTTCCCCATCATCCCCGTTTTTCTATTTCTCTTGCTAATGTACAGCAAAGATAGTTTCACTATTATTTACCAAGTCACATGGAGAAAAAAAGATTTTGGAGACGGGGCCTGGTATTTTACTATATTTTTTGTTGCTCAGAATTAACGACAACTTGGCAATCACCAATGCTGAGAGATAGCGACATATGCCAAGATATGAGTAGTCCTTGACCTTCCCACCAATCTATCTCCCCTCCCCCCCACACACACGCCCTCCAAGCGACTAGTGACATTAACCCCCTCCAAGTGACTAGTGACATTAACCCCCTCCAAGCGACTAGTGATATTAACCCCCGCCAAGCGACTAGTGACATTAACCCCCTCCAAGCGACTAGTGACATTAACCCCCTCCAAGCGACTAGTGACATTAACCCCCTCCAAGCGACTAGTGACATTAACCCCCTCCAAGCGACTAGTGACATTAACCCCCTCCAAGCGACTAGTGACATTAACCCCCTCCAAGTGACTAGTGACATTAACCCCCTCCAAGCGACTAGTGCCATTAACCCCCTCCAAGCGACTAGTGACATTAACCCCCTCCAAGCGACTAGTGACATTAAACCCCTCCAAGCGACTAGTGACATTAACCCCCTCCAAGCGACTAGTGACATTAACCCCCTCCAAGCGACTAGTGACATTAACCCCCGCCAAGCGACTAGTGACATTAACCCCCTCCAAGCGACTAGTGACATTAACCCCCTCCAAGCGACTAGTGACATTAACCCCCTCCAAGCGACTAGTGACATTAACCCCCGGCAAGCGACTAGTGACATTAACCCCCTCCAAGCGACTAGTGACATTAACCCCCGCCAAGCGACTAGTGACATTAACCCCCTCCAAGCGACTAGTGACATTAACCCCCTCCAAGCGACTAGTGACATTAACCCCCTCCAAGCGACTAGTGACATTAACCCCCTCCAAGCGACTAGTGACATTAACCCCCGCCAAGCGACTAGTGACATTAACCCCCTCCAAGCGACTAGTGACATTAACCCCCGCCAAGCGACTAGTGACATTAACCCCCGCCAAGCGACTAGTGACATTAACCCCCTCCAAGCGACTAGTGACATTAACCCCCTCCAAGCGACTAGTGACATTAACCCCCGCCAAGCGACTAGTGACATTAACCCCCTCCAAGCGACTAGTGACATTAACCCCCGCCAAGCGACTAGTGACATTAACCCCCGCCAAGCGACTAGTGACATTAATGCATGCATTCAATACTATTCCACCAACCTTGTGCTTCTTGTAGTCGTTTATAAAAGTAAATGGAGGCGAAACATTGAGCGATGTACTTTTAAATGGCGAAGCTGATCTTTTCCTTGACTCAAAGTCCGTCATGAGATGGACCCATCCCATCGGGTACTTCCGCTTGTATTGCTCGATGAACTCAATTCCGAAGATGCCACACAAAAGTCTCTCAAACTCGGCATCCACTCCTAGATGACGGTAAAATGGTTATCAATTTGTTTAGTAATATTATTGCCGGCTTTACAAAAAAATAAAAAAAAATAATTCTTATTATAGTGGTCCATGTCGAATTGTTGGTAACGTATACTACGGTGTAAATCAGAGCTGTGCAGCCCCTTTCTCACCCACGGCACGGCACACCTTGGGCCTTTCCAAGATTTCGCGGCACACCACATGTAAATACATGCACAAAATAGTGGAGTACAGAGTGGTTAAGTTAAATTAACAAGCGCCAGTATTATGTTTATATTCTAAACAACTGAATATTGTTTGACATGCACATTGCCATGTAATGCTAAAAGAGAGTTAATATTACTCTGTATTATTAACTTCCCGTATTGAATAATTTTTTTCAACTTATTCTCCTCGTGGAGTCATTTTAACGGACACACCAAGCAAAATCTCGAGGCACATCAGTGTGCGGCTGCACATCAGTTGCGGAGCTCTAGTCTAACATGTAATAACCCCCTGCGTCTTGCTGTTTTTTAAATTTATGAACGTGTCACCGGTGGTGCAGCTAGGGTTAGTGCCACCTGGGGCGTGGCCAAGATATTTACCGCCCCCTTTACTGCATTTGGCTGAAAATGTCACCCCCTCCATTTATAGACCGCCCCACACTTTCCTACATTACTGCGTGTTAGGGCCATGCAGATATTTGTGGGCCCAGAGCAAATCCGAATTTTGGGTCCGATATATTTCAAAGTAATTGTATCACGCGTAATTTTTATTAACAATATTCCGCCTTATGCGGTCAGGCCCCGAGTGATTTCCTTGGTTGCCTCGTTCTATGCATGGCCCGGTCGCGTGATACTACAAACTGATACCGGTGACAATACCGCTCTAACTGGACCATGTCAACCGAATGCTCAGTAAACGTGTGAAGTAATATCAGTACCTATAGATCCATGCGGGCCACCCGTTGCCCTGTGAAGTTCTATGATATGCCCCAGTGGATCAAGCTCATGGACAGTGATGTCGACAGTGCCTCCGCCACAGTCAACAATAAGATATCTGGATCCTTTGAGAATGAGAAATTTGAAGGTTAAGTTAACAAACTTACCGGTCAGTCCATTGCTAGATCAAGACAACTGGCTTACATACATAGAATACAACAGGCTTACATACACAGAATACAACAGGCTTACATACATAGAATACAACAGGCTTACATAGACAGAATACAACAGGCTTACATACACAGAATACATGTATCAGAGTGCTCGGGTGAAAATTTCAAATCACAATTTAAATAGCCGCCACTTTGCAACATTACTGTTCTTATTTATCAAACCTAAAATATGAAAAAAAAAGCATCCTAATATCAATGTTCATGTTTCTAGTTGCTACTGAAATTTGTCGTTTTTTGGGCATAAAAGATCCCATTGCTACCAGATGAGATATTATATATGCATTAAGTAAATATTGTTATTTAATGTACCATACATGTATATCCAATTTAAAAAAAGAAAAAAGAATTTCAATCAGTAAAGCTTTGGATTTCCTAAAGTGTGATTTATGCCTTAATTGAATTATACAACAAACATATCAACATATTATAAAAGATGAAAAAATGTGTAAGGCTAAAACATGCTTGGTAGTAGTTCAAGGAAGAAAGGTGGCCAATGTCCAACATAACAATTTAAGACAGCTCTCAGTGGGAATTAAACAAAAAAAATCTTAAATGAATTAACATCTTAACCATTTATTTTATTATATACGGAAAGTAATATTTATTTTAAAAGGAAATCCTTTTGATATTGATAAATCATATTTTTAACATTGCAAAATACATTATAAAAGAAAGGATGAGAGCAAGACGAAATACACTTTGGAAAGTAATGGCGGTGGCTGTATCAAATCTACCGTTTTTAAAAAAAATATTTTTTAAAATTATTATTAATGATTGAAGAATGTATGTGCAATGAACACGTATTTATTGCTAGCCTCGAACCAGTGCGTGTGTGCTTTATTCTCACGAGACAAGTGCCTTTATATTTATCGTGTGTTGCATGATACAAACAGTTTCGAAGCAATTTTCTCTGTTCTGTTTCTAGGATATAAAGATTCAGTAAAACCAAAAAAAAATTGTTTATATCAAAATGCAGTTTAAAACAGGGGCGTACCCTCATGCTGTGTCGTTCAGAATGCTGAACGAAACTATCTCATCGTGGGAGCCCCACTTGAACCAACAAAGATGTGGTGACTTTTAATTTGTTCTGCTTGTGTCGGCTGACCCTTAATAGCTACCAAAATCACGGTCTCAAATATAGTGTTGATTGTAAGCAAACTGTGCAGTTTGTGGAAGAATTAGAGGCTGGCCGGGAGAGGAAGGCGTTGTGCCAAGACAAACAAACCGCATGCTGGGGTTTTAACATGTGTCCAAGTAGTGTCGGGCGTGTCCGTGGTTGTACCAAGTGTGTGGGGGCACGGGGATGTGGGGGCGGGGGTGATAGGGTTATGAGGCAGTGCTCAAATAACTAGGCAAGCTGAAGAATGTTACGTCAATAAAACCTTGGATTTGTGAGTCAACAATTTCATCTGGTAAACTATCTAATGTTCCTCGGGATGACGAAGTCGATTGGTTCAGATCTGAAAACATTCAAGCGATCTAAGGTGTTAATTTATTGAAATGTAACTTTGAAAACAGAAGATCTGTAATCTGTATAGAGGGCGTGTCTTCAAGCAAATTTGACATTTGGTGCAGTGGAAAAAAAATGAAAACAAAGACACAACTTAATCAATATAAACAAAACAGGATGTTATTTTTTACCATCAGAGTGCGTCAGTCCTTTCCCAGCTGACAGTTCATAGATTAGTATCTCGGTTAATCTAATGCTTACAGTTAAAAACCAGTGGCTCTCGAACTTTTTCTGGCCACCGCATCCTTTTGCCCATAAACCCACCATGAACGCCCCCATTCTTACCCCATTATAATAATTCTTAGTGTCATATATTTGAATATAGGATCAAAATAACAACGAAAATGTCACGATTGAACCATTCAATATAAAGCTGATTTATTGGAGAATGCGATTCCTCGGCTTTTTAAAGTGGAATAATTATTTAGCACGCTTTTCTTCGATACCTAAAGTGTTCACGGGTCAATGATGTTAAAGTGATGGACGACCAGGTTTGGTAAAGGGATATCAGCCTTTTGATGCCAGGTTTTATGACGCTTACGTTGAGCAGAGACGTCACTGACCACGTTCATATATTTTTAAACTACTGCTTGCTTTGAGAAAAGCTGGATGACCGCAGTAAGACCACAGTTCATCAAGCACAATGGAGAGAATGCAGCATAAAACATTGAATCACCTATCAGGCAGAATAAGATAGTGGAATAGAGTTAGGGGGCATTAATTTTTCATCAAAAAGGCGGGACAGAGATTTAGTTTGTAACATATTGACCTCATGTACATGCAACTGCGAATTCATATTTCTGATGGATAAGCAATGATGTGTGTCTTTGAAGTGTACGCCATGTTATTTCTGATAGATAAGCAATGATGTGTGTCTTTGAAGTGTACGCCATGTTATTTCTGATGGATAAGCAATGATGTGTGTCTTTGAAGTCTACGCCATGTTATTTCTGATGGATAAGCAATGATGTGTGTCTTTGAAGTCTACGCCATGTTATTTCTGATGGATAAGCAATGCTGTGTGTCTTGTAATTCAACGCCATGTCAAACATTTGTTGCAACACACGTCAGAATGAAGCAGTAAAATCCGTATCATACGATTTGTTTTTTTAAAGCAACCAGATGTTGGCAATTCAATACACAAAGAATAATAAAGACATTATCGCATCCATTAATTACAAATGTATGCTAATAGTTGTAATTTTTCTCGTGGAAGAACTGCTCTAAATAAACACAATATATTTACCCCACCCCATTAAAAAAAAAAATTCGTCAATATTGTTTATAACTTTCTCAATTCAGCCATTTAAGATCTTATATCATGTGATGCACGCTAGCCACCGGTGCATAGTGAAAGTGTAACGCGCTTCAGCTCATTTGTGCATTAAGTCCCATTAGTACTAGTACAATTGTTGTCAGCTCATAACCCGTAACTAAGTAAAAATGTTTTAGTGTTAAGCACCGCTTTTGGAGAGTTGTTTCAAAGGGACCTTCCGTAAAAGACGTATCGCAGATGGGGTACGACGCCAAGAAAACATTAATTATTTGCGGAGAGAAAAAGGAAAATTGATTGGTTTATATCATTTCCACTTTCTTGTCATTTGTAGTTGTCATGGTTTGGCTTAAACATGGATTTGATGAAGATACCGTAAATATAGAGTTTAAAAATTTATTCAGAAAAAAAGTAAAATTTAAAATATTGTTTTTAAAACGTATTATTGGGTGTGTTTTAATTAGCTCTACTCAACTAACGGGAATCGAGTTTTAAAAAAAAAGCAACAACATTATTTTGGAACCAATCCAAATTTGAAGAAATAGGCGGCAGCCACAGGCAAGCAGAAAATTTGGACGTACCCCATTGGCCAATTTTTTTTTTACCCAACCCTCAAACCGCACTGTCATAAATCGCCCAAGAGACATCACGTGACCCTCATCTCCCATCATCACAATTACCCCCTCCCCCCAAATACCCCAGCGTCCTTTATGGATGGCCCACCTGAGTTTTAATAATAATAAAAAAATATATAAGCTTAAAAAAGGGAAATACAGTAGAAGAAACAGCTTAATGTACATTTTAAAAAAGTGACATTTCTCTATTACTTGACCAGAGACTTACCAACTGTCAATTCGGTTACAGCAAGTTCACCACTGACTTCCACAGATGACCGCGACGGGGACTGGAGCGGCCTTTTCAAGGGTTGGTCAGGGATGAGTTGATGCATTCGTAGTCGCCGGCAGTAGATGGAGGCAGCTTCCGGTTCTAGAGCTATCAACAGCTGCTCCGGGAAGCTTGCACTCGCCAACCCGGCCTGAAGAAACACACGCCAAGCTGTTTAACAGGGGCTTGTCTATATTTTAAATTTCATTTTTTAAATAAGCGTGTGAGAATGCCACTTCCTGCCGAAGGGACTAAGAACGGTATTTTTGATAACCTCCTGTCCAATGTCATCGTTAAAGATAATTATATTATTTCGTGATATTTACCAAATAAACACACATTAGGTTAATTGAAAATAGAAAGCAACCACAAATATATTTAAATTAAGTCTAATGTTATGAGTTTCTAGAAAATTTATTTAAGGGCGATTGGCTCAATTATTTTTTTAATAAATCAAAAGTAGCAAAACACAATTTAAAAAAGGTCTAAGTTTTGGGCTTTAAAAAAAATCATTAAAAAAATGTCTTTCAAGTACTGGACCATTGCCTCGAGACAGCATTAGGCCTAATGACATACTGGACCATTGCCTCGTGACAGCATTAGGCCTAATGGCATACTGGACCATTGCCTCGAGACAGCATTAGGCCTAATGGCATACTGGACCATTGCCTCGTGACAGCATTAGGCCTAATGGCATACTGGACCATTGCCTCGTGACAGCATTAGGCCTAATGGCATACTGGACCATTGCCTCGTGACAGCATGAAGGCCAAATATCCATCCTTAAACTTGCGAAGTTGCAAATAATAAAATAAATTAATAATAATAATAAATTATCAATATATGTAAACAACATGATATAAGACTTGATCTTATAATCAGAAGCGGCCAATTTTCGGAACAATGCGATATTTATAATCGATTAGTTTAAGCGCCTAACGAGATTAGCGATATATATACGGCATACGTATCATCAAATATAACGTTCGTAGCGATATTTCATAGATTTCACTTATTATAATCAGTTCGAGACACCCGTTACTATTCTTTTTTTAAAAATGTTAGAAAAATTACAATTTATTCGTAAAAAAAAATATGTATTCAAGTTTTATTGTTGTACACGTTTTTCTCTTGGGTTGGGGGGGGGGGGGGCAGCTGACTTTGTACGGTGGAAGGGGCGGGGACACTGCCTTCCCGGAAAGATGCCTGAAAGAAACACTAAGTCTGATAATGACCAGGAAATTCTCAAATGTGCCAAGTAAAAAAAAAAAAAGAAAAAAAGATAGCATATCAAATATATTGAGGGCTTCCAGTGGGAGATCCCTGTAAGTGTACTTATTACAATGCAACCATAATTATCTAAAGAGGCTTAATTGGTCAATTTTAAATATAAACTGACGATTTCTAATCAAGTCCTGCAAACCCAATGAAGGTATAATGTGTAAACCAATTAAATGTTTGGATGATGCAGTACCTCGTAGGCCGCCTGACGCATGAACTGTTTGGCGGGCGCCTTCCATATCGCAGGTACTGTGATGACCCATCTGATGTCATCGTTCAACAACTCTGTGCCGGACTGGTCGCTCAGCTGCTGTAGGGCGTGGTTCTTAAAGAAATCAAGGGCGTAGGCGAAAACTTTGAGTGCTGGGTACTTAGCTCCGTTCAAGGCCACCAGCGTCGTGTCTCTGTTCAAATCCTGGCAGAAACAAACAAACACACTACAACCCACACATGCGATGTTTAATATAATGACAATAATAATTTAATCTACAACCCACACATGTGAGTAAATTATTATTTTTTTTATATTACAAATGATAACAATACCGGTACAAATATTCAAACATATATTTGAAAAAGTAAAAACCCTTGCACTTCATTATCTTTCTTTTTTATTTTGATTAGTTTTAGTGTCATAAGAGAGATACGAATCTCACCCATTTATGTCCTTGTCAAATGGTGTCAATTATCTCACCATTTATGTCCTTGTCAAATGGTGTCAATTATCTCACCATTTATGTCCTTGTCAAATGATGTCAATTATCTCACCCATTTATGTCCTTGTCAAATGGTGTCAATTATCTCACCTATTTATGTCCCTGTCAAATGGTGTCAATTATGGTGTCAATTATCTCACCCATTTATGTCCCTGTCAAATCAACTCCATTATCTCACCCATTTATGTCCATGTAAAATGATGTCCATTTATAAAATTAGTAAGATTTTTTATTAATTTCGGAAAATTTTCTACAGAGAGTTTCTTTTTTTTGATTTAATGGAGGATCACTTCAAAGACTAAACGCTGACATCATAAGGACATTTCTAGTGTTAGAGATTGTCTTTATCTGAGAACCATATTAAAATACCATCTGTTGGTAACTACACTTACCGCGTGGACCTTTTTAACTTTTTTTTTTAAACGTTAAAATCACCACAATAACATTTGTATATAAACACCTATTAGCTTTTTACTTTGGGAAATGACGTATTTCAACAGGACCAGAGAATCCGATGTTTTTTTGGTATCAAGTTTTTATTTCTCCGTGCAATATATATGAGAAATAAAAATAAATACATTTGAAGTTTTTAATACGTTTTTCTAGGTATGTAATATTATATATATTTATTTAAAGGTGTTAAAATCTACTGCAGCAAACTGAAGTTTCGTTGATACAAAGTCAATTACTGCATTGTTTGACACTAGACACGAGACGATCAACAGCTACAGATGAGGGACAGTGACGTAACATGTGTTTCATATGGCATGTGAGGACTAGAGAGGACTGATGGCAATCGTCTGTTTATTTTGAAGTGATCACATTAATATTGGTCACTTTGTCAGGGTACTATTGGTCACTTAGTCAGGGTACTATTGGTCACTTCGTCAGGGTACTATTTGTCACTTCGTCAGGGTACTATTGGTCACTTAGTCAGGGTACTATTGGTCACTTAGTCAAGGTACTATTGGTCACTTCGTCGGGGTACAATTGGTCACTTTCGTCAAAGTACTATTAGTCACTTAGTCAAGGTACTATTGGTCACTTAGTCAGGGTACTATTGGTCACTTAGTCAGGGTATTATTGGTCACTTAGTCAGGGCACTATTGGTCACTTCGTCAGGGTACTGTTGGTCACTTCGTCAAAGTACTATTAGTCACTTAGTCAGGTTACTATTGGTCACTTAGTCAAAGTACTATTGGTCACTTAGTCAGGTTACTATTGGTCCCTTAGTCAAGATACTATTAGTCACTTAGTCAGGGATTTTCTTGTTTTGAAAGTAAATATATTGAGACCCAAACAATGATCGGAGAATTAATTATATTAATTGAGAGAGTAAGAAAGAGAGAGAGAAAGAGAGGTAGAGAGAAAGAGAGATAGTACAAAGTAACGGAAAGGTTGGATGGATGATCGGACAGAGAGAATGTTTTTTGCTAAACAGGTATATAGAGAAAAAAAGAGCGAAAGAGAAAGGGAGGGTAGAGAGGGAGACAGAGAGAGAGAGAGAAAGAGAGAGAGGGAGAGAGAGGGTGTGAAGAACATGAAAATAGCCACTATTACTTAGCTATACATTACAAAAGATCGATCGGCCTTATCTTACATCTTGATTGTAGTTGTTTTTTCCCCCTCCCCGTCTACCAACGTGCTGATCAGTCTAAGCAACGAAAAGTTTTTAAAAAGTATAACTTAATCTCCTGAGCTTGGCTTACATTACCCTTAAATTGTTTTCGCCCAGTCGTACGTGGTATTACATATGTAAAAATAACAAATTACTTTTAAAGTTGTTGCAGATTCTATTTCAGCTGCACGTAGTTGTGTCTCGTTAACGTTTGTCAAGCGCATAGTTCTGAACCTCTCTCCCCACTCCCACCCTACATGAAATTCCCCCCTCCCATCCCCACTCCCCACACACCTACCACCAAAAATGCACGAAAAAAGAATCTTTCACAACAATAACCACCAGGCCCCACCCTCCCATTAGGGATTGTGGATAGTAAGACTATCAGCAAAGTGCCCAGGAACTGAAACAATGCAGCGTCGCACGAAGGGAGATAATGTTCACTTCTTGTCATAAATTAACCCGAATTGTCGGTCCTGCGGTAAGATAAGGTCGGTCGTCTCGTCTACCTATATCGCAATCCCACATTCCTCCAACTGTAGTTTCTCAAGCAATGCCCATAATATTTGTGTTATTTGAGTCATGAATGGAATTCGGAGAATTAATTGTATTATTATGGGGCTAGATATATAAATGTATAGAAAGTAAAAATCGAGAAATCCACGTGTTTCGGTAATGACCTGCAGGTTGAAGAGAATCCTTGTAGTAAAATTCATTGCCGTTTAAAGTCTGTGTATTTTATTTTACGGTGGTTGCGTTGAAATCCAATTTCTTCAACTCTCAGCGGTCGTTTTTTTTCCTTTGGCCATGGACACCAAAGACACTGATGCCCGTTTGTGTTTAGGTTTAAATGGCAAAATTCAGAATTAATATTTATCTCTTGTCACAAGGATTCTCACAGGGTGCTTACACTTCACATAGATAGACCTTTTCTTTACATCGACTAGTCCAAACCGTCATTGATAAAGATATATTTTTTTTCGTATACTTTGTCGAATTCTAATGTTTATTTTTTTAAAAACCCCACCTAAAATGGTATTTAAGAATGAGAGATAATAGTTTTTTTTTTTTTTAAATTCTTGTAGGATGAACGAATAAATACAAATTTAGTTTATAAGTAGAATCGTGATACACTATATTAACATTGCAACAATTGTTGTTGCTGTGAGGTTGGAAACGATAAAACATACAGTTATAGACACCCATAAATAAACGAGTGTTCTATCTGTGAGGATGGTAGCCTACTTCTACTAATGCAGTACATACCTCCTGCTGCTACATATTTTGTTATATAATATAAATTACTCTTGGAAAGAAGTTGACAACAGTTGTAAGAGGAGCGCATTTTTTTTAGAGCTATGAAGGATTAAAATCATATAACCAGCAGGATACAAAAATACTTAAGCTCGTGTATTGGCCCGCGAACCGAGGTTCGTGCGTCGTGCAATTGTCCATAATCAGTAGGTGGCAGAGGGCGCTATCTTTTATAGTTGTATCCTAGCATTCAAAGATAAACCCTGCTTCGGCTCGTCTTTCTGTGCCGATAACTCTCGTGTTAAAACTCGGCAATTGCCGACACCATGGACTAAACTCAAGGAATGGAAGAGGCAAGGCTATAAACACACCCTGCGGCATAGGTGTTTCCTAGGAAAGTTAATTCAGAGTGGGTACATGGATAAAGAGAGGTATGTAAAACACGAGTTCGGAGATGCCAGTACATGGCTCATGAAGTGTTAGAGGCAGGAGATGCAAGTACATGGCTCATGAAGTGTTAGAGGCAGGAGATGCAAGTTAGATCAGGTGTTATATGGACAGTGATAAAAATACAATCAAATATGAGTGCGGCGGCTAGTCCAGACCACGCACTGCAAAACCTGTGACAACAGGGGGGATAAGATGATAAAGGGGCATCAGATAATTAAGGGGGCATCAGATAATTTAGGGGGCATCAGATAATTTAGGGGACCAAAGTTATGAAGACGAAAACATTACACCATCAATTTTGTATGCAGGAGGAAATGTTAATGATTTGTTCATGTTTTGTGGGTGGGTGTGGAGATTATTTGTGTAGCTGTTGTTATGTGCTTTGTATTCGGGATGAATGTGTGGATGAGAGTTGGCGTTGTTGGTTTTTAAGGTTTTGGTAGTAGTAATGGAGCTGCAGGGAGAAGGCCGACAAAAGATGACACACTTTTTTTTCTCCATAAAAAAACATATGTCCTACTGACCACAGATTTGTTTAATACCTACCCCCTAGACAGCGAAGATAATGTACTGCATATCCAGTTAGCAGTTCTTAACATTCGGGGGCTTGTCCGGGATAAACTTGCCAGGAACTGCCAACTGGATAAGCAGGGGAGTATCTTCGTTATTTTTCTCTCATTAAAATACTGAAATGTTTTACCGCAGTCCAGCCCTCTTGTAATTGGGGAAAGTCGAGTGGCGTTTTTGGTGCATACATTTCTTAACATGGCTGACCCGTGAAGATGTAAAGAAGAAAGATTGACACATTCCTGTACAAATATTAAACTTCCAAGACTCTAGCTTGGTTAGGTCATGTGACACAAGTGTCACGTGATGAAGTGTCTTACTCACAGCGTTGTGATGTAGCTCCATCTTGAATGTGCTGAAGTACATCCAGTGCTTGGCTTCCACCGGGATCAAGTTGAGGTAGCTGCTGCGAGCGCTGTAGCCGAAACTGTGGAACTCTCCTTCAGGGGTGAGGAGTAGAGAGGTCAAAGTTTTCTGGTTGACCACCCCAGGCTCCTCACCGGCCCACCTCCTCATCATGTAAACGCTTGTTGGATCACGAACGAAACTGAAGAGACACAGACACATTGACGATGATGAAATGAAGAGACACAGACACATTGACGATGATGAAATGAAGAGACACAGATACATTGACGATGATGAAATGAAGAGATACAGATGCATTGACTATGATGAAATGAAGAGACACAGATGCTTTGACGATGATGAAATAATTTAAAATATTTACGTTAAGTCCACATTTATTAAAAGTGAAACACATCGTAATTTAGTATTTGAGAATATTGCTTCCCCCCTTTTTTTAAATGTCCCCCCACCCCCCGCAAAACCTGAGAAATATCCTGCTTTATGGAAGTCAAATAACTGAAACAATAGCAGTGACGCGCGAATGACACGCCAATGGCTCGCACTGTCCCTCAAAACTGATTGCTTTAAACAGCTATTTTTATAATTTTTATATTTATTTAGAAAATATGAAGCTATATGTTTATAAGGATGGAAGTTCAAATATTCCTTAACATCGACTGGTCTATGAAAATTTTTTGATGACCAGGTGAGAGAGGCGTCAGATATTTTAGGGTCAAGGTATTCATGCAAGGAAAAGGGTACGTTTAGAAAATTGTTCATAACAAATCACACTCTAGGATGCCACCGGGTGCAGAAAATATATTATGACTATGCTGGTAAGGGATTTTGGGTGTTAGAAACGAAAATACCACGGATCACACTGGAATTAACATTTAATGCTTAAAATGTATAAGTCAATAAACATATCATGGTCATTTGGAAGCGTTATGGACCATGGAAAAAAAATCGCTCTACTAAATTAAATTCATTTACTGAGATTTAATACAAATTTATATGAGAACAGAAAAAAACTAACCTGAAAGCATATCCACTGTGTGTGGTGCCGAAATCTATTGCCACGACCACAAAGTGCCTTGGTTGTGAACTAGCTACGGGATCGTTGAGGTTGTCGTACTTTCCTTCTTCGTAGCCAACGTTTTCAGAGGCTGGCGTCGTCGGGGGCGTCTTCATCTCTTTAGCAGTGACATCTTCAGCCACGCCCTGCGTGATGTCATCCTCTCGATGAAACTGGCCGTCGAACCTCTGGTCTGCGCTCAGCGAATCATCTAGCCGTACATCCGGCTCCTTTTTCGTTGGCGACAGAAGCGCTGGTAAAAATTTTGAGATTTTACCTGACTTGGATCTTGGTGTAGCCGGAGACTTCCCAGTGGAAGGCTCATCTTTTTTAACGGGCGTGAGCTCTTCGAGTTGAATATCCTGTTTTATTTGAAGATCGGGTAACTTTTTCCCGAACAGCTTGGATCGTTTTTTATCAGCTGATTTGGAAGCCGGTATCTCCTTTGCAATTTGCAAAGTCTTTTTGTCGTTAGCGTTATCGCTGTGACTGTTATCTTCTTCTGCTGGTTCATGTCTAGTTGAACTCCTCTTGTCGTCACCGGACGATGATGAAGAAGTAGATGTGTGACCTCCATGGTCCGATCCTTTCTTTGTCGATTTTGACTTCTGCCTCGGCGGTTTTGTTGTTTTGATTTTCTTAGAGTCCCGTGGCTTATCCTCGCGCGGAACGATTTCTTTCGTTTCTTCCTGTTTCGGCTCCTTAGTTTTGCATTTTGCTTCCCCTTTGAGTTTATTTTTATCTTTTGGTTGATCTTTCGGGGTTTCTGTGTCCTCTTTGTTATGGCTTGCGTCATTGTGGAACTTATCATCAACCATGAGCCCCTCGTTGTGATCAGTTGCTTCAGGTGAAACACCAGATTTCGTAAGAGAGGGCCTTCTCTCGGCTAAACTGAGCGTTTCCTCTTCGTTACATTCCTTAGAGCTTGAACTACTCTTAGATAGTTCACTTCCCGATCTTTCTTTTGTTGTCTCGGGACAGAGCTCGGGTCGAGAGGACAGCTTTGACGGACCACTGACATTTACATCAACAGATTCCACCTGCGATATGAAAGAAAGACTGGGAATTCCACTGTCAGAACCGCCTTTACCTGCGTCGGGTGTAGAATTCTCTGACGATGACGACGACCTTGACTTTGACGATGACCTTTTACTTGCACTCCTGGAGGAAAGCGTCGTTTCCAGGACGCCATTTTTAGTTTGGTCAGGAGAGGAAGAAGAAGGCAAATCTACCCTTGAGAGAGCCCCAAGAGCATGTGACGCCTCAGATGTTTGGCTGGTGTCTTGTTGCGTTTGTTCATCATGACGTAGCGGCGTTGACGTCCTCGGGGTCATTCGCTCGAATCCTTTCGTGGGCTCTTCGCCGGCCGAATCGACTTCACCCTCTTTCACGTGCTGTGGATAGGGGAACTGTTCACCTTGATGTTTCTTCTCTATTTCCGGTTCCGCTTTGGCTCGGCTTTCTTCCTTCTGTTTCATGTCTTCCTGTTTCTTTTTATTTCGCCTGAACGGCCAGCTGAACAACTTGCTCTTTCTCCTCGGCTGCTCGGCGTCGGTGGGCGGGGAAACAGACTTTGTGTTTGAGGAATCGCCTTTCTCGGATTTCTTCTCCTTTTTGGTTTTCTCTTTGGACACCTTCCTGCTTCCGTTTTTATCCGTGACCATAGACTGTTCAGCGACAACGGAGGTGTCGGGCGAACTGATGGTTACATCGTCTGATGGCAGCTTCTCCAACGGAGTATCTACAGGGCTTGCCTTGTCCTTCTTCTCGTCAAAACAAACTACAATTTCAACTTTTTGAGTTACTTTCGATGGTAAAGATAAAACGTGTTCTTTGTCTGAACTTAAAGCATCTATTGGCTTAACGTCGCGTTCTTCTCCTTGTCGGGCAGAAACAGAGGTAACAACATCTTCTATTTCTGACTTCTCGGTATCGCCTTTACTAGCGGCGCCTACTTCTACGCTTCCAGTCTCTACCTTAGTCTCGTCATCGGATGAGGAGAAAGATGATGTAGACGAGTATGTTTTAGTGACTGATCCGTCCCACACAGGCTGTGGTGCTCCAATGAAGTCCGTCTTATCTTCCGCTAGGATCGTTTCGCCGAGAAAGGATGATGACGTATTGGAAATAAAGGTCAAACTGTCTGTGCTTTCACCATGTGACTCCGACTCAACAAGTCCGGTAGCATTTGGTGTGTCCACGTGCACTGATACATTCATTCCAGGCTGGACATTTTCTACCTCGTGATCTACCTCAGTTAGGCGAGGTTTCTGTTCCGAAAAATCTCCCTTATGCTCAGCATCTGCCCTATCAATCTCAGCTTCGTTTGGGGGCTCTGTACCCGTAACGTCATAGGAGCACTGCCCACCCGAGTCATCACTCTCGTGATCAGAATCACTTGATGACGATGAAAATGATGGTGATGAAGTGGGCGGAGTTTTAATTTCTTTGGAAGAATGACAGGGATCCTCACGCTTTTGGGTCTTGTTTCCATCCAATAATAACGACGTGCTTGCCATCTTTGCTTCATCTCTGACATGGCTGCCATTGCCGTCATTGTCTTCTGATGTCACACTACTACTTCCCTCTTGCTTGATTTGCAACACAGAATGTGAATCAGTTTTTACAGTAAAAATTGTGTCGCTTTCACTCGATGACAACCCCGTTTTATTAACAATGTATTTATTTGCATCAGGCCCCTCATCGTGATGACACTTTTTCAAAGATATCTCACTTGTGTCTCTCGAATATCCTTGTTTCCTTGTGTCAATCGCAGTGTTGACTTTATTACTTCTTCTTTGCAATTTCTCACCTGAGTCTGAGTCAGAACCACTCGACGATGATGAACCGGATTTCTTGACTCCATCCTTCGATTCGTTTCTATCCACGCTCGTCTCGGTTAGGTTCATGTTCTGCATTTGTTTGAAGAGCAGCTTTGGAGAGCTTACTGGACTATAGTATCCGATATCTTCAACGCTCTTTGATGACAGATCCACATCGCTTACAACAATTGTCTTCTGCTGGTCCAAACTGAGCTTATCCATATCTTCATGTAACAACTTCGTCCCTGGATCTTGCCCAGCACAGTTAGTTCCTGGAAAATTATTATTATCCAACAACTCAATATCTGTATTCAAACTTTCATTTTTATCAATGACGGGAGAATATTGTGATCCAAGCGTTGTTTTCTGTTCACTGTCCGTTTGGTTAGGAACCGTAAAAAATTCAATTGTTTTCTGTTCCGGTTCCGGTTCACGAACGTGTTCTATTGTAATAGTCTGCTCGAGTATTTTGTATCTCCTGGTTTCTGGGTACAGGTTCCCCCCAAATTGCACTGGGATTTTCACAGCTCTCGACAAACTGAAAACATTCTTTGGGGAGCCCTTGATTCTGTTTAAGAAAGTTCGAGGGTTTAAAAATTCCACGCGCTTTCCGTCCTGTCGGATGTGCACATTTGGTTCAGACTCATCATAAAGTTGAGATTTTTTAGACCCCGAATCTGACTCTGTCCCCGAGCTGTCAGTAGAACTGGAATCAGAGCGGGACTTCGGATTAGCAGGACAACTCAGCGCCTTGGTCTCGACACGGCCAAAAGTATCCAAGCCATTTTCATCTGTGACTAATTTAGTATCAGACAAGCACGGTCCCCTCTTCCCGTGCACATCTTCGAGGGACTCCCCCACCACCGTCACCCCGTTAGTGCCAAGATCGGGCCCAAGTTTTGTTTGGCTCAGGTTTATTTGGCCCTTTATCTCTGGACTCAGGTCCTCGGGTTTCCTGGACGTGTCTGCCTGGTCTTCACTCTCCCCGTTGCCTTCCCCGCCCCCTTGACTCGGAGAATTAACGACTAATTGCTCTATCTGGCCATCTCGTCCAATGCATGTGGTGGGGAGGAGTGTGGGATCTGTAGGGGTTGTGACGTCGGAGCGTCGTGTTTCACTTTCACTCTCAGGCCAACACTTTTCTGGGCTTAGCTTTGCGACTAAAAAACAAAAAAACAAAAAACTTTTTATAATATGTTTTTACGAGAAAGTTTCAAGTGACAATAAATATGTAGCAAAGGTTTAAGACACAAGTTATTTGAAAGAGATCAATATTCTTTTTGGTAACGGCTCCTGCACTATTCTATACAATTACCAACGTTACGAAGATGAGAAAAAATTAACCGACTTTGATAATGGCTTAAGTAGTCGGTCACTAATTTTGGTAATATTTTAGATAATAAGAACAGAAAAAGAACATAAAAAAGATGTTAGTCTCATCTATAAAGGGAAGAGTAATTTTACACGATTTCGACTCCCACTCCGGAACCAAATGACCAGATTGCGTAGCAAATTTAATTCACACCCATATTGCAACATTTGTCATCTCGTGTAATTTATAGGATGCTGAAGTAACGAACGAACTTCCCGTATCAAAATCTCTCACGGTGAGTGGGCGAATGCTCGTCGCACTTTGAGAACTGGTTGTGTTTTTCTCCTGACCATCGCTAATTGGTTTACACCATCTTCACTACACTTGTTTATATTTTCTCATTAAGAATTTTTTTTTTTGTTATTAGTAATTTTTGTGTATACATCTCATTTAGTGACTTCCATTCTCCCACGGAATGTGATGTAATGGTACAAATCTGTCCATTCGCCCACGGAATGTGATGTAATGGTACAAATCTGTCCATTCGCCCACGGAATGTGATGTAATGGTACAAATCTGTCCATTCGCCCACGGAATGTGATGTAATGGAACAAAGCTGTCCATTCCCCCACATAAACATTGAAGCTAATCAAGTTCTAACGAGATATTATAATTTAGAAAACAATCAGCATACATTATAGTTGTAGCTCCACAGTAATTGTTCTCCAATTGAAAACACTGAAACCTTCTTCTTATAGAAAAAACAGAGTTAAGGTTATCATGACAACAATATACGTGGACTTACTTACAAACGAAACGAATAAATATAAATCTCAAGAGAAAGCAAATATCAAAATCCTCAAACACAAATATTAATTGTCTACATTACTTACATGTTAAACTCTAAATTATTGGAATGAAAAAAACAAACAACGAAATAATTGGTAAGAGACAACTTTACTCCCAGAAACTCCACGAAAGTGACAGTCAAATGAATGCATTCTGGTCACATTTACCAATTACCGTGAGTTGGACGCTAACCTTTGTTTTTTTAAAACGTATTTTTTTTGTTTCGTCCACTCGGCCAGTGACTGGCTTATGTTTGCTTACAACAATAGGCCTCGGGGGATACTCGTTTGCGTCGAGCTCATGCTAAACAATGAAAACTATTTCTTTTTGGTGATGAAATAGCTTTCAATTTTTATTATTTTGTTTATTTTTAAATAAAATAATATATTTGATAAACAGTTGTAAAAGTGGGGAGGATTTTTATTTAGGAAAGTATTTTTCTCAACGGATTTAACAATTGGTTGCGACCTACAAATGAATCATCAAATGTTTGAAGAAGATCGGTCATGAAAAAAAAATGACGTAAAACATTAGGTAAAATCCCGTCTACGGCTGCCACAGCACCTACCACAGCACCTGCCACAGCACCTGCCACAGCACCTGCCACAGCCCCTGCCACAGCACCTGCCACAGCCCCTGCCACAGCCCCTGCCACAGCCCCTGCCACAGCCCCTGCCACAGCACCTGCCACAGCCCCTGCCACAGCCCCTGCCACAGCACCTGCCACAGCCCCTGCCACAGCCCCTGCCACAGCCCCTGCCACAGCCCCTGCCACAGCCCCTGCCACAGCCCCTGCCACAGCCCCTGCCACAGCACCTGCCACAGTACCTGCCACAGCCCCTGCCACAGCCCCTGCCACAGCACCTGCCACAGCACCTGCCACAGCCCCTGCCACAGCCCCTGCCACAGCACCTACCACAGCACCTGCCACAGCCCCTGCCACAGCCCCTGCCACAGCACCTGCCACAGCCCCTGCCACAGCACCTGCCACAGCCCCTGCCACAGCACCTGCCACAGCACCTGCCACAGCCCCTGCCACAGCCCCTGCCACAGCACATGCCACAGCACCTGCCACAGCACCTACCAAAGCACCTGCCACAGCACCTGCCACAGCACCTGCCACAGCACCTGCCACAGCCCCTGCCACAGCACCTGCCACAACCCCTGCCACAGCCCCTGCCACAGCCCCTGCCACAGCCCCTGCCACAGCCCCTGCCACAGCACCTACCACAGCACCTGCCACAGCACCTACCACAGCACCTGCCACAGCACCTGCCACAGCACCTACCACAGCACCTGCCACACACAATACAAGTAACACTGGTTGTTGTTCGGTCTTTCAGTACTATTTTGTTAACGTGTGCCACTAGTCAATGAATATACCGGTAATGTATTAGTTTAACAATGCAATTAGTTAATTACCATTATAAAATTATAATAAAAATATGAATTACAGAAAAACAAAAGCAATATTTATAAAAGGTTATCAATTTCACAATCATGGCCCCAACATTAAACACGTCAAAACAACGTATTTATATATGGGCTGTTTATTCCCTGGGCTATGACCTCTGCTATGTGCTTTACAGAAGCAACTGAAAAGCTAGAAATATAGCGATTTTAAAAAGCGACACCTTAGGTATGTGTTTGAGAACACTTGACTGTCACAGTCATTTCTTCACCCAGTGTCACAACCCTTTTCTTTACCTTGATCACACATAAAGTAGAAGATGTTTATAGAATTAATAGGCGGCACATGAGGTAGAAGGCGGCACACGAGGTAGAAGGTGGAACATGAAGAAAAAGACAGTCCATGAGGTAGAAGGTGACACGTGAATCAGAAGGCGGCACACGAGGTAGAAGGCGACCCGTGAAGCAGAAGGCGGCACACGAGGTAGAAGGTGGAACATGAAGAAAAAGACTGTCCATGGGGTAGAAGGTGACACGTGAATCAGAAGGCGGCACACGAGGTAGAAGGCGACCCGTGAAGCAGAAGGCGGCACACGAGGTAGAAGGCGGCACACTAGGTAGAAGGTGGCACACGAGGTAGAATGTGACACACGAAGAAAAAGACAGGACATGAGGTAGAAGGTAACACGTGAAGAAGAAGGTGACACGTGAAATAGAAGGTGACGCGTGAAGTAGAAGGTGACACGTGAAGTAGAAGGTGACACGTGAAGTAGAAGGTGACACGTGAAGTAGAAGGTAACACGTGAAGCAGAAGGTGACATGTGAAGTAGAATTCTGCAGTATTCACGGTTGTTTTATCCAGTTTTAACTATCTCTTAGATAAGGCTTAGATTTGGAAACATTGTGAAACACTCTCTCAACAGAGGCAAACAAGGGTAAAGTTAACGACTTAATGATTTCATAGGCAAATAAGGGTACCGTTAACGACTTAATGATTTCAGAGGCAAACAAGGGTACAGTTAACGACTTAATGATTTCAAAGGTAATCAAGGGTACAGTTAACGACTTAATGATTTCAGAGGCAAACAAGGGTACAGTTAACGACTTAATGATTTCAAAGGTAATCAAGGGTACAGTTAACGACTTAATGATTTCAGAGGCAAACAAGGGTACAGTTAACGACTTAATGATTTCAGAGGCAAACAAGGGTACATTTAACGACTTAATGATTTCAGAGGCAAACAAGGGTACAGTTAACGACCTAATGATTTCAGAGGCAACAAGGGTAAAGTTAAAGACTTAATGAGTTCAGAGGCAAACAAGGGTAAAGTAAAGGACTTAATGATTTCAGAGGCAAACAAGGGGAAAGTTAACGACTGAATTTTTCAGAGGCAAACAAGGGTACAGTTAACGACTTAATTATTTCAGAGGCAAACAAGGGTACAGTTAACGACTTAATGATTTCAGAGGCAACAAGGGTAAAGTTAACGACTTAATGATTTCAGAGGCAACAAGGGTAAAGTAAAGGACTTAATGATTTCAGAGGCAACAAGGGTAAAGTTAACGACTTAATGATTTCAGAGGCAAACAAGGGTAAAGTAAAGGACTTAATGATTTCAGAGACAAACGAGGGTATATTAAAGGACTTAATGATTTCAGAGGCAAACAAGGGTAAAGTAAAGGACTTAAGGATTTCAGAGGCAACAAGGGTAAAGATAACGACTTAATGATTTCAAAGGCAACAAGGTTAAAGTTAACAACTTAATGATTTCAGAGGCAAACAAGGGTAAAGTAAAGGACTTAATGATATCAGAAGCAAACGAGGGTAAAGTTAACGACTTAATGATTTCAGAGGCAAACAAGGTGTAAAGTAAAGGACTTAATGATTTTAGAGGCAAACAAGGGTTCAGTTAACGACTTAATGATTTCAGAGGCAAATAAGGGTAAAGTTATCGACTTAATGATTTCAGAGGCAAATAAGGGTAAAGTTAAAGACTTAATGATTTCAGAGGCAAATAAGGGTACAGTTAAAGACTTAATGATTTCAGAGGAAAATAAGGGTACAGTTAACGACTTAATGATTTCAGAGGCAACAAGGGTAAAGTTAACGACTTAATTATTTCAGAGGCAAATAAAGGTACAGTTAACGACTTAATGATTTCAGAGGCAAATAAAGGTAAGGTTAACGACTTAATGATTTCAGAGGCAACAAGGGTAAATATTACGACTTAATGATTTCAGAGGCAA
This sequence comes from Omphiscola glabra, assembly GCA_964017045.1. Lineage (NCBI taxonomy): Eukaryota > Metazoa > Mollusca > Gastropoda > Lymnaeidae > Omphiscola > Omphiscola glabra. The sequence continues at coordinate 60,014,369 of OZ024794.1, forward strand.
ATAAGTGTAAAGTTAACGACTTAATGATTTCAGGGGCAAATAAGGGTAAAGTTAACGACTTAATGATTTCAGAGGCAAACAAGGGTACAGTTAACGACTTAATGATTTCAGAGGCAAACAAGGGTAACGTTAACGACTTATTGATTTTAGAAGCAAATAAGGGTACAGTTAACGACTTAATGATTTCAGAGGCAACAAGGTTACAGTTAACGACTTAATGATTTCAGAGGCAAACAAGGGTAAAGTTAACAACTTAATGATTTCAGAGGCAAATAAGGGTAAAGTAAAGGGCTTAATGATTTCACAGGCAAATAAGGGTAAAGTTAACGACTTAATGATTATAGAGGCAAACAAGGTTACAGTTAACGACTTAAGGATTTCAGAGGCAACAAAAAAGGAAAGTTAACGACTTAATGGTTTCAGAGGCAAACAAGGGTAAAGTAAAGGACTTACTACCGTATCACACACAATTCTTTAAAATTTGAAAGAAATCAAATAAAACAAAACAATTTGAAACAAGGTTTTGAGGAAATCGGTTGTGGTTTAGGTTCTCCTCACCACGTGTGGTTTATGTTCTCCTCACCAAGTGTGGTTTATGTTCTCCTCACCACATGTGGTTTATGTTCCCCGCACCACGTGTGGTTTAGGTTCTCCTCACCACGTGTGGTTTATGTTCTTCTCACCACGTGTGGTTTAGGTTCTCCTCCCCACGTGTGGTTTATGTTCTCCTCACCACGTGTGGTTTAGGTTCTCCTCCCCACGTGTGGTTTAGGATCTCCTCACGACATGTGGTTTATGTTCCCCGCCATACGTGGGGTTTAGGTTCTCCTCATTGCGTGTGTTTTAAGTTCCACTCACCCCTTTATTTTACAACAAACTTTTAATTCATTTAACTTTACAACACATACTTAAGTAACAACATATTTTCAACTGCGTTTATGAAAGTTTTCTGATCAATCCTGATATAGTACGACCCATTGAAGAAAACTTTCTTCTCTTGTGTAACGAACAGGTCGTCAACACAATTTAAACGTAGCTGAGAAAGACTTATAGTGATGGTTATTGGATAAGCTGAGAAAGACTTGTAGTGATGGTTACTTGATAAGCTGAGAAAGACTTGTAGTGATTGTTATTTGATAAGCTGAGAAAGACTTGTAGTGATGGTTATTTGATAAGCTGAGAAAGACTTGTAGTGATGGTTATTTGATAAGCTGAGAAAGACTTGTAGTGATGGTTATTTGATAAGCTGAGAAAGACTTGTAGTGATGGTTACTTGATAAGCTGATAAAGACTTGTAGTGATGGTTATTTGCTGTAACCTAACCCCTATGACTTGATAGCCAGGGGAGCGTTGAAACCAAACATCGGTGGACATGTATTTAATAAAACACGCAAAGTCTTACATTCAATACACACGAAAAGCTAGACCTTGTAGTGATGATGGCATAAACTTAGCCTGAAAGTTGAAGTGGATGACTAAGTCCTTCATATCGAAACAAAAATGCATACAAAAATGTTCTCGAAACAGGGGCGTGTAAAATAATATTATACGTTGAAATGTGGTGCTGAGAGGAGGGGGGCTTACGAAAACTCTACCGCCGACCGCCACACAGGAATTTTATATAGAAATCTCGAAGGCACCACTCTATTCCTGACATAAATGTCACCACTTAGTTTTTCTTATTCACCATTAAATTTTTTTATTGATCCACTTCCTAATGTCTGAGTTTCAAGGCCTTTCCTTTGTGACATTTATTGCATATTTATTTTGCTTAATATGGAGGAACCACAAGAATTCACCATTTAAAGTTAACGTGACCCCCAGCTGACATGAAATATAAGTTAAGACATTATACAGATGTCATGGATCACCAAATAGTCTGCTTTGTCACCCTCTATGCCATGGTGCACCAAATATTCCGCTTTGTCTCCCTCTATATCATGGAGCACCAAATTTTATAGTCCGCTTTGTCTCCCTCTATGTCATGGATCACCAAATAGTCCGAATTGTCTCCTTCTATGCCATGGTCCACCAAATATTCCGCTTTGTCTCCCTCTATATCATGGAGCACCACATTTTATAGTCCGCTTTGTCTCCCTCTATGTCATGGAGCACCAAATATTCTGCTTTGTCTCCCTCCACGTCATGGAGCACGAAATAGTTTTAATTATTTAAAGTAGTATTTAACAGTAGGCTGAGCCCTGGGTGGACTCGTAGACGTTTGGAAATAGGCGCATTTTAACCTTCAATAACGCCTACTTGTACAATGACAAATTTGTCAAGTGTTAGCAACACGTCAGCACGTTTTTCATACAGCCTTAGACTGACAAAGATGCGTGTAGATGAGAAAAAGTTGAATACAATATCAGGATATGTGATTGTATTGACCCAAGACGCTGGAGTTAAAATTAGTAATTTTCTTAACGCCAAATGTAGGAACATATATTTAAGGTAGAATAATCAAGTGCGTGCGGTACTCAGGGACGGAAAGCCCCCGGCGTGCCACTTCGCGGCCTGATTGGACTAGAGGCCAGTGGGGGAGTGGTTGAATGGCGGTTCGGAGTGGCGGGGGTGCGCTGGGGAAGACTTCATGAGCTTCGGCTCGATAGTTTGCTGATTTTCTTAAGTAGATTAGATTAGTGCGTGCGGCAATGCTTAGTTGAATGTAATGGCAGAAGTAGAAGTTCAATGTAATGGCAGAAGTAGAAGTTCAATGTAATGGCAGAAGTAGAAGTTCAATGTAATGGCAGAAGTAGAAGTTCAATGTAATGGCAGAAGTAGAAGTTCAATGTAATGGCAGAAGTAGAAGTTCAATATAATGGCAGAAGTAGAAGTTCAATGTAATGGCAGAAGTAAAAGTTCAATGTAATGGCAGAAGTAGAAGTTCAATGTAATGGCAGAAGTAAAAGTTCAATGTAATGGCAGAAGTAGATGCCAGTCAGATATTCCATCACCGAGAGACGTGTTCATGACTTCAACGTGAGGTAAGAGGATACCAAGCACATATTATATCTGTGTAACCAGATTATAGCTGTAACCGCCCCCGTGGTCTTAATGAGTAGATGTGATGCACTTCATGGCATGTGGTATACCTGTGGTGTCGTCTTTTAGTTATGCCTTGCAATGACTACCTCATCACTAAACTGACGTGACACGCCCTGATACAAATGATGCGGGGTGTAGGAGCTTTGTAAACGTGAACCAACAGATCAGACTTAAATTGAGATCAAGGAAACTGTTTGAGATATCCTTAGAACTTGATTGGTTTAATTTAATAGCGAAACAAGATGAAGCGGACGTTTCGAAAGAATATTATAAAATAGTTGTATCCAGTGGCGTAGCGAGCTTAACTCGCGCCCGGGGCACAATACCTTCTTAGTGCCCCCCCCCCTATTCGAAAACCATACAATATTATATGTAAAATATACCATTTGGCGCCCCTTTGTGAGTAGCGCCCGGGGCATGATGCCCCCCTCGCCCCCCCTCGCCACGCCACTGGTTGTATCCACAGCATCCCTTACACAATAATCTTATGCATATACTCTGGTCGACCTGATGACATGTCATATGTTGTTTGGTTTGTGGAAGAATGCAAAAAAAAAAACAACAACAACAGAAAGAAAAACAGCACCAAAAAAAAACACAAAAAAAACCCCCCCACTGTTTTTGTTGTCTACATATGTTAAAACCACTTCGTTCTTCTCTATGCGACACTTGATGAAATGCAAGGAACAAGGTGACCAGGAGCACGTCAACCCTCCCATCGCTATCTGTCCATCAAACTCGGGTCTATAGTTCGAGCAATAAGCAGGGTGTCACGTTAGTACGATGTCATTTTAATGGATTTATTGGATCCATTAGTGTTAATTTATTAGTTGCCATTCTTTAGTCATTTGATAAAGTGCCTCAAGGTGGGAAATGAATTTTTGACCTGCATAATTAACCACTTCTCGGTGGTTCATGTTATGCCCATCACACAAAGAGAGTGGGTCCGCACACGGGGTGCTTGTGGGGCGCTAGTTGTAGTGACAACCGGGGCGAACCGAGATTTTTGCCGTCCTCTTCATAGAAGGAAAAAAAACAAAAACAACCTCTGCTGTTGGCCGAAAATGCCGCCCCTAGGCCACTGCCGCCACTAGGCCACTGCCGCCCCTAAGCCACTGCCACCCCTAGGCCACTGCCGCCTCTAGGCCACTGCCACCACTAGGCCACTGCCGCCCCTAGGCCACTGCCGCCCCTAGGCCACTGCCGCCACTAGGCCACTGCCGCCCCTAGGCCACTGCCGCTACCAGGCCACTGCCGCCCCTAGGCCACTGCCGCCCCTAGGCCACTGCCGCCCCTAGGCCACTGCCGCCCCTAGGCCACTGCCGCCCCTAGGCCACTGCCGCCCCTAGGCCATTGCCGCTACCAGGCCACTGCCGCTACCATGCCACTGCCGCCACTAGGCTACTGCCGCCACTAGGCCACTGCCACTACAAGGTGAAATTGTCTTGTCATGTCCCGCTGTCACTAATCATTCAGCTTTTATCACACATCAATACCAAAGGATAGATCCTTTTCAGTTATCATTGGCTACAGATAAAAAGCGATTTTAAAAATCCAACTTTGGGGGGTGGGGGGGGGGTGGGGGTGAATGGAGGAGGGGGTGGAGTGTGGTGGCATATGAATAAGGGTTCGTCCACCCTGGGCTGCAATTTCTTTTGGTTGGGGGGGGGGGGCATTTTGTGTCTAAATTTTTCAATGGTTTATATGACTTATGTTTATTATGTATTCTGTATGTCTTGTGGAAAAGCCGAGGACATCCTCGCGTGACACAAATTCTGTCAACTACAACTTCATAAAAAGTGCCCTATCTTTGATTTATATCCTCTTATAAATATATTGTTTTATCAGGGGCGTAAGAAAGGTTGCGGTGGGAGAGAGTGGGTCCGTCCCGGAGACGGGATTTTTTTCTCTATTTGAAGGGGCGGCATTTTCGGCCAACTGCCGATATATTTTTTTTCATGGTGGGGGCGGAAAATTTCTCATCCCACCCCGGATGTCACTAACCCTAGGTACACCCCTATGTTGTATCAATTCCATTACGCATATAAGAGTAGTATTTTTATTATTCCGTGGAAGTCAAATGTTTATTATTTAAAAGACAATCTCACCACGGACAAGCCTTACTCCATGTCCCAATAAAACTTTGTTCTATAAAATAATACGCATGCCGATGAATGTTCTAGTCTTTGAAAAGTTTTTATCAATCAAGGTGTGGCAGGTGGGCCATGATAAAATTCTTGACATTCCTGCATCCCATTTTTTTTTTGCGTCCAAATTCAACTGGTCGTGTATTCATATCACGGAACTATTAAGATTAACCTTTATCCATTAACATATGCATAGTAATTAGTCCACGTGGGCTGGCCGGGCGAGGCGACTCAATCACTGATTGCTTCGTCCATGTGAGAGATCTTAGAAATGTGGGCAGCATCACAATGCGCACGCACGGAAACACACCGGTGCGTAGAGACGGTTGTGAGAGCAATGGGATGGTACGGTGAGATTCAAGTGGACTCAACTATTAGTGTACGGCGCAATGATGGGTACGACGCAAGGATGGGTACGGCGCAAGGATGGGTACGACGCAAGGATGGGTACGGCGCAAGGATGGGTACGACGCATGGATGGTGGACCAACAGAAGAATAATAAAGAGATGGGATACTGTTAGCTCTTAGAGATTTTTTTGTTTTAATAATGTCACCCCCTCCTCTCTCCTTCACCTCTAATGGTAGCCACAACTTTAACGTGCCTCAAGCATTTGGAACTATTTTATTTGTAATCACGTTTGGTGGAATTGTTATTGATAGTTGAAGAAGTTATTTTTTTTTCCTCTAGTGGATGACACATGGCTTTAACAATCAGGGTTGAGAACGGGGACGGAAAGATTATTTAGACTTTACATAACTTCAAAGAGATGCTGAATAAGAAGTATCTGACAGGGAAGTTATTTGTTTATGGAGCCTACGAGGAAATGTTTATTTAAAATGAAAATTAAATGTTTTAACCTTTTAAAAGAAATAAACTGTTTTAAAGTTCTTACAATTTCATACACTTTTAATCGTCCTATTAAATCAGTGGTTCTCAACCTTCTTAATGCGGCGCCCCTTTAATACAGTTCCTCATTTTGTGGCGACCCCCAACCAAAAAATTATTTTCCTTGCTACTTCATCACTTTAGGGTATATGTTATTTCAGATGGTCTTAGGCGACCCCTGGGAAAGGGTCATTTACCCACTAAGGGGTCGCGACCCACAGATTGAGAACCGCTGTATTAAATGAAGACCAAAAAAAAAATCGCCCGCAGAAACAGTTCATCTTAAAAGTCAAGCGTTGTTAGCAAATGTTCATTCAGATATAACTAATTAAAATACCTGGAATTGATTTTTTCAAAAAATAGTTTTCTATGTCATATGTTTTAGACAGAGGAATGAAATGATAGTCCACCAGATTTGTAAAACAGATGGCTAAGACCCCGTGACGTCAAATTATGTGGATACAACTTACTAGTGCCTCAAATTTGTGTCATGGTTTTTAACAAATAAGGTCATTACTCACCACCATGGCTAGCCTGTCCACTCAAGCCTGCTACCAGTGCGTCCTCAGTTCTGATTGCCATCTCTGACGACTGACTAAAGTTAGGGGCGCCTACGACTTTGAAGAATTCTTCCCCATTGTCCTTCTGTGGTTTGAGAAACACTGGACCGAAGTAGGTCATGGTGTTCTCGCTAAGATCGTCATCTGGGCTGATGACGACTGTGGCTTCCAGCTTAAATGTCTTGAATTTGTTGGATTTGGACTGATGGTTAGCGAGGGGCGCCTCTGTGTCGGGAGGGAGGGGCGCCTCTGTGTCGGGAGGGAGGGGCGCCTCCGTGTCAGGAGGGAGTTTTGCAGACGAGGCGGAGCTGGATGAGCTTGAGCTTGAGGCTGAGCTCTTCCTTTTCATGGAGGTCTGGTGGATGTCGCCAGTGTTTATAAATTGTTTAGCCACGTCAGTAAGAGGATGATGATTCTTATCCTCCCCTAATGGACAGCTGTCAGTATCGATACGCTCCTCTCCATTGCGAGACGTATCGTTGTTGAAATCTTCATAAAGGATCGATGCTGAACAGGTATCGATACCATTATCAGAAATCGGAAATGGGGCGTTGTCCTTGTCAGGATTTATAGAGATGACAGGGGTGTTGATTGTCACAGCGTCGTTGCCAAACACAAAGTCTTCGTACGGAGAAACCTCTTGGCTTTTATATTCAAGCTTATCATACACATGCTCGGCGGGCTTTTCATGGGCCAGGGTATCATACAAGCATGGGCTGGGCGTCATGTCCACTATGACGTCACTATCCTCGCTGCCGCTGTCACATCGCTCGTGTCCCTCTATCTCACCGCCAGGCGGCTCCTCGTCGGAAATTGAATCTTGAGCGAACGATGTGTACTTTGGCGAGGCCTTCACGGCAGGAAGCGGTCCACTGTTGCTGTCCTGGTACTTTAGCAGCGGGACTATTTCCGGTGTGGGGCACACAGATTTACCTTGGTCGATCTCATCATTGACCTTGAACTCAGAAATTGGAATGACGCTGACGTCTTCAAGGTCTTTGTGCAACTTTGCGTTCAGCGAGGCCTGGGATTCACTGTTTGCTAATTTTATCTCGAACATTTCTTTCCCGTTTTGACCTCCATTTTCCCCCTTGCCATTTTTCCCGTCTGAGTCCGAAGAGCTCGAGCTGTCAGAGCGGTGACCGTCCTTCCTTCTCTTCTTCTTCCTTCCTCCCTGGCTCAGAGCTTCATCCCCATCTCGCCTGCGCCAGCTTTTCGTCAGCCTCTCCAGGAAACCGCCGTGCTTCTTGTCCCTGTCATCCGACTTTGTCTTTTCGTCCAAAGATTTCGATTTTTTGTGAATTGTCTTGCCAGGGGATTGCTGTCTGTTAACACATATCTCTTCTTGTGGACAAGAAGGGGCGATGAGAACGCTGCCTTCTTTTACGTTCGTTATTTTCGCTGATGCTACTTCCTGGTGAATTGACGTCTTCCCATCAACGTTGTCTTTTGGCTTGCCTGGAAATTCGACGTCTACCGCGCATTCATTGTATGTCAGTGATTCAGTTGCAACGGTTCCATGCAAAAAATCTCTGTCGAGCATTCCTTCGTCTAAAGAACGATGTACAAGTATTCCCGCAGTAGGATGATCATCAAGTTTTCGAAATCTTCCTTTGGTTTGTGATAGAAGGCCAAAGGTCTTTGACCTCCGACTTTCTAAATCATATCTCCCAGAAGACATTGTTCAATCACGTTTTAAGAGTGTCTTTATAATAGAGATATGAGATTAGGTTACATTTGCGCTAGCGTGCTGACGCAGTCGCCATGCTTTAGAATAATCCTCCGGCACAATAGTAACTCATACGGCAGATTTCAACGCCGAGCAGCGAGGTCTTGCTTTCAGGTGACCATGGGGCGTGATCGAAATATACTCCAGAAATTCTTGGCCATGAAACTTGATGAGGTCAGGGTATAACTTTCACAAGTGCGGAGTGAACGAAGCTTGAACTTTTTCACTCAAGCGTGACGAATTCTGGATGCGTTTCTGCGGATTAAAGTGAAATATGATTTTTTTTTTTTTTTTAAAGAAAGAAGTTAAGACTGGAGAAGTACGTTTGTTAAATTGTGTCACTACGCAATGAGGGTAATGGAAACGTGAGTTTCTGCTGTTTTACAATAAATAGTGCTACATAGAGATGGCGTGCAGTGTAGCTGATGATATACTATGTTTTGTACATGTTATGTTAAAATTGCATTAGAAACAAATATATAACTCTTACGCACGTCACAACTGAATTGGTGACCTCTATGGTAACCCTTGACCTCATGTGCATCAGGTTGTACCAGCTACAACAAAGATGGAAGCGCAAAAAAAGAAATGTGACAACACTATAAGGGACACATTTTTACTGAATGTAACGCTACAAATTAAAGTAAGGGATAACATGACACATGATTGTTGGCTTTATTTTTATACTTAGACCTGCATGCGCATTAAATTCACCTATTCACAAGGCTTATAAAGGACACATATTGTCAATTGGTTTTGAATGAGGTGTATTTGAACGCACTGATTCTGAAGTTGTGGCCATTTGAAGAAGCAGCTATCAAAAATGTACTACGATATAGCAATTTAAAAACCTTGCAAGACGCAGAACTACATTTATAAGTTTAAAAAAAAAAAGATATCTTTTAAGACAAAAAAAACCTACAAAATCTTTTAACAAATATAATCCTAAATATCTAGGATTAAAGGAATAAAGATTGGATTAAAGAATTTCTCACCTGGCTGTCTAAGTGACTTGTTTTTCTTATCCTTCTGAAATCCTAAACAGCGTCACGTGGAACAACAAATAACCATAAGTTGAATGAATAACTAATGAAAAGAGTTGTTGTTGTTTTTTTAAAGAAGAAAAAAACAACACATTATCTAAATTTTGACTTCAGGAAGTTAAAATGCTGGATTTATTCCCATTAAAATTTGAATAACTTAGTACAGAAAGACTAGGGGCGCAACACACTCCATCATAAAGGCAATGAAACTCTTCAGCTCTTGGGATTTTTCTGATTCATTAATATTTATTTTAAATTCCCATAAAATGCACAGATTATTGAATAACTATGATATAAATTTTTAGCTGTCAATTAAACTCTTCTGTTTGTCCTCACATGTGCATCTACAGATGATATGTTTGTGTTTGTAACGCGAATATCAGTTTCACAACAAACACAGAATGGAATCTCCTTCCAATAAACCGCACCGCGCGGGTCAAAGTGAACGCGAATTGTAAACACTCAAAAATTGCTGGCTCTAAGTTCACCGTCGAGGGTCAACTATCACACGGGGCCAACTGTCACAGAGGGCAACTGTCACAGAGGGCCAATTGTCAAAAGGTTGGGCACCCGCTGCTCCTATCGCTACTCAAGTTTTGAGCAAGACTTTTCCCTCTTGGAATGTCGACTTATACTGCTACGCTCTGGTTCCTCTTGCCCCCCCCCCCCCCCCCCACGTTCCTTGATTGTGTTTTCATCTATTCATATCGACTAGCCAAACTAAAGCCCCCATACAGAAGTGTTACCACGGGGAGTTCTAGCTCCACGTGTTTCAAGGGTAAAAGACGTTGTTTTCTTCTTTAAAAAGAGAGTACTGTATCCTCCCCTTCAGTAACGTATTGAAATTAGTACTATTTTTTATAAGAATTGGCAATTTATATCTCTTTAACATAATTAATTTTTTTGGGATCCGCCTCTGTAAACGATCCCTCTAGCCCCTAAACATTTCTTTTTATTTACATATTACATTGTATTTACGATTCTATAAGAGTACCTATAGAACTTGAAGGGTCTCATAAATTCCCCTTGACTTTCCAGGGCTATTAGGGCAGGGCATGACACAATGCACAGTGCGATAGAAATGACAAACGCTAGAAATGTTGTCGCAAACCTCAGAAATAGGACATAAACTAAGCCGTTGCTCAGCTCCACGTGTGAGCTATGGTGTTATTGCTCAGCTCTATGTGTGAGCTATAGTGCCGTTGCTCAGCTCCATGTGTGAGCTGTGCTGCCATTGCTTAGCTGCTCGATGTGTGAACCCTAGTGTTATTGGCTAGCTCCCTGTGTGCGTTGTGGTGGAATGAGTCTGCCCGGAGTCGCTTGAAAAAAAAAAGGGGGGGGGGGTGAGGACATCATACTACTGGGGTCTAGTGATTTCATGTATCACTATTTCGTGCATACAATAGCTGAGTAAAAATTACAGCAGAAATTCATATTTCTTTGACTAAATCTCCTCTTATAAATTTACATTAGTTAAAACAAGTGCATTTATAGACCTAAATATGCACACAACTTGTAGATTGATTTAATACATTTAAAAAAGTCGAACGCGTTTGTGTATTGTGGCTTATTGGTGAGGTCTTTCTCTTCATTATACAGCATTTCAATACAAAGATAAATATCTCTTAACAAATGTCTTTAATTAATTCGTTTTAATGAGAGGTTTCACATTCATCGATTTGATGCCGATGTCTACCACAGCTAGAGAACCTCACTGTCTTACCGCACTGCACATTATGCCCATTTCTACCACAGCTAGAGAACCTCTCTGTCTTACCGCACTGCACATTATGCCCATTTCTACCACAGCTAGAGAACCTCTCTGTCTTTCCGCACTGCACATTATGCCCATTTCTACCACAGCTAGAGAACCTCTCTGTCTTACCGCACTGCACATTATGCCCATGTGTACCACAGCTAGAGAACCTCCCTTCTTTTAGTTTCCTTGCTACACATTAAATCCACACGTCACCAAATTAACAGCGAACAATTAATCCAAGAATGTTGAGTAGCGTGAGTCGAGACACTTATCGAGAAAAGTACGGTATGCCAAAGCCAATTCATTATCTAAGCGCTGTTGTTAATTTCATGACGTTATATTCGTCTAGTTTTTGTTTTTGCTCTTTTTTCGACATTGTAAAATCTTAGAATAAATTTTATTTAGCATTATCACAACTATTATATCTACAATTTCTTTGAAATAAGATTAAGTATCACGTTTAGTTACTCATTCGCTTGGTTTGATAACCAACTAACACGTCAATCCGTCAATCCAATCAATAGAACATGCCTCTGCGATACAATTGATACCTTGTTGACCGTACCCGAGTAAACACAAGTGAGATGACAACAATGCCACAGCGTAACAATCCCTCGAACGTCTACTCTACATACCTGCGTTTAGAGGGGGGCGACATGTCATGGTTCAGCACGGAGCGAAATTAACCAACTCCCCAGGCCCCGACTTGACTTCCAGGACCCGCGCGTAACGTTGTGCCCCTCCCCCTTCCACCATCAAAAAGGGGGGGGGGGCACCACTTCTCCGAGACTAGTGACCACGGAAGACGTCACAAGTGACTCCTCCACATTTTTTTTTTTTGAAGAAATCCTGGCCACTCTAAACAACATGAGAGGATCACGTGTTACGTAGCTAGAGGTCAGTTAAGGATAGAACTATACCATCAACTGGCAGGACTATACCATCAAACGGCAGAACTATACCATCAATCGACAGATATATACCATCATTTAGAGCAAAGGACATAAACCATAGGTACATACCAGCCTATGTAATTACACGTGTAACATATACATGTCAATACTAACAATCCTCATAAAAATGACAGTAAGTTGTATCATATTCGTGCTACATTCTTAATCTACTTGTATATGGACTCTTTAAAAATCAGACACAATAGGTCAGTGGCGTACCTAGGGTTAGTGCCGCACGGCTGGTCAGTGGCGTAGCTAGGGTTAGTGCCGCCCTGCTGGTCAGTGGCGTAGCTATGGTTAGCGCCGCACGGCTGGTCAGTGGCGTAGCTAGGGTTAGTGCCGCCCTGCTGGTCAGTGGCGTAGCTAAGGTTAGTGCCGCACGGCTGGTCAGTGGCGTAGCTAGGGTTAGTGTCGCAAGGAGCGGGCCAAGCTTTTTGTCAAAACCCCTTTCCCCCCCCCCCCCCCTACACACTTTTCCAACACGAAAAATCTCCACAGTTAGCAAAAAATGCCACTCATTATAAAGAGAATTACTGTCGACCTGGGGCTGCCCTCCCCACTCCGCTAGAGCAGTAGACATGAATTATAAATTACAATAACCAGTCCATCAGAGCGGTACCCACATGAGAGTTTTCTGCAAATGCCTTTAGACTTATAATACACCAACACGTCTTAGAAGTTTTATTCAATGAAATCAATGTCCATGTCAAATATCTACATTAAATTTGTGAGCTTATTCCCCACTACCTTTTCAGCATATCTACATCTAGACCGCCTGTTAAAATGAAATTTACATATTATAGATCAGGTCTATGCCAAGCTTATGGAAAATTAATCTCCCACCCCCACCCTAAAATCATGTCTTGTTTCCCCCTCCCCCAACAATCCTGTCTAGTCCCGCCCCCCCCCCCCTCAAGCCTGTCTTGATTCCCCACCCCACAAGCCTGACAAGTTCACCCCCAATCCAGTGGCGTAGTGAGGGGGGGCAAAAGAGGCATCATGCCCCGGGCGCTACTCACAAAGGGGCGCCAAATGGTATATTTTACTATAATATTGTATGGTTTTCGAATAGGGGGGGGGGCGCTAAAAAGGTATTGGGGCGCTAAAAGGTATTGTGCCCCGGGCGCGAGTTAAGCTCGCTACGCCACTGCCCCAATCCTGTCTTATCTCCCCCAAACCCATGTCTTGATTTCCTGGTCAAAAAGTATAAAACATTATTAATTGGTACACCATACCGATAGCATTTGATTGCTGTTTTTGACGGATGGAAGGAATTATTTAATAAAATTACCATCAACGATTGCGTTATTTTACTATTATTTTATTTGTTTCGGTGCTTATAATTTATTTAAAGTCGGTCTCCATGATGTCATATTCCATGTCTTTTATGGCTGATTAAAACTGGAATTCTTGTATAAATTTTACGGAATAATATAATGTTAGAAGATGGGAAAATAGAAAAAAACTGGTTTAAGAAAACTTGGGAAGTAATTTTAAAGTAAAATAAATTCCAAAAAGAACTTTCAATATTCATTTAACGTAATATGGGCAGCATAATGTTAATAGAATCAAGGGGCTACTAGAAGCGTGAGGCCCTTTAGAAGCCTGAGGCCGTAGTAGGGTGAGACACTGGGCAACTGACCAGAATATCAATGCCTTAAGACGGTTCTGCTCTTTATAAATATATGTTAAAAATTCGCAGACATACTACAATAAAGGTTATGGCTGCGATGTTTCTCAGCCATACTACCTGTGATAGTTATAATGTTGCCCACCCGTACTAGCTGTGATAGTTATAACGTTGCCCACCCATACTACCTGTGATAGTTATAATGTTGCCCACCCGTACTACCTGTGATAGTTATAATGTTGCCCACCCGTGCTAGCTGTGATAGTTATAATGTTGCCCACACGTACTACCTGTGATAGTTATAATGTTGCCCACCCGAACTAGCTGTGATAGTTATAATGTTGCCCACCCGTACTACCTGTGATAGTTATAATGTTGCCCACCCGTGCTAGCTGTGATAGTTATAATGTTGCCCACACGTACTACCTGTGATAGTTATAATGTTGCCCACCCGAACTAGCTGTGATAGTTATAATGTTGCCCACCCGTACTACCTGTGATAGTTATAATGTTGCCCACCCGTACTAGCTGTGATAGTTATAATGTTGCAAACCCGTACTAGCTGTTATAGTTATAATGTTCGTCAGACATCCTACGATACCCTCTTCCAAGTGTTGATGGATCAAAAACCGATGGCTCATGTCTTGCTAGTTTTAATTAACTTATATCATGTCTTAATTTGCCAGTACCCATGACTTAATTTGCCAGTCCTTATGACTTCATTAGCCAGTCCCCATGACTTCACTCGCCAGTCCCCATGACATCACTTGCCAGTCCCCATGACTTCACTCGCCAGTCCCAATGACTTCACTCGCCAGTCCCCATGACTTCACTCTCCAGTCCCCATGACTTCACTTGTCAGTCCCCATGACTTCACTCGCCAGTCCCCATGACTTCACTCGCCAGTCCCCATGACTTCACTTGCCAGTCCCCATGACTTCACTTGCCAGTCCCCATGACTTTACTCGCCAGTCCCCATGACTTCACTTGCCAGTCCCCATGACTTCACTTGCCAGTCCCCATGACTTTACTCGCCAGTCCCCATGACTTTACTCGCCAGTCCCCATGACTTCACTCGCCAGTCCCCATGACTTCACTTGCCAGTCCCCATTACTTCACTCGCCAGTCCCCATGACTTCACTTGCCAGTCCCCATGACTTCACCTGCCAGTCCCCATGCGTTTATTCCCAAGTTCCCAAGACTTCACTTGCCAGTCCCCATACGTTTATTCCCAAGTTCCCAAGACTTTACTCGCCAGTCCCCATGCGTTTATTCCCAAGACTTCACTTGCCAGTCCCCATGCGTTTATTCCCAAGTTCCCAAGACTTTACTCGCCAGTCCCCATGCGTTTATTCCCAAGTTCCCAAGACTTTACTTGCCACTCCCCATGACTTATTCCCAAGTTCCCAAAACTTCACTTGCCAGTCCCCATTACTTATTCCCAAGTTCCCAAAACTTCACTTGCCAGTCCCACATGACTTATTCCCAAGTTCCGAAGACTTCACTTGCCAGTCCCCATGACTTATTCCCAAGTTCCGAAGACTTCACTTGCCAGTCCCCATGACTTATTCCCAAGTTCCCAAGACTTTAAAGACAAGCGCCATAATGCTAAACGTGTTAGAAGTTCAATATAAAAACATTTACAAATAAAATGTGCGCCGGTCCCTTTTGCAATATTCAATAATACCAGAATACCCATCACAAAACGAAAAAATTGACGAACCATCATATAATAATTTTGTTAAATAAATTTGAGACCCACTGAAAGAAGCAGTGGTAAAAAGAGTGTACCCAGGCACACCAGTAGAGTATCGCTGCTTTACCTTTCGAATCCATCGAGCTGTTAAAGTCGACCCATTGATCACAGCGTGTCGTCATTTTCAAGGTCAGCACGACTAACAAACAAATACAGGAACTCAATAGGCGCAGTTTTCTTAACTTTTCCTTTTCTAATTTTTTTTTTGTTTTTCATTGTCTTTGACAAGTGACGTCACTACAATGCGGATATAGCAAGCCTGGTTGTACATTTCTAAAATTAGTTAACCCCGTAAGAGTCAGTTGGGTCAGGGTTAAGAAGGTCGGGCAAAAATTCAAAAAAGGGATTTATGGCTTAGTGAAAGTTTGCGTCTACACAATAAAACGTTTCGACTATTTTCTGGCTAGGAATAGGATGTGATAATCTTTGTCTTGTTGTTTTAGTCCAATAAAATAAAGTCCCCCACCCACCTCACCGCACCCCGAAATCAAATACACCATCTTACCATTCATAATAGATCAGGCGTCACCAAACTACCGCCCGCGGGCCGTATCCGACCCTCGGGGCCAGTTCATCCGGCCCCCTGACGGTATTTGAAATTGCTTGATAAAACGTATGGAACACGAGACGTTGTGACACAATTTAAATATTATGTTTAGAATACTATGAGATCTTCAGACGTGTCGAGACCTGGCAGCCATGAGACTTACGGAAAGCGCACGTTCGCATTTGCTGGCCCAACCATTTGGAACACCCTTCCTGACGCTCTCAGAAACAGCCAGACGCTGGAGTCCTTTAAAAAAAAATAAAAACTCATCTATTTCGCAAACACCTTCTGGGGTGAAGTTGTCTTCCATCTTTTCCAGCTAGTTATTATCTCCTAGATTTGTTTTTTTTTTTTTTTTACCGCGCTTCGAGCCTTTGGGGATGAAGCGTGATTTTTCAAATGAACTTTATTAATAATTTATCATTTAAAAATTATTGTATCTAGATTTTATGGTTTAATACAGTCCTATTTACCCTCGAACTCCTAAAATTGTACAATATCGTCTTAAAATCGTACAATGTGGTCTCTAAATATTAAATAAATAAACATAGAGTATGTAAAATGAATCAAATAACTACTCACATCGCAGTGCCCAGTGGGATCAAGTTAAGCTGGCGCCAAAAAAGTTAACTACCAAAAGTAGATGGCCGACGTTTATAATACAATCTGCGGTCACTATGTTAGCAGACGTATGTTTGGTATTGATATTAATTTATATTGAGTGGACGTACAGATCACGTTATCACAGTCTATCACTGGTAAAAACAAAGCTACTGGTGAAATTTAACGTGGTTCAAACTAACACTAACAGCCCTTCGGTAAGTTCAGTTGTGCGGAGTACAGAAGACTTTGGAGAGAACATGTTGCTAAAGATATATTTTGAAAAAGCTAGGAACTTGCCGTGGTATTCTGTGGCACTGGATGAGTCTTCTGATCTCTCACAACTTCTCGTGTTTATATGTGGTGTCAATTTAGACTTTCAGATAACGGAATAGTTGGCATTCGTTTGCAGCATGCATGGAACAACTAATGTCTATAATGAGCAAACGTTTTCAAAAATAAAATCAACACATCGAACGAGAGGGACTGATGAACATTTGAAAACAATTCTTTTGATTGGATGCATCAATTCCAAACCAAACGTTGATGATATCTTGAAAGCCAAACAAACCAAACATTGATGATATCTTGAAAGCCAAACGTCAGTTTCACAAATCTCACTAAACTTTTTTGCTGCTTAGTTTGTGAGATTTGAATGTGTGCGCTCTAGGTCTGATGTAACTATCTTTTTGCTAACGTCGCCTTCTTTGATAACTTTTAAAGTAAATGAATATGTTGGTTGCCTTTGCTTTTGTACATTGCTCGCCACTCACCCATGATTAACATGGAATACTAAACTTAGTTTTTCGTCCTTTTTCCCCAGAGCTTTCGTTCTGGCTTGCAAGTGTTGTACAGAATGATTATCTGGCTTGCAAGTGTTGTACAGAATGATTATCCGACCCGCGCTCGTCATTTTTTCCCATAACTCGGCCCACCGTGAACAAAGTTTGTGACCCCTGCAGATGTAATAGATAATAAAAGGACTGCTTTCAAGCTGTGTGCCGATGATTTTAGCTACGCGGCCGAGAGAAAGCCGCTCCTAGGCAACCGTTTCGTCCCAGCTTTCCGTCCCGACCGAAAGACTCCTTGGGCGGTGGGGGGTGGTAACGCAACACCTTCCCTCCGGAGTGAAAGCAAACCCGCCCTGACCCTTGGGAGAATGGACTGCGAACACTTTAAACGCAGCGTTCTCGGTCGACCGGAAGTCCCATATGGCCAGGGGGGGGTTCCCGGCGTGCCGCCGCACGGTCTGTCGGCTGGGAAACCTGGCGACTGGCCCGAGTGGAGGTGTGCCGGGGGGGGGGCATTAAGAGCTCGCGCTCGACAGCCCACCGACGCCATCTCCTATGTGACATTTTCAGCTGTGTGAAGGAAATGGTAGAACAAGGTATGTGGAAGCTTCCATTGAAAGAAAGGACAATAAGAGAAAGATGTTTTGGCTAAGATCCTTAATCAGCAATAACAATGGCCAACCCTTAAGCTTTTAACTAGTTTCTATTTCTAGTTATTTCTTCATTTGTCCTGTCGGCTGGGGAAGGCACTTGGCCGAAACGTTCTTCTCTTATTGTCCTGTCTTTCGATTGAAGCACCCACACACCTTGTTCTACTAGTTCCCACTATTTATAAAAAATGTGTACAATTCGGATATTTGCACCAAAAAGACAGTAACATTAAAAAAACATCTTTGGTGCTCTTGTAAATTGTAATGTAAAAAACGTGTATATAAAATTCTGTTCAAGCTATATATACATTTAAAGAGCAGCAGCGATTCTTAACAATGTAGTCTGCCACCTCCCGAGTACCACATTGAGATCGCATGATGAAAATGATATTATTATCTACTAAAAGTAAATGATTACAAAATAATTTTAGAATTCTCAACTATTTTATTATTTTAAAAAATTTAAAAAAGGGGAAAATGAAACATAACTGTACCTTATTTTTAAAAACATATTTTTTTGAGAATTAATTCTTTTTTTTTTTTTTTTTTGGGGGGGGGGGGGGGGGGGGGTGTATAATTTGGTGAAATAATGAAATAAATGTAATCTTTATTTAGCCCCTTACTTGTAGGCGCAAATAGTATTTAACTGTAAAGACTTTCGAGAGACCCCTCCCCAACTACAACTACCCAACATGTCTTCATTATAACTATTAAGACTACGTAGATGCTGTAGCCAGCCATGCACCGTTGACGAACGGTTATACGAGTTCAAGATGCGAGAGTTTCAGTGCTGGTAGTTTTGAAGCATGGCCTGCTGTATTGAATGGCTAGAGGATGTTCAGAGGCTAGTGGCATCAGATAATGTGTAATAGCTTATCGATGTACGTCACGGGCAAATAATGAGTTGAAAGAGAATTCTATGGGTTCTGTCAATGTCTCCACACAGGTCAAATTATAATATGACAATTAAAAAAAAAAATAGCACTTAGTTCTAGGAAGGGATCAGCTGAATTCAAAACCGACGTTAGTTATCAGTACCAGAGAGGGAACTTTCATTGTCATTATTTCTTAAAGTGGTGAACAGCTTCTCTTACTTTGGCAGCACACTGCCCCAAAGCGCAACCATCGATGACTAGGTGAGCCTTCGTAGTGCAATAGCCAGTGAAACCTACGGCAACATGTATAAGAATGCATGGATCAGGAGCGGTACCAGCACTCAAAGTGAAATAAAAGTACTCAAGGCGGTTGTGCTGACTGCTTTTGTCTGGACAGTCTATTGAACGCAGTCAGTCTATCAGCGTCATACAAGAAAGTTCAAACACTTTCATGAGACAAGTCTCAGAAAAATCCTCAAAATCAAATGGCAGGACAGATTCTCAGACACTGAGGTACTCGCACAGGCAAGTCACAGGCAAGTCTCCCCCAGTATGTTTACCATTTTAATGCAGTCACGGCTTCACTGGGCGGGACGTGCACAAGGGCTCCATACAATATGAAGCCAACAGAACAGCAGGCATGCAGGGCACAAATGACATGCCAGAAAACACTCAGGTTTAACTCTGCACCTGAGCGCAATTGTGTCCCATCCATTGCCTGCACTTACTGCACAAGGAAATGGCGTGACATAATTGGTCTGATCAACCATCAGAGCGATACAGCCAAATTCAGAACTAACACATACACGATTGATTTAAAAGGTCACGGTCTACATCGACGTACGAACTCTATATGTAGTTTTGATGGTGTCTGTTTTCTTCTTCTTCTTTTATTTTTTTTTGCATATGCCCCCATGAATGCAGGCTATTGGGATACATGATCAGGTATCAAATTTAATAAGTTTGTCTTAGCACTGAAAATAATATATTCCACTGTTGTCGTTATTATTAAATAATGTTTACAGTAAGTTGTTTCGTTCAAAAGTTTTCTTTAAATATTTTTATGATACAATTTTTAATTATTATTTAAGGAAGTTTTTTTTAGAAAGAAGTAATATTATTTTGTACGATCCTGAGTGTGCTAATTTCCAGTGCGCTAATTTCTAGTGTGCTTATGTCCACTGTGCTTATGTCCAGTGTGCTAATTTCCAGTGTGTTTACGTCCAGCGTGCTAATGTCCAGTGTGTATACGTCCAGCGGGCTAATGTACAGTGTGTATACGTCCAGCGGGCTAATGTACAGTGTGCTAATGTCCAGTGTGTTTACGTCCAGCGTGCTAATGTACAGTGTGCTAATGTCCAGTGTGTTTACGTCCAGCGTGCTAATGTCCAGTGTGCTAATGTCCAGTGTGCTTATGTCCAGTAAACTTACGTCCAGCGTGCTAATGTACAGTGTGTTTACGTCCAGCGTGCTAATGTCCAGCGTGCTAATGTCCAGTGTGCTAATGTACAGCGTGCTAATGTCCAGTGTGCTAATGTACAGTGTGCTAATGTCCAGCGTGCTAATGTACAGGGTTGTTACGTACAGCGTGCTAATGTCCAGTGTGCTAATGTACAGTGTGCTAATGTCCAGTGTGCTAATGTGCAGTGGCGTCACTGGGTTAGTGTCACCCAGTACTGCAAATTAATGGTGTAACTTCATACAGAGTTCCCCATCGCCCTCTTCCGTGTCTGCCCGATCTAGGGATGCCCCAATCTAGTGGCACCCTACTCTGGTGGCAACCTGATATGTTGACACCCTATTCTCTCTGGTGACACCTTTTTCTGGAACCACCCTGCTCTAGTGGCACCTTGCTCAGGTGGCACCCTGCTCTGGTGGCACACTGCTCTAGTGGCACCTTGCTCTGGTGGCAACCTGCTCTGGTGACACCCTGCTCTGGTGGCGCCCTGCTGTGGTGGCAACCTGCTCCTTAAAAAAAACAAAAAAAACAACATTTGATATGTTATATAACCGACTAGAGTGAGCGCATTTCAACTTGAAGATTTCGATTTGATGTCACCCTCCTGGTAAGATGTTACTCGGTGCGGTGCTCCCTCACCCCCACTGGTAGGGTGTTACTCGGTGCGGTCCTCCCTTACCCCCACCCGCCTCTAGTGACGCTACTGCGACTGTCGTAAAAGCAACAGAACAAAGTCGTCAATTTTTTGTTATATTATTTTCTGAGAATGTGATCCTAGCCATTGGCATGGTCAACATGCCAAGAGCAGCCTGTGTGTAGAGCGTTCTCATGTCAGTGTTACTGCTGGGCCGGGAGGGAGGTTTGGGGGGGGGGGCAGGGGAGGCTCGAATTGTGTGTATGGATGAAACTTAATTAGGGAGCAATTAGCGCTGGGCAAAACATACCAAAATATGTGTGCACTTTTTTTTATAGAATGTCATTTGGTGTGTTAAGCTATAGCAGTAGGGCAAGTAGATGTGGCATATAACAGTAGGGCAAGTAGATGTGGCATATAACAATAGGGAAAGTAGATCTGGCAAATAACAGTAGGGCAAGTAGAAGTGGCATATAACAGTATGGCTAGTAGATGTGGCATATAACAGTAGGGTAAGTAGATGTGGCATATAACAGTAGGGAAAGTAAATCTGGCATATAACAATAGGGGAAAGGAGATGTGGCATATAACAGTAGGGCAAGTAGATGTGGCATATAAGAGTATGGCTAGTAGATGTGGTATATAACAGTAGGGCAAGTAGATCTGGCATATAACAGTAGGGCAAGTAGATCTGGCATATAAAAAATAGGGGTAAGTAGATGTGGCATATAACAGTAGGGAAAGTAGATGGGGTATATAACAGTAGGGCAAGTAGAAGTGGCATATAACAGTTGGGGAAAGTAGATGTGGCATATAACAGTAGGGCAAGTCGATGTGTCTAACAATGTTGCTCTTATAAGCGGTAATGAAGAAATAAATAATTAGAACAATTATTGTATCTTAAAGTTGTAATAACATTGTATGCACAGGCTTAGGCTGGTGAAAATATTATTGTTTACTAGCAGGTCAAGCTTCAATGAGTATATCTCCTCCCCCCCCCCTTACCCACTACCTCATTATTTCATTTGGTAGAGTCGACTACATTTTACAAGTCTTTGGCTTTTCGTGGCAGCCCAGTAATGTAAGCCATTTGTTAAAGTTTTGACCTGGAATTCGAGGCCACGTTCTTGCTTACACTACTTAACTCTGCCACATGCTGGTGTCACACTGCCGTTGTCAGGACAAGTGAAGTAGGTGGTTCGTGTATTTTTGTTTGTCTCGGGAATATTTGGAATATTCCGGAACTGAGATTTTAGTGTAAATAAGGAAAGGGTTGGGGTAAGGTGGGTCAGATACAAGTGCCTGCTTTTTATCTTGAATGGCCGACCCCCCTCGAGAACCCCCTCTCCCAAACCATGCAAACCCCGTATACTTTACCTTTTTATTAGATGTGATAGTTTTATTTACCAACCATGATCTCTACGAAACCTTTCATTGTTATATATATTAGATGTAAATATATTTTAAAATGGCACAAGAAGGGTTAATTTAATTCCGTGTGGTTCACAGCGGAGGGAAGAAAGGTAAAAGTAGTGAGAACGAAACAAAATAAGCACAAAGAGAAAGATATAGAAACAAATTTAAAGTAAGAAGACACATGGCATCAAAATGGGAACATAGCATAATTTAGCACACACAGCTTACAGCATCAGTGAGGACACACGGCATCAGTCAGGACACACGGCATCAATGAGGACACACGGCACCAGTGAGGACACATGGCATCAGTGAGGACACACGGCATCAGTGAGGACACACGGCATCAGTCAGGACACACAGCATCAATGAGGACACACGGCATCAGTGACGACACACGGCATCAGTGAGGACACACGGAATCAGTGAGGACAATGTGTCTCTTGAGAGCCCGACTATTTAGTTTTAACTACACCTCTCAATATATTTCCAGCTGAGTATGAACTGAGCATGAACTGAGCATGAACTGAGTATGAACTGAGTATGAACTGAGTATGAACTGAGTATGAACTGAGTATGAACTGGGTATGAACTGGGCATGAACTGAGCATGAACTGAGCATGAACTGAGTATGAACTGAGAATGAACTGAGCATGAACTGAGCATGAACTGAGTATGAACTGAGTATAAACTGAGCATGACCTGAGTATGAACTGAGTATGAACTGAGTATGAACTGGGTATGAACTGAGTATGAACTGAGTATGAACTGAGTATGAACTGAGCAAAAACTGAGTATGCACTGAGTATGAACTGGGTATGAACTAAGTATGAACTGAGCATGAAATGAGCATGACCTGAGTATGAACTGAGTATGAAATGAGTATGAACTGGGAATGAACTGAGTATGAACTAAGTATGAACTGAGTATGAACTGAGCATGACCTGGGTATGAACTGAGCATGAACTGAGTATGACCTGAGTATGAACTGAGTATGAACTGAGCCTGACCTGAGTATGAACTGTGTATGAACTGAGTATGAACTGGGTATGAACTGAGTATGAACTGAGTATGAACTGAGCAAAAACTGAGTATGAACTTAGTATGAATTGGGTATGAACTGAGTATGAACTGAGCATGAACTGAGTATGAACTGGGTATGAACTGGGTATGAACTGAGTATGAAATGAGCATGACCTGAGTATGAACTGAGTATGAACTGAGTATGAACTGGGTATGAACTGAGTATGAACTGAGTATGAACTGAGTATGAACTGAGCAAAAACTGAGTATGAACTGAGTATAAACTGAGCATGACCTGAGTATGAACTGTGTATGAACTGAGTATAAACTGGGTATGAACTGAGTATGAACTGAGTATGAACTGAGCAAAAACTGTGTATGAACTGAGTATGAACTGGGTATGAACTGAGTATGAACTGAGCATGAGCTGAGTATGAACTGGGTATGAACTGAGCATGAACTGAGTATGAACTGAGTATGAACTGAGTATGAACTGAACAAAAACTGAGTATGAACTGAGTATGAACTGAGCATGAACTGAGCATGAAATGAACATGACCTGAGTATGAACTGAGCATGAACTGAGTATGAACTGAGCATGAACTGAGTATGAACTGAGTATGAACTGAGCAAAAACTGAGTATGAACTGAGTATGAACTGAGTATGAACTGAGCATGAACTGAGCATGAAATGAACATGAACTGAGCATGACCTGAGTATGAACTAAGTATGAACTGGGTATGAACTGAGTATGAACTGAGTATGAACTGAGCAAAAACTGAGTATGAACTGAGTATGAACTGAGCATAAACTGAGTATGAACTGAGCATGAACTGAGTATGACCTGAGTATGAACTGGGTATGTGTTTTGGTTCCTAAGTTGAACTGAATGTCTAATTACCTAGATCACGTCACTTTGATCACGTTACCTAGATCACGTCACATAGTTTACGTCACTTAGATCACATCACTTTGATCACGTTACCTAGACCACGTCACCTAGATCTTGTCACCTAGATCACTTCAATTAGATCACGTCGATTAGATCACGTCACCCAGATCACGTCACCTAGAAAACGTCACCTAAATCACGTCGCCTAGATCACTTCACCTAGATAACATCACCTAGATAACGTCACCTAAATCACGTCGCCTAGATCACTTCACCTAGATAACATCACCTAGATAACGTCACCTTAGTAATGTCTTGAGATAAATTCGTGCTTAGGTTAAACTAAAGGTCTTTATGCCTGGAGCACCCAGGTCATGTCTGTGATGTTAATATTCCTAAGTGAAAGTAAACGTCTTTATGCCTGGAGCACCCAGGTCGTGTCTGAGATTTTAATGTTCCCAAGTTAAAGTAAAGGTCTTTATGCCTGGAGCACCCCGGTCATGTCTTGAGATAATATGACGTCTAAGATAAACCAAGATGTCATGTCTACAGATCAACCTGCCAGGTGTAACTAATCAAGAAAAAATAACCATGAAATCGTTATGTAAAATAACAGGATAGGCACATAACAAGGTTATAGAGTTGGATAATCATCATATCTCATAATCATCGTTTCCCATGTTTATAACTCTTGGCAAACAGTTTAGCTCTTTGAGAACCAATAAACAGTATGTTACCAATGTATTTGTGACAGTTTCATAATATTGTTAACAGAACAGCGCTTATTTAGGACATACACTTTTTCTCGGACACTTAAGGGGTCATTGGACACAAATTAAGAGCCCTGGACTAACAAGATGGTTATGTGAGTTAAATACTACTTAGATAAGTCGCTTCAGCTAAGTCTTTTTTTTATTTATAGTGTTTGAGCTTGCATCCTGTTGCAGGCTGTGCTTGTATCATGCTACATGCTGTGCTTATATCCAGTGACATGATGTGCTTGTATCCTGTTACATACTGTCGTTTTATCCTGTAACAAGCTGTTCGTGTATGCTGTTACAAGCTGTTCGTGTATCCTGTTACAAGCTGTTTGTGTATTCTGTTATAAGCCGATATAGAGAAGAATAATCTTGGATTCTTTTAAAAGTCATAACACATTTTTAATGTGAATTTCAACTTTGAGAGAAATAACAGATTTTCGCAGATGTAGACTCGCGTCACACATTTAGACTTACGTCACAAATGTAGACTGATGTCACAAATGTAGACTGATGTCACTGATGTAGACTCATGTCACTGATGTAGACTTATGTCACAGATGTAGACGCATGTCACTGATTAGACTCATGTAACAGATGTAGACTCATGTCACAGATGTAGACTCATGTCACAAAAGCAGACTCATGTCACAAAGGTAGACTCATGTCATGAGAAACAAGAATCAACACATCTAGAAATATATAGACTCATCCTTAATGCCATTTTCATACGAGGACAACAATTGTCGTCCATTCAGGAACAGAGCTTCTGCTTAAAAACAAAGGAAGAATGTTGAACATTCCTTGACTAAAATGCGGTCAGTGCGACCTTTCCCCCCTCCCCAGCCAACCCCCTTTCTCAAACACAAGTATTCAGAAAGAAATCACCGTCTTATTGTAAGAGAAAAAGAGCGAGAGAGAGAGAGAGAGAGAGAGAGAAGATAGATTTAGTATGAGCGAGTGAGACAGCGAGTGAGGGAAAGATTGAGTATGAGGGAGTGAGGAAATGAGGGGGAGAGAGAGTGAGGAAGAGAGAGGTGGAAGAGAGAGTAAGGAAGAGAGAGGTGGAAGAGAGAGAGAGAGAACGAGTGAGAGTCATGGAGAGAGACAGGGAAAGATAGAAAGTGAAGTAGAGAGAAGGGGGAAAGTGAGAGAGAGAATGAGCGGGGTGGGGGGGTTGTCATTAACTATATCTTGAAGAGACCATCACAGTTGTGCAGACATAAACATTCAATCAGTGATTGTCAGTGGGCTGGAAGTGGATTATTTCTCTAAATAGTTTTGGTTTATCACCCCAATCGCTCCATTTCAACTGTTTAGCTAAAATGTTCATCTCAAGCAATTTATAATTAAGAAATTAAGAAATAAACTTTAATACAGACTCTAAGTAATATTTGACTTAAAATAAAAATGTTTATAAAGTATAATGAATTTCTGTATAGAATGTAATGAATGTCTTTATAGAATGTAATAAATGTCTGTTTATAGAGTTTAATACATGTCTGTATGGAGTGTAATGAATGTCTCTATAGAGTGTAATAATGTCTGCATAGAGTGAAGTGAATGTCTGTATAGAGTGTAATGAATGTCTGCACAGAGTATTACGAATAACATTGCAAAGTAGCATGAATGACCAGTTGAAGTGCCATGCAATCCTAAGCTACATTAGTACGTCACACCTTAGCTCTATGGCGACCCCTATCCTTGGCTATATCGTTAATCCTACCCTTAGCTATATCGTTACTCCGACCCTTAGCTTGCATAGCTACTCCAACCCTTAGCTATATAGCTACTCCAACCCTTCGCTATATCGCTACTCCAATCCTTAGTTATATGGCTTCTCCAGTACTTAGCTATATAGCTACTCCAAACCTTGTGTCCTCACTGCGTTAAGCCATGACTGCATTCCCAAAAGACCAATGTAGAAGGAGTTAAGAAGGTTCGGTCAAAAGAAACGCAATGGTTTAGGACGTGAGCTTTGGTGCTACTTCACATTGCATTCCCTCGTTCACTGAGACCACAAAACATACAGAAATAAACATCAAGCATAAACTATTTATAGGATATGAAGTGGAACATAAACGACACCCCATAAAGCGCCGCCCGGGGCCGACACTCCCTACGCTCCACAACCCCCCCCCCCCCAACCTATGCCAGTGCGTTGAATGCAATGTGCTGGACGCTGACAAATCACGGCAATTAGTCTTTATTTTTTAAAAAGTCTCTTTCATTCTTTCCTTTGATACCAGTAGGTCTATTGGGAAATCTGTGAGGGACAGTGTGAGAACAGGAAACGCATTCCGTTTGTGGGTGGGAGAGATATATTATTAGTTAAATGTGAGGGGGGTACAGTGGGGTAGTCAGTGGGGGGGGGGAGTCATTGGAGATTTAAAAGGTCCAGCTTACCCCCCATGATTATAATGACATTTGCGAGAGTGTACAGTCTTACTTAATGATTATAACTATGCACTCCCAGCTTACTTGGCTGGGTTTTGTATGTGAAATGACATGGTTTGTCTTGTTGTTTGGTCTTGTTTAGATCCTAAAGATGATGTTTGTCTTGTTGTTTGGTCTTGTTTAGATCCTAAAGATGATGTTTGTCTTGTTGTTTGGTCTTGTTTAGATCCTAAAGATGATGTTTGTCTTGTTGTTTGGTCTTGTTTAGATCCTAAAGATGATGTTTGTCTTGTTGTTTGGTCTTGTTTAGATCCTAAAGATGATGTTTGTCTTGTTGTTTGGTCTTGTTTAGATCCTAAAGATGATGTTTGTCTTGTTGTTTGGTCTTGTTTAGATCCTAAAGATGATGTTTGTCTTGTTGTTTGGTCTTGTTTAGATCCTAAAGATGATGTTTGTCTTGTTGGGGAATGAATCAAAGGTTGTTTTTTTCAATCGCCTCATACAATAAGAAGTACACCATCTAGTTCAAACAGTGGCGTCACCACAAGTGAAAGTTCGAACTTGGGTACAGGGGAGATGATGACACGTGGGATACATATGCTGCACAGAAATAATCTGTTCGTCGAATATTACAATACTGAACTATTTAAACTTTATATATTAGTGATTTAAGTTAAAGCAAATGGTCCTAACTTTATATGATAATGATACAATTTAAAACAAATGGTCCTAACTTTCTGTTGATCAATACAAATGTATGATGAGACGCGACAGAATGTCCATTTCGAAGGAGCGGCTAAGTTTGAACTATTGACTCCTCATTTTCTTTTCAGAGATACGTTTTGTTAGAACTAGGTAACATTATTTGAACTTGCGTGCGTCATCCATGTGTCAGTGACCCCTGAAATCCTTCAAAAACGTCCCCGAATGAGCCGCTACGCTGGGTTGCCATTGGTTGTTGACATTGGTCTGTTTGTTAAATGGTTTATCTTGTGAGGTCAATGTTTTCTCCAAATTCCACCAGGCGTTAACTGAATGATTTGCTGACGATATAACTGTTTATTTTGGCGGCGGAAACAGGGCGTGACGGGGGGGGGGGGGGGGGGAGGAGGGCTGTGGAATAGCTAAAAACAAACAACAGCAACAACAATAACAACAACAACAACTTTATTTATCTAGAATATATATTTTTTTTAAATGCCTCAACAATTAATTTTTTTGGCTTAATTAAGAAATGATGGATTTATTCCTGTGTATGTGTTGAGTGTGTATGTGTTGTGGATCACTAAACCACAATATTTAACGAAGTATTACTTCAGTTCAAACATTTATTCAATAGTAATAATTCGTTACTGTTTAAAATAATAATAATTGTAATAATAATAACAATAATAATAATATCACGTGTCATCTCACCAGCAACAATGTTAAAAACCAAAACCACCATAATAAACAACACAACAACCAAT
Source organism: Omphiscola glabra (assembly GCA_964017045.1). NCBI lineage: Eukaryota > Metazoa > Mollusca > Gastropoda > Lymnaeidae > Omphiscola > Omphiscola glabra. The sequence goes on from OZ024794.1 coordinate 60,043,390, forward strand.
TGTCTTTACAATGATACATACTAAGAATAAGATGTTAACATATATCTTAGGAGAACTGTATGAAAGTGTGCAGTAAAGCTATAAGTCCTAGAAACACATTCCAAACTATTTTCTAAAGCAAATTGAATAGTAATATTTTAAAGAGTTCAACAGATTCCCCTATTTATTTATGGTAAGTTTGCTAGGGGTATAACATAATGCAATCTGACGCCATTCACACTCACACGCTTAAAGATATGTTTGAACACACTACGATAAGTCAGAGTAACAATTTATTCATACTCATAAGCTTAAGATAAGTCACCCGGGAACGAAATAAATAAGTGTTTATGAAATAAACGAGCCAACATTATGATATGACAAAAACGAATGAATGAAATAAGGTGGTAATATATGCTGCCAGGGGCGTGCTAATATATGCTGCCAGGGGCGTGATCCAACGTCTAGCCCAGAGTGGGCAAACTACGGCCCCCGGGCCGCATGCGGCCCGGCAACTGATATTATGCGGCCCTCGAAGGCATTTAGAAATATAAAAAAATGACCGTGTATTTAAGTTATTTTGTTGAAATTTACAGAATTTCATGGACCGTTATGATTGTTTTAAGATTTTTGATCAACTTCCTTTCTAATTTTCTATTTTTTAAACAGTCCTTGACTTTTGTTATGTAATGCTATAATGCAAATTTACCGATTTTAACATAGAGTAATGTTTATCGACATGTAAAAATTGGACATAATATACATGTGGTCCCCCCAATAGCTTTACATTTGTCAATGTGGCCCGCCGCACAAAAAGTTTGCCCACCCCTGGTCTAGCCAGATATAGTAGAAGAGAAAGGGGTGAGACCTAAATTTATTAATATTAATATTTATGTCTCATTTTAAGGCGAATTTATATTTTGAAGTTGTCTTTAATATCTTTCTTTTTAAAAATGCGAGAATGGGTTTTATAATTGGGAGTCAGCGTCACGCTTAGTTTAGTATCAAGTAGCTGATCTACTGTATCAACCAATGTATCTACTGTATCAACTCATGTATCTACTGTATCAACTCATGTATCTACGGTATCAACCCATGTATCTACGATCAGCGGTGTATTGCCAAATTCGTAACAAAGGGTTCGCAGTTAGTATGTCCCTTTATGCCCTATCGGTCACCGCCACAGTCAGTCATATTTATTATTTTGAACTAACGGTTCGCACGAACCTGACCGAACCGGCTCCAAACCACCGCTGTCTACTGTATCAACCCATGTATCTACGGTATCAACCCACGTATCTACTGTTTCAACCGATGTATCTACTGTATCAATCAATGTATCTACTGTATCAACCCATGTATCTACTGTATCAACCCATGTATCTACTGTATCAACCCATGTATCTACAGTATCAATCCATGTATCTACTGTATCAACCCATGTATCTACTGTATCAACCCATGTATCTACTGTATCAACCCATGTATCTACTGTATCAATCCATGTATCTACTGTATCAACCCATGTATCTACTGTATCAACCCATGTATCTACTGTATCAACCAATCTATCTGCTGTATCAACCCATGTATCTACGGTATCAACCCATGTGTGCAACAGAAATAACTTTTTACCAAAGTCGAGATTGCTCTCCACAATAAGCAATATATTATGCAGGCATATCTTGGGGGGTGGGGCACAGCTCCCCGGGGGACAGTCAAGTCCCCCCCCCCCCTGTGCAAAATGTTTACAACAATATAAAGATTTTTTTCCCATTAAAAACGACTTTACTGTCTTTTTGAAACAGTTTTAAAACTATTAATATCTTGTGTCTTTAACCGATTACAAAAAGTGGAATCGATGAAATATCGCTACGCTCGATATATTTCATGATCTGTATATTTAAGTCGAATGTTGTTAAAAGCGTACAGTATTCATTTTAATTATCGCACTGGACGCTCCAGATTAAAAGCCGATGACCTTACTTCTTGCCGTTCGCATAATATATCGGTATTATATTAAATTATTTTTTTGAAACTTAAATTGCTTAAAGAGTTTAATAACACTGTATTTAATGACCTTACAGCAAAAATACAAGTCCACAATTCTAATAATAGTTCTTGCTAAGTATCAAACATGCGCAATCTATTTTCAAATTATATATTTTCATCATAAAAGCATGACTTTTAAAGTAAGGATATGTGTTAACTATAAATTGTATGATGGCATTAGTCTTTAAAAAAAATAAACACATTTTAATAGATTCCATGTGAGTTGAGTTATATAAAATGAAAACTATAAAGAAAAAATGAGATTTTTCATTTTAAAATTAAGAATTTAACCGGCGCGTACAAAAAGAACACATTTCAACAATGATTAAATGTAAAGCGTTTTTGTTTTCTTTTAATGTGCTACTTTTGTAAAAATGTTTCCTGAATAACAGAGGTTGAAAAAAATACGTAGCCTATATTTATAGGTTCCCACCTATTTGCAAGAATTTTTGATTTTTTTTTTTTTTAAATAAGAAAATGGTTTTAAAGTATATTTAAAAGTATAGTATTTTGAAATTACGATTAAACATTTCAATCAAGTGAATATTTGGGAAATAAATACTTTATTAGCATACGATTTCCCTTAGATAAAGATCACACATGAATAAATATATAATGTCTTTTGTAAACAAATCATGCCTTCTTCAAATAGTTATGCCGCTCATATACGATTTATAAAATGGCAAGTTTTTCAAAACCAATAAAAATGTATAGACCTTTCTAATTAACTTTTTTTTTCTCTTTGACTTTGGTAAAATTTGGAATGATTTCATTTTTACGCCCTCCCCCCCCCCCCCCACTCTGAAACTGATTATTTTCATCCATTAAATACATTAAAGTCCATTTTGCCCCCCCCCCCCGGCTAGTTTGGCGCCCAAGGACATATGCCCCATGTGCCACCCCTTGGCTACGCCTCTGGCAACTGGCAAATGGCACAGCCCTTCCAAAAATTTGAAATGCCCCCCACCCACCCCCGGGGATAAATGTCTGAAAGAAACACTGATTTCACAGCACAGTCATCTACTCCGGTCCAAATGAATCTATATAGGTAACTGTAAGTATATAATATATTGCTTTCATATTTGTTTTAAAATAATGGATACATTTTGAATTTAGTAATCAGATACTAATCGTGTCCTTATTTAAGTCCAAGTAGGAGGGTATTCTTTCATCTCTACAATCATTGACTCACTCTGCTCATGTGACATTTTCTATCGCTAGTACTGTCAGCAAAGCAGCCATGAAAATTCAACTTATTTATAAATAAACCGTACACAATTAATAATGTGTCAATGCAAATTTAAAAAAAATAAAAAACTATAGGCCTGTAATGCCGGGCGTCCTTGAAGATACACATTGGATTTTTTTTCATCAGTTACCTGATGTCTTAAGATGGTGGCTTTTTAACCTTTTCTGTGACATCTAGAATTTTGCAACACACACAAAAAAAAAAAAAAAATTAAAAAATTATTAGCTTGATTTCAAATCGCTTGCAGGTAATACACAAATTAAACATTGCAATCATATTTAATGAAAAGATGTTCCTCAGGTTTTTGAGAAGCACTGCTTTAGTAGACCCTTGTCATAAGGTCTAAAGTCTTCGATAGTGCAGATAAAGAATCAAACAGTTGACACAGCCAGAGATGAGATTCCACAAGAACGAATCCCCCCCCCCCCCCCCCACCAGTTTCACAGTGAACTACTTTGTCTAACTTTTCACCTCAGACTTGGGTCGCCTGGCTGTTGTTTCTGTGAGTGTGAAAGATGGATGGGATACAAGCATTTCTGCCCCTATCACGTGATGACAACACCTTTGGCCACGCACTGACCACTGTGTCCGTCTATCAAGAAAGGCCATAGAAAACTTTTGATGTCTTCGCTGTCGCTGTCAGATGTGTGAAATCTCACGTGACACGGAGGCTGTAGAAACGATAGAAACAACAGATTATATTTTTAGTTAGTCTGGATGAAATATAGTGTTCATATATGTGACCTAATCTGTATGAAATATATTGTTATACTACGTGACCTAGTCTGTATGAAATATATTGTTACACTACGTGACCTAGTATTGATGAAATACATTGTTACACTACGTGACCTAGTATTGATGAAATACATTGTTACATTACGTGACCTAGTATTGATGACATACATTGTTACACTACGTGACCTAGTATTGATGAAATACATTGTTACACTACGTGACCTAGTATTGATGAAATACATTGTTACATTACGTGACCTAGTATTTATGAAATACATTGTTACACTACGTGACCTAGTATTGATGAAATACATTGTTACACTACGTGACCTAGTATTGATGAAATACATTGTTACATTACGTGACCTAGTATTGATGAAATACATTGTTACACTACGTGACCTAGTATTGATGAAATACATTGTTACACTACGTGACCTAGTATTGATGAAATACGTTGTTACACTACGTGACCTAGTATTTATGAAATACATTGTTACACTACGTGACCTAGTATTGATGAAATACATTGTTACACTACGTGACCTAGTATTGATGAAATACATTGTTATATTACGTGACCTAGTATTGATGAAATACATTGTTACATTACGTGACCTAGTATTGATGAAATACATTGTTACACTACGTGACCTAGTATTGATGAAATACATTGTTACACTACGTGACCTAGTATTGATGAAATACATTGTTACATTACGTGACCTAGTCTGGATGAAATATATTTTTACAGTATGTGGCCTAGTCTGGATGAAATTAACACCCCAAAAATCTTAGTAAATTGGGTTCATAATGAGAAGTAGATTGTTTAACAAGTTCATCATTGGGTCGAAAAAGAAAACTGAAAAAGATTTATTGAGTCATCTTTGGCTTATAGTGATGTCTTGATGTCACGTGGCTAAGATGGGGTGTTGTCAAGTGTTTATTCCAAATCTCCTCCACCAAAATTAAAACATTTTTGTTTCATCCTTCAAGCCTGGTGATTTATACAGCTGATTCTGGGGCCAATTCTTTCCCAAGATCCCATTCCCGATTATCAATCAAACATTCTGTATGTAAGTGTCTCTTTCTGTGGTGTCTCCTGATTATTTCAGTTCACTCAGCATTCATCATCATCACCATGTCCCTTACGCTTTGGGCCGTTGGGGCGCCACAGATGACATGAAAACTATCCTCCTCCATTCCTCTCTGTCTTCTGCACTACGCACAGCATCGCCTGGTTTTAATCCCGTTCCACTCTTTGATATCTTGCCATTTTTTCTCTCTGTCTTCCTCTTCTTCTCCCTCCTCTAGTTGTGCCCCGCATTCCAAGTGTTAAAACACGTGTTTATCTCCGTGGAACGGACGGGCGTTATTTGAAATATGCGGACGTCTGTTGTCTTGAACTTTGCCACGGTCATATGTCAGTATGGTCATATGTCAGTATGGTCATATGTCAGTATGGTCATATGTCAGTATGGTCATATGTCAGTATGGTCATATGTCAGTATGGTCATATGTCAGTATGGTCATATGTCAGTATGGTCATATGTCAGTATGGTCATATGTCAGTATGGTCATATGTCAGTATGCTCATATGTCAGTATGTTCATATGTCAGTATGGTCATATGTCAGTATGGTCATATGTTAGTATGGTCAATGTCAGTATGTGGAATGGGACGTGAGGAGAAAAAAAGTGGGCGGGGGGTTACACTTTTAATGTCAAACTCGGCTTTTTGAGACACATCCTTAACATATCTCTCTATCTATTCACCCCTTCGACAGCTTCGCTCCTCCACAGACTCGCGTATTCTTTCTGTCCCCAAGACTCGCACAAAAACATAAGGTGAAATATTTTTACCTTTCTGTGCCCCCAAACAATGGAATTCTCTTCCACTACACATCCGCAATATAACAACCGTCACAGCCTTCAAAACTGAACTCAAAATACATATCTTTAAACTCTACTATCCTGACTGATTCCCCCCTATGACCGATAAACGATACTGCTGGGTGCCGTCCATGGCTTGACATTTAAAAAGTTATGGATTGGTTGGGCAAATACACATTTTTTTGGGTTTTATTTAATTAATGTATGTTAATTTTTAAGTTCATGATTATGTTTGTTCAATTGTATTTACAACGTGGTGAGCCGAGCCCTAGGTTGGTGTACTACGCTATAAAAAACTACTTGTAATAATAATAATAATAAATACGAAAATATCGCTACTCACACACATAAAAGAAGTATCAATGACGTAATATCTGATGGAAGTAAAACTCAGTTAAACGATTCCGACAGTGTGGTGGGAACATTGTTTTTTTCCCTTTTAGTACGTTGCATTTGATGTACCGGGTACAACACGTCTGATGTACCTGGTTCCAACATGTCTGATGTACCTGGTTCCAACATGTCTGATGTACCTGGTTCCAACATGTCTGATGTACCTGGTTCCAACATGTCTGATGTACCGGGTATCCAACAGGTCTGATGTACCGGGTACAACATGTGTGATGTACCTGGTTCCAACATGTCTAATGTACAGGGTACAAACATGTCTGATGTACCGGGTACCAACATGTCTGATGTACCGGGTACCAACATGTCTGATATACCGGGTACCAACATGTCAGATGTACCGGGTACCAACATGTCTGATGTATCGAGTACCAACATGTCTGATGTACCTGGTTCCAACATGTCTGATGTACCTGGTTCCAACATGTCTGATGTACCTGGTTCCAACATGTCTGATGTACCTGGTTCCAACATGTCTGATGTACCGGGTATCCAACAGGTCTGATGTACCGGGTGCACCATGTCTGATGTACCTGGTTCCAACATGTCTAATGTACAGGGTACAAACATGTCTGATGTACCGGGTACCAACATGTCTGATGTACCGGGTACCAACATGTCTGATGTACCGGGTACCAACATGTCTGATGTACCGGGTACCAACATGTCTGATGTATCGAGTACCAACATGTCTGATGTACCGGGTACCAACATGTCAGATGTACTGGGTACCAACATGTCTGATGTACCGGGTACCAACATGTCTGATGTACCGGGTACCAACATGTCTCATGTATCGGGTACCAACATTTCTGATATACCGGGTACCAACATGTCAGATGTACTGGGTACCAACATGCCTGATGTACCGGGGACTAACATGTCTGATGTACCGGGTCTTAACATGTCTGATGTACCGGGTCTTAACATGTCTGATGTACCGGGTCTTAACATGTCTGATGTACCGGGTACCAACATGTCAGATGTACCGGGTACTAACATGTCTGATGTACCGCGTCTTAACATGTCTGATGTACCGCGTACCAACATGTCTGGCTTACCTTGAACTTGCGAGACTCATAGGCAATGAGATACGGTGGCTCCTGCACGCTGAGCCCCCAGGCTAATTTGACGGTAGATTTCGTGTACTCAGCCAACCCGGCACACGTCTTCAGGCCGGGATAATCGTACAACGTGGCGTAGATGTTCTGACAAACTTCCTGCGGGAGATTTTTATCGAAACAAATCATTTCCGTGGTCATGTTAATTACAAAATCTCTGGAAGCAAGCGGCTCCTAATTGTTGTTTCCAGAAACTTCTTCACAGCCAAGATACTGACGAAATTAGAGTTATTAGGTGGTTGATGGACGATAACTGTCGCGAGCGGAGAGAAAGAGAAACAGTGGGGAGGGCAGAAGGACGGAGATAGGATTATTGAGATTCATTGGCAGGGAGAGACTAAGAGAGAGAGAGAGAGAGAGAGAGAGAGAGAGCATAATCTAAAATTGGTTATGTATTCCATTTGAAATATGCAATCACAGATGGAATGTTTTGCCAAGACTTATTGTGGGTTATAGAAAGTTAACACTGTCAATTGAAGCATAAAAATGATGTAGTATATAGTGTGTTTATCTTTACTATAGATATGGTATGATATATAGTGTGTTTATCTTTACTATAGATATGGTATGATATATAGTGTGTTTATCTTTACTATAGATATGGTATGATATATAGTGTGTTTATCTTTACTATAGATATGGTATGATATATAGTGTGTTTATCTTTACTATAGATATGGTATGATATATAGTGTGTTTATCTTTACTATAGATATGGTATAAAATATAGTGTGTTTATCTTTACTATAGATATGGTATAAAATATAATCTGCCGAGATGGCTATTGATATGCTATGACAAGTAGCATGTCTATCTGACTGTTGATGTATATACTCACATGTACAATGGGTCCAATATTATAATGATCTGTTGTTTTGATCAGGTAATGACTGATGTGTCGTTCCATCTCGGCAGACACTGGATCTAACAGTTGGTGGGCGTCTTGCATCACAGGCAGACACAGGAGATGACGCAGTTTTCCTTTCAAGTTCTCGAGCGCTTGTTGGACACACCTGAATGAAAGCTCAAACAACCAACAACTCTATAGCCTTCTTTAAAAAGTAAAAAATGTTTTTAATATGAGAAGACAATAAAAAAACCATCCAACATTCGTTCAAACATCCAAACATACGGAAATATATCTAATATATAATATATAGTAAATTATATTATATACTAAGCACTCACGCACAGGCACGCATACGCACGCATGCACAAACGGTTTCCTCTTCTTTTTTCAATTTAATTAATTTTCAAATTCAGTTGTATTCACTCCACAGAAACAAAAGTATAAGGAAAAATCTCAATGGTAATATGATATCTATCTACGTGGGAGACTAATCTCTTTTGAACTTGATTATTATTTCTTTAAATCTATTATTCTTGTTGTAATATATACTTCCGGGGCGCTGCTCTGCAGGCGACTCGATTGCATCAGTGCATCTTTTTCAGTTTTTTCACGGTTTTTACACGTTTTATTCAAATGTGTTTCACTCAAGTACAAATCGATCTGCTAAGGACGATTTTCTTCTGTGTTTTGTGTGTTTCTCTTCGCGTAAAAGCTTTAATATGGACTTCGGATATCAAATTACTCAGACTAGTCTAAAATGTAACTTCCGCCATTTTTGTAAACTTCCGCCATGCCAACAACAAATGGTGACCGATTCACGACTGAGACGAAGAAAGCGGGGAAGAAAGGGAGGCATTCGTGTGAAATGCAGAAACAGAGGATAGCGAGGCTTTCTTCCACCTAATATAATTTCTTCCTATGTAATAAGATGGATGAACTGGGTTGTTGCTGTAAGCATTTCTATCAATTTCGCGAAAGCTCTTTGATATGCCTGACAGAAACATGGCTTAACGAAGCGGTACCAGATTCAGCAGTGAAACTGGACGAATTTAACATTTTCCGTGCCAATAGAACAACCGACAGCGGCAAATCCAAGGGAGGCGAATTGGCAATATATGTTAACAAAAACTAGTGTAGCATCAACAACAGTACAGTGAAACATGTAGCTTGTACACCCGACATAGAACTACCCTGCATCACTGATAACACTTCAAGCCGTTATCCTAACTAGGCAGTTCACCCAAATCCGTATCATCCTCACTTAAAATCCACCTAATGCTAACAAGGAGCAGGCTATTGAGTGACTTTTGGATGTAATCCATGATTTCGAAACAAAAACCCAGACTCAGAAAGTCTGGCATTCAGCGTGCTCCCCCTGAAGTGACACATATTAATAAGTTCTAATAAGTCCCTGATATGGCTAAGAGAGTTCACTGAATGGCTGTTTTTTTCCACTTGTGAAATAATTTAATGTACATGTCTTGTGTTCAAATTGTTTTATTTATGTGCTGAAAATTTACAATGCAATCAAAAAGCATTTCCATTTGTTTGGATCAATAAAAGATTCTTATCTTATCTTAATTAATCTCTTACCACTACAACAGAGAAAAGTATTTTCATTTTGAGAATGTCGAGGCCATGCAGCTCCGGAAGACTATCCAGTGCATCCAGTGTATCCACTCGCCCTTCTCGGTACAGGTCGTCATAGGCGCGCACCAAGACGGTCGGTCTCTGGGGACCCAGGCTCAGGTCCTCAAACACGTGACTAGGTTTGGTGGTGAACTGAGTGTGCACCTGGTCAGCCAACCTTCAGATAGTGAAGTTTGGCTCAATGTCAAATCAGTCTCAGCAAAATGTTCTAATCATTTTTAGCTTATTTCCCCAAACATTAATATTTGTAATGTATCAATCAAACTTTCAAGACAAGCAACTTATTTTGTGTTGATTACGTAAGATGTGATTGGTATTGGAGTAACTTAAGACCAAGCAATATTGCCCGACATCTCTCATATATAACAATCGATTCAGTGTGCACGCACAGACCGGTGGTTGAATTCAGATCCTCTTTAACATCTTCAAACATCGTTTATAGATTGGCCCAATTAATATATTCTAATCGCTTAAGTCATAGAATGGCCCAATTAACATATTCTACTCGCGTAAGTCATAGAATGGCCCAATTAACATATTCTAATCGCTTAGGTCATAGAATGGCCCAATTAACATATTCTAATCGCTTAAGTCATAGAATGACCCCAGTAGCATATTCTTATTGCTAAAATTATAGAAATGCCCCAGTAACATATTCTAATTCCTTAAGTCATAGAATTTATTAGAATGGATCCAGTAACAAATTCTAATAATTGTTTCTGCCAATGCGTAGACAACAACTCTCTCCATTGCTGGTACCCATGGGATAAGAACATTAGACAAAGATAGCACTGAGGCGATGAGCAGCAATGAAGTCTTCAGTCACAGTTAAAATTAGGCGTAGAATGTATGTTTTCTTGTTTTTGTTTTACTCGAAATATCTCTGGATTATTCCATGGATTTTAGACAATGTATCATATGATGTTCTCAATTATATGACAGATACAATGAGAAATGACATCAATTATATGACAGAGACAATGATAAATGACATCAGTTATGTGACAGATACAATGAGAAATGACACACTGAAATTAATTTGCATACATTTAAATAGTTTCAATGACGCAACGAATTATTTGAGTACTATGCAAGTGAGTTGTCTGCTAGTGTGTACGGTGTTTCACATACAACTATTAAACTCAGCTTTCTCTGACATACAACTATGCAACTCACCTTTCTCTCAATTGTTTCTCCTGTTCTTGTAACTTGGTGATTTGATCACGTGCCAAGGTGAGTTCCTCTCTAAGGTAACGTATTTCCTGTTCCAGGAGGGTGGTGCTCTCATTGGGTTTGGTGACGCCGGAAGTAGCGTCACGCTCCAAGATACCATTCTGACTGCTCCTCTCTGGCCCGACGGTTTCGTCCATCACTTTCGGCTCATGGACGCGTGGCTTAGCCGAGGCCTTTCTTCGAATGGAACTGTTGAGCAGTGCAATGTCTGGTCTGTTTATATCTGTAAAGGAAAATTTTCAACAAGGCACCAATCAAATGTGTTCACTTTACATACAAATAAATAAATGAATAATATGTGGTACATTTCAGCCAGTCAATCTGTACCAAATATTTTAGCAAGCCCATCTGCTCACATAATTTTAGTCAGTCCGTATGTTCCACGCATTTATTCAGTCAATCTGCACCATATATTTCCCAAGTAAAAGTTGGTCTAATTATCCAGTGGCTGGTCTGCTGGATCATACCCATGGCTAGTCTGATGGATCACACCCATGGCAGGTCTGCTGGATCATACTCATGGCTAGTCTGATGGATCACACCCATTGCAGGTCTGCTGGATCATACCCATGACTAGTCTGATGGATCACACCCATGGCAGGTCTGCTGGATCATACCCATGGCTAGTCTGCTGGATCACACCCATGGCTGGTCTGCTGGATCACACCCGTGGCAGGTCTGCTGCATCACACCCGTGGCTGGTCTGCTGGATCACACCCATGGATGGTCTGCTGGATCACAAGTTTAATATTAAGGTCTCCTTCCCTGCAACTGTTCCTTACGATATGTGACAGCCGACAAATTATATAAACCTATCTTTTTCCATTCCAGATCATCCTTCAACGATACACCTCTTTATGACAAGCCTTAAAAGAAATCCGTGTCCACTTTTAGTAATTTTATAAGTGGTCGATTACATTTTTGTGTGTTAAGCATGGACAATTAACTTTATTTGCACTGAAATATTTTGTACTCAATCTTAATTTTTTTTTTATTTATCGTGCAAATTAAGTATTTTCGTGTGAAATTGAAGTATCGGGTGGCAGTTGTCCGGTAATTTGGGGACCCTTGTTCCAAGCAATTAACTTTGAATCAATAATTTATTGTTTCCGTAAGTGTTATGGGCAGGATTATGTCAACAAACGAAAAAACATTGAAATACTGGCCCAAACGTTCACGTCCATTGCCTATTTGAATGATTTTCACCTGTTTGTGTTGCGTGAGGAATGGACTTTTCTCACCTGTGACCTCAGGGTAAGCCACAATGGTGGAGAGAGTATTGGCACGGTGCGTGCCGTACGTATCCGCTTAACCAAGTACGTGCTGTAGCAAAGGGTGGCTCCAAAGCAGGTATTGGCATACCATTGCAGGTGTAGGAATACCATTGCAGGTGTAGGAATACCATTGCAGGTGTAGGAATACCATTGCAGGTGTAGGAATACCATTGCAGGTGTAGGAATACCATTGCAGGTGTAGGCATACCATTGCAGGTGTAGGCATACCATTGCAGGTGTAGGCATACCATTGCAGGTGTAGGCATACCATTGCAGGCGTAGGCATACCATTGCAGGTATTTGGAAACTACTGAAGGTATTTAAAAACTATGGCAGCTGTACGGAAAACCACGGCAGATACAAGAAAACCACGGCAGGTACAAGAAAACCACGGCAGGTACAAGAAAACCACGGCAGGTACAAGAAAACCACGGCAGGTATAAGAAAACCACGGCGGATGAAGGAAAATAATGGCGGGCGGGGGAATAATACGACAGGTCAAGAACAACCATGCCAATTCCATGAAAACAATGGCAGAAACAAGTAAAAAATGGCAGGTACAGGCCAACCATGGCAGGTACAGGCCAACCATGGCGGGTACAGGCCAACCATGGCGGGTACAGGCCAACCATGGCGGGTACAGGCCAACCATGGCGGGTACAGGCCAACCACGGCAGGTACAGGCCAACCATGGCAGGTACAGGCCAACAATGGCAGGTACAGGCCAACCATGGCAGGTACAGGCCAACCATGGCGGGTACCGGCCAACCATGGCGGGTACATTCTAGCAATGACAAGTACAGGCAAGCCACGTCAATGATGAGGTAAATTTTAGTACACCCGTGGTTAGTGTTAACCTGTGCCGAGCGTTTATTTACAATTGTGAGTTTTAGTTGTGCACTTTGAGGAATATTGGAGCTGTTGGTTACTGTGGGACGGATTCACATATTGGATTTCAATATGTGGTGGGTCTGATTAGTGGTGGGTCTGATTAGTGGTGGGTCTAATTAGTGGTGGGTCTAATTAGTAGTGGGTTTGATTAGTGGTGGGTCTAATTAGTGGTGGGTTTGATTAGTGGCGGGATCGATTAGTGGTGTGGTTGATATGGTGTTGGGTTAATTAGTGGTGGGGTTGAGTAGTGGTGGGGCTGGTTAGTAGTGGAACAATGGTGGATGGGGTTGATTAGTGGTGGGTTTTGTAATAGTATAATGAGATACCAACTCAAATCTGTGGTTTGTGTAACATTTAACTCTTATTCATAATTCTACATTCTTTTAAAACCTCACATCACATGACCACTCACTCCAGGTCTCCAAACAATATTCACATCACATGACCACTCATTCCAGTTCTCCAAACAATATTCACATCACATGATCACTCACTCCAGTTCTCCAAACAATATTCACATCACATGACCACTCACTCCAGTTCTCCAAACAATATTCACATCACATGACCACTCACTCCAGTTATCCAAACAATATTCACATCACATGACCACTCACTCCAGTTCTCCAAACAATATTCACATCACATGACCACTCACTCCAGTTCTCCAAACAATATTCACATCACATGACCACTCACTCAGTTCTCCAAACAATATTCACATCACATGACCACTCACTCCAGTTCTCCAAACAATATTTACATCACATGACCACTCACTCCAGTTCTCCAAACAATATTCCATCACATGACCACTCACTCCAGTTCTCCAAACAATATTCCATCACATGACCACTCACTCCAGTTCTCCAAACAATATTCCATCACATGACCACTCACTCCAGTTCTCCAAACAATATTCACATCACATGACCACTCACTCTAGTAATCCAAACAATATTCACACCTTTAAGTTTAAACATTACCAGCCATACAACATGACAACAACACAGGCTAATCAGGTCATAAAGTTCACTCAACACACACAACAATAATCGTTAGTCATGCATACTGTCACTGATTAGTCATCGGATTAATTAGTGGTGGCATTGATCAGTGTGGGGTGAATTAGTGAGGGATATTATTGGTGTAACTTTTTTGGTGATGATATTAGTGAATGTACATTAGTGGTGGGGCATTAGTGGTGAGACATTAGTGGTGGGACTTTGGTGGTGGGACATTAGTGGTGGTATATAGTGGTGGGACATTAGTGATGTGGCTATTTAACGGTGATGAGTTAAACCCTGATATGTCTTATATTATCTATTTACTGGGGTGCTGCATCCTTGATGTGCCGTAAAATGGCACTGAGTGGATGGTATCCTGAACATACGACATGTTGAACCATGAGAAAATGTATCCTATTAGAAAAATACACACTTAACACTATAAACTTGAACATTATAGATATTTCGGTGCGACCTTTGCTTGTAAAAGAAACGCAGCTTATAATAATTTTAAGTGAATTAAATTTGAAAAAAACAATTATTGTTATAAATATTCCTTGATATGCTTATTTGAATTCGCGATTTATCACGTTAGTCCATTTAAGTTTGTTTAATGTATTTATGATTATTATGCCATCATCAGGACTTAGAACCAAAAGTGTATTTTGTTGAAAACGGTACACCATATCATTTATATTGAAATTCAGTTGTGATCGAGGGTTTGTTAGTTTGTTGTTGTTTTTTGATGGGAGTGTGGGTGGTAGTGCTTTAGTTCTGGAAGTTCGAATTACTTATGATATACGAGCCATTATTGTATGTTTATTTCAAACGGAAAGATAGATCTACAGTCTACCATAGATCCTACAGAAGAAAAGTGTAACAGTTTCGCAGTAAGTTGTTTAATAGTGCCCTTTCAATGCTATAACAGTGCCCTTTCAGAGGCGTAACAGTGACCTTTCAGTGGCGTAACAGTGCCCTTTCAGTGGTGTAACAGTGCCCTTTCAGAGGCGTAACAGTGCCCTTTCAGAGGCGTAACAGTGCCCTTTCAGAGGCGTAACAGTGCCCTTTCAGTGGTGTAACAGTGCCCGTTCAGTGCGTAACAGTACCTTTTCAGTGGTGTAAGAGTGCCCTTTTAGTGGTGTAAGAGTGCCCTTTTAGTGGTGTAATAGTGCCCTTTCAGTGGTGTAACAGTGCCCTTTCAGAGGCGTAACAGTGCCCTTTCAGTGGCGTAACAGTGCCCTTTCAGTGGCGTACAAGTGCCCTTTCAGTGGTGTAATAGTGCCCTTTCAGAGGCGTAATAGTGCCCTTTCAGAGGCGTAACAGTGCCTTTTCAGTGTTGTAATAGTGCCTTTTTAGTGTGTAACAGTGCACTTTTAGTGGTGTTATAGTGCCCTTTCAGCGGTGTAATAGTGCCCTTTCAGTGGTGTAAGTTACCGTGAAATATGATAAGCCAAGATTTGACGTAGCAGCAAACGCCGTGTGTGTAAATAAGAAGAAAATAGCGGCCTGTAAATAAAGTGTTTTTGTATCAGAATAATTAGGTCTCTTCTGTTTACAATAGAATTAAGTCAGATAAGATGGTTTTGTTATTTTTCCCCTGTCCGTATGGGGGGTGGGACGGGGTGGGGTGGGTGGGACGGGGTGGGTGGGACGGGGTGGGTGGGACGGGGTGGGGTGGGTGGGACGGGGTGGGTGGGACGGGGCTGGTTAATGTAATTTATATTGTTTAGTTCCTCATTTTGACATAATTTTTTTGGCTCTTAAATATCTTTTTTAAAGGTCGTTGGAGTAAGAGGTGTAAGGTAGAGGTGAAAGAGAGTGGTGTAAGAGAGTGGTGTAAGAGGGAGGTTAAGGTATAGGGGTGTAAGGTATAGTGTAAGAGAAAGGTGTAAGGTGGGGGTGTAACAAGAGTTTTAAGGGAGAGTTGTAAGAGAGAGGTGTAAGAGGGTTGTTATAAGGTAGAGGTGTATCAGTTGATAGTTGTAAAAGAGAGGTGTAAGTAGGACGTTCCAAGAAGCCTCCATAAAATCATCCTCACCGACCCCCCCCCCCCAACACTAGCACAACAACCGTGGCGTGGCTTTGGGTTGCGTCTGCCATCCGTGCTGTTATAATGGCCCAAAGTGGTGTGCTACGTATGCTGGGTATGCCATCCGTGCTGTTATAATGGCCCAAAGTGGTGTGCTACGTATGCTGGGTATGCCATCCGTGCTGTTATAATGGCCCAAAGTGGTGTGCTACGTATGCAGGTATTGTTATCTATCTATCTGTCCTTGGCGTAGGAGACTCATGTGCGTGTGTAATAGAGCGCACGTTTACAATGAGAAATGATGTACATGTTAATGAATTTTAGTTGGAAAAAAAAATTAAAAAACGAAAGGTACTTACATCTGTTCTCAGTGAGGTGTCGGGCAGGCGTAGAGACGGGACGGTCAAGTCTTTCAGTGTCACGTGGTTTGTTCGAGCCGTAGCCCTCCGGATTAATTGGTCGACCACGCCTCCCGTCTGCGAGAAAAGTGAATGACTAATTAGTTTATGGTGAGCGACAGGATCTCGATAAGGCTCCGGGCGAGCGAAAGCAAAGAACAACAATGGAAGTAACCTACACACGTTTACACAGAACAACAATGGGAGTAACGAACACACGTTTACACCATAGAGCAGTCAAGCCTGTTCGTAGACCGGTGATTCAGACTTTCTTCAAGTCGGTCGCAGCATTCCTTGTCGGAAGAAATGGGGGCACGAGGCCGGGAAGCGGGGCGCTCTAGAATAAGAGGTGTGTAAGAGAGAGGGATAGAAAGAGGGGGAGGGGGAGAGAGTGAGATGGTGTGAAAGCAGTTGTGAGGAGATCCACGGGAGAAATGTATATATTAGTGACGGTATGGATCAGAAAATAGGGGGGGGGTGTATATTAGATCAGAGGGGCGTGTATATGATTCATGAATGTGTTAGGGTGTGGTTTGAGAGACAGAATGTAATTCCGGAAGACATATCTGATTATTTATTTTTAGACTATTATTCTTTGTTTTTTTAAATTTTACTATTTAAAAAAAAAAATGCTATAAGAATGTTATTAGAATGTTATAAGGATGTTATAAGAATGCTATAAGGATGTTATAAGATGTTATTCATACAATCATTTTCCCTCCAGCTAAAATCGAAATCATCAAAAGATATATTTATGTTTAATGATAACTGGTCTTCCATTTCATAAGTTTTAAATTGTAGTCATTGTAGTATATATATTTCTAACACTGATTTACTAATGTTACTAATAATCAAGAACTGTCTGTATGGCCATGCGCATCACAATTTAAAAATATATATATTTATATATTGATTCAACAATATTAAACTTCCACCAACACGAAGTAGAAGAAAAATGTTAATGTGTAGAACAAGGGATGGAACTCGAGGAAATCATACAACAAATTGTTTTAAAAAGAAAATTATTTATGGCCTCCCTTTTTTCGTATTAATTTCTAGCCATCTAATATTCTGGCATTAAATAAATTGATAGCTAACTTTCGTAAAGGTTTTAAGCTGTGAATATCAACAATCAACAGATTATATGGAGAAATAAGACGCATATTTGATTCAGGCGTAATTAATACTAACTGCAACCGTAACAAAATTTAATGCAAACTTGAATGGAACAAAGAAATGAACAATTTAAAAGATAAATAGCGTTCTCTTTGTAGGCACTTTTCTCGACACTTGTCATTTTATGAGAAAATCTGGGCTGCTCATTCGAAATTTGGATTGAAACCTTTAAATTGTCAGACCGGTAGCCTCCTGTAAAGCAATCGTTACGTGGCGTTGTGTGGCGGAGTAGGATATGTACAAGTTTCAGTGGCGTAGAAAAGGGGAGTGCGTAAGGGTACCCCCCAGGGGCAGCACTTTTTGTCCCTTTATATTGGAGACGTGTGGCATTTTCGACCAGCTCCAGGAATTTTTCCGGGGAAGGGGCTTTCCGAAATGTTATCCACCCCTGGGTGGCAATGACACTAGCTTTGCCACTGACAAAATGCCATATTTGGCGTCGTAGTGTATCATATTTAGACAAAATGAAAAAATTAAAAAAAGTAAACAGAAATCATGGTTTAATAAATCAACACCCAGTGCGAGGCGTCATTTAATGATAACAAGAATAAATTAGGAGTAGCACGAAGTTAGGTTTTACTCTTATAAATAATGCACAAGACGCTTGCAGTAACGAGTGCCGTGACCACTGCAGTGACCAGTGCAGTATTCAGTGCAGTAACCAGTGCAGTGACCTGTGTATGACAAGTGCAGAAACCAGTGCAGTGACCCGTGTATGACCAGTGCAGTAACCAGTAACCAGTGCAGCGTCTGTTATTGGAAAGTAAATTAAGCATCTTTTCACACCTTTTTGAACAACGGTATATAATTTTTTTCACATGTCGAAACAGGTCCAGCTTCGTACAACTTCGAACGTCCTGAAGATCAGGGTCTGGTTGGGGGGGGGGGGGGGCTTTTTAATGAACAACACACTATAACCTCACTAAACGCGTGGGAAAGAATATATCTTGAATTGACCCAGTCACCTTCCCTTTGTCAGGCTGCAAGCGAAGCGTATCAAAACGAAATCTGCGCCTTGTGTCGCGCATTTAAAATATGTGAAGTGAAAGGAAAGAAGCTTCTGAAATGTAATACATGGACCGCGCACTTTGCTGAAAGTATGAAGAAACTGTGTGAATATTTCTATCTAAACTTGGCGCTATCTGCGTGTGTGTCAGGTTCGTAGACTTTAGCTCTGTCGATTGGATGTTTAAATAGTTTCAACTATGACTGCGTTCTATATATAGAAGCCTATATATGTGTGTGTGACAGTGAAGGAATGCATGTGTATGCATGTATTGTGTATACGGTATAATTCAGGCAGACTAACAGCAATATAACCAGTGGCGTGGGTGAGGTAGGGGCAGCACGGGGCGGGCCAGCGTTTAGACACCCACTTCCACGAAAAGCTTGTTTAAAAATGCCACCCCTCACTATAAAGGAAAAAATAGGGCCCCCGGGGTGGACCACCCACTCCGTACACCCTTCGTACGTTACTGAATACAACTTATGGAATAAGAATGCTTCGTAATTATTTAAAAGTTTAACGGGGTTGATGCTATATCCCAGCTCATTAACTTAAAGGTATCAAAAATGGCTACACAGCAGCATCATCGACAACATCAATATCTATACTGGCAATAGCAACAAAAAAATAACAGGTTAACAGTGGCGTATCTAAGGTGTCGCGGAGGGAGGTTGACCTTCCCCGGATGGCACTTTCGGTGTAATTTACCATCTTAAATAAAAAAAATTTGTATGTCTATGTTTAAGGGTGCACACTTTTGAGAGTTCCCTCTGGGTGGCTTTTAATAAAGGTGCATCCCTATATGCTAACATTTTCAAGGTTGGGTTAGGATCTACTTATAGCTGCATTGGTCCTTATTTTATTTTAAAAACTATTTTCTGTTTTGTAATATCCGTGGGTGGAAAAAAAATGGATGGGTACATTGTTAGACATATTTCCATTGATCCACTCCATGATAGAAAACAAACAATAATTAGAGATGCATTTAGGCGCATACCCGAACTTGGTGTTCCTGTTAGCCAATTTTACTGGGGGGAAAGGATTTTTCAAGCGTCCGGGGTCGGTGGGGGAGGAGAGGGGCATTTAACAGCATCCAAATGAGGCATTATGGCGCCTATTGCCTCATACCAACTGAATTTACTCTGGTGTGGTGCGCCAAGATGTAACCTTTTGGCAGAACTTTAGATACAACCCAGTACTCCTTTCCCAGTACTCCCCCCGTACTCCCCCCAGTACTCTTCCCCCAGTACTCCTCCCGGTACTCCTCCCCCAGTACTCCTCCCCCAGTACCCCCCCCCCCCCCCCCGTAATCCTTCACTGCTCGGTGTGAGGACATAGGGACATAGGCAGCATTAATTGAGCATGCTGAAGACTCCCTAATAAAAGCGAAAGGTGCAGGGTCTGATAAATTCAATATGCAAGCATCCATTTTTACCCCATACCTCATTTTAGCTTTGCATCATTCTACGCTTAATCGTAGAGCAACAGGAGATATGCAAGTTAAAAAAAATGTAGATGACACTTGACCCCATAGCCGTCATATGGGTCATGCAAACCCATCAACTGCAGGTTGTCATGTATAGTTAAGGGTCTAAACGTTGTGAAGTGGACGCTTTTTTCATTATCAACTTTGAATACGGGGTGGGGGGGGGGGGGGTTTACAAAACTGACAAGTGGCAGTGGGGTTCGAAGAGGGAAGAGACAGGTGTCTCCACCTGACCTGGTTGTGTTATTAAAATCCTTTTTTAAAAAAAAATATTTACTTTCTAAATTTTATTATAAAATATTTTTGGGAAAACTCCTTAATAAATAAATGAATTTTTCAGTGGTCTGGAAATGGTTCCAACGCGTAAAACCATTGCTAACATCACGTGAAATGTTGACATCACTCAGTCACTGACACGTTGTACGCAAATGTAAAAAAAAAAAAAAAACTTTTTGTGTAGAAAGTTTTATATCTTTTACTGGGTTGTTAAAACTGTACATTTTTTATAATCGTTTAGAGACGTCATAATTATGCTAAGAAGACAAGATGTTTAACAAAGTGTCATTTTATTTGAGGGAAATCGTTTAGCCTAAATATTAAGCATAAATTTCCCAATATTCATTTGATTGAATTGTTTATTTTGAATTTCAAACTGATATAAATTTATTAAGATCAATTACAAATGGAAAAGGTGAAAAAAGGGGGGGGGGGACTTGAATTACTGAGGTAGGGGGAACACCCCCCCCCCCCCACTCCTTAGAGAGATGCTTGAAATAAACATTGGCATTTATGTTGGTTTTTTTTAATTTAAACAAAAATTGTGGTGTGGGGGGCACTGCCTCCCATACCTCAGGCGTTCTAGCCCTAACTTTTAAGATCCCTTGCTCTATCTGATGATTGCATAACAATTAATGACATCCCCTGTGCCATATAAATAAATTTGTTAGAGTTTACCTCCCATCAGGCCTGGATTCAGCAGCCTCGAGTAGAAGAAGCCCAAGGCTAACAGTGTCACCCAGTGTTATAATATTGGACGTGACGCCGTCTCTGACCGTCAACTGTAGCTACCCGTCAACCAGAAGTCATGACCTGGCAACGCTCACAGCACTTACCATCTACAGCAGAACTAATTCATCGGCACATCTCCACAGTAAGGCGGATATAATGGCGTATTCGTTATGCGCTGAGTTAAGGTGGCAAGTTTCGCATGGCATCTTGGTTCACTGTGTAACCAATACTATTTACTGGTGCAAAATTCGTATTTTTTTCCATATGTATGTTTAAGTTTGAATTAACGATGTAGAGATGGTTTGGAAAAATATAGTGCGTATTTGTGTGGAGAAGGGGGTCCGCCGCGTATGTGTGTGGGGAAGGGGATCCGCCGCGTATTTGTTGGAATGGATGACTTGTCTAGGGTGCCTAAAATTGATTACCAATTTGTGACGATGATTGGAAAAAAAAGTATGTCTCTGTGTGTTGTGTGGTATGTGTGTGTGGATGGGTAGTAAAAAAAGTACGTGACGGGATTTAAGGACGGCAACTTAATAGAAACAACAACATTTCACTCAATTTAAAATTTAAAGAAACATTTAATAATATGTAGGCCTAAGTTATATTTATAGCCAAATATAAGGTGGAGCAAGTCCAAGTGGTTTATATCAAATATGATGTTCAGAATCTTTTTTTTTTTCATTTTTAAAGGGGCCGTAAAGTAATTTTAAATCATTCTATAAACCATTTTGTTAAAAAAAGTAATAAAGGAAGCAATTTTTTTTTAAAGTATCATCATGTTAACCATTTCAACTTTTCGAAAATAAATCTTCAAATATATTATTATAATGCAGCTGCAAAGGATTTTATTTTCTTTTATTACAAGTAGAAAGTAATTCGTCCATGAATTTTTTTGTAACTGAATTATTTTAAAATTAGCATGTATTTTTTTTTTGGGGGGGGGGGGGTAATTGAGAATCTGCAAATTTTAAATATTGTTTTTGAAATTTCAGAACAAGGCGTTGTAAAAGTCGTAGAAGACGATGGGAAGTCTAAGACTTTTATTACAAAGAATGCAGAAGGTGAGGGAGGCATCAACGACAGAGGAGAATCGTTTTTATTTCTAAGATGGAGTTTCCCCTCTCGGTAAAAATTGCTTCTAAAATAGTGGTGTTTCCAACAGATAATATGTATTTATTAGATAAATTGTATTTTACAAGAAAGAAATGTCCTTAATATCTAAAAGATTAAGATTTTTAAAAAAAACTTTTTGTTTACATTAGTTTGTGAAATAATAATCTTTATTGCAGGTAAATAATTTCAGTTTTTATTTATGTCCTACAGCTTAGCCTCTATTAAATGTACAATTTAGCCTACATTAAAATTGCAGTTTAACTACATTAAAATACCAATTAAGCTTACATTTAGTATTAATATATATTTGTGTTTCCCATTCTGACACCACACAAAATTTAACGGAAGGTTTCAAATCGGATATGCTTTATATATATATATATATATATATGTATATATATATATATATATATAATTAGTATTAATAAAGAAGTTAGGTATTCAAATGTCATAAACGTCCTCTCTTGTTTGCCAGGCGATGAAAAGTTAGCGGCTTAGAATTAAAGAAACGTTCACTTCTCAAAACAGTATATTCTGATTTTTCTGCTTTCTGACCCCAGTCATTAAGTAACTATACTGGCGCCTACAGGTGGCTACACGGAACCAACCATATTGTTTATCATTTCAGACAAATCCTGTGTATCATTACAGGTAACTTTAAAAACGCAACTACAATTTTGTTTCAATAATTCTTTTTAAAATCTCCTGCATGCAGCGACCAGGCCGTTGAATATTTTTGTGTTCTGACTGCCAAAAACGTGGGAGGAGTCCAAGTGCAATCCAATGCTGGTACAAGCGTGACCTCACGAACTCCGTGGCATATAAGAGAAATCCGGCAACTAGCAGACAGCTACAAGGTGAAGGAAGGGACGTAACTCAGTAATACAGGGAGAAAAAAGTGGTATATTTGTTGTAAAGGCGAAGAGGAGTAGTAACAATTGTTCCGTGGACCTAAATTAAGCGTTTTTTTATGAAGAAAATATTTTAATGTTGGAATAAATGATAACATAAAATGATCAATATAGTTCATAATTCTGTAATCTGCCTTTATATCGTATTGCATATTCAGATATTTCCACGTGACTCCTGGCCTTGTAATTCAACAACTTAAAATATTCATATTTTGTATTTTTGAAATTATGTGTATCCAACTGTCATATGTATTTTAGTTTATTTTCTCCTTGTTAATGATTGGTTAGATATGATTGGTTGGGTCTATTGGTTGAGTCTGATTGGTTGAGTCTGATTGGTTGAGTCTGATTGGTTGAGTCTGATTGGTTGAGTCTAGTGGTTGAGGCTGATTGGTTGAGTCTATTAGCTGAGCCTGATTGGTTGAGTCTATTGGTTGAGGCTGATTTGTTGAGTCTATTGGTTGAGTACGATTGGTTGAGTCTATCTGAATGATATGAAGATCTTAAATTAGTTGTGGCCCGAAGATCATTTGACCTTGTTACGATTAACTTCTTCATAGTAACTGTCTAGTCAATAAGATATTTTGTGAAATGTTTATAGACAATAACTTGGGGAGTAAGAGCTGGGGCTAACAAAAACAACAATGTTAGCAGAAATTTAAACTGTTTCATTTAATGGAAGAAGATCAATGGCGTAAGAACGTCAGGGCGTTGGGGACTTTTCACCCCGATTGAGACTTTTTCGGCCAGTTGCAGAGTTTTATTTTTCGAGTGTGTGGGGGTGGGGATGGAGGGTGTTTGCGGCAAGAAATCTCGACCCACCCAGGATAAATGAACCGTTGCTACGCCACTGAAGATAATAGCGTTGAGAATTTGTGCTTGGTATAGTACATGGTTTAAGGTATAGATGTTAGCATCACAAGTCCGAACAACGATGTACAGCAGAGGCAAGAAATAATCAGATGTAGACTTACAAATCAATGTTATAAGACTTGAGTCAGTGTTTATTGATGTTAGAGGCTATGCAATTTGTAATAGACAAATTTGTATTTTCATCGCCATCGCGTGATTTTTTGAGGACCCCTAACACTTTTCGGTTAAGTGCCCCTTCCATTTGACGATGACAGTTTTAATTTTTTTCCGCATCACAAGTTTTAGCCCCTTAAATATCTTAGTCCTCCTGTAGCTGCAGGGTTTGCAGGGCCCACGTGACGGTTCTGTGTATTATATGTCTAGACTAGGGGTCACCAAACTTTTTTCACGGCGGGCCGGATAACAGAAAAAAATTACAAGCAATATTGCAAGCCAGAACGAAAGCTCTGGGAAAAAAGACGAAATACAGTTTAGTATTCCATGTTAATCATGGGTAAATGGCGTGCTTTGCAAAAAAAGCAAAGAGAACCAACATATTTGTTTACAAAAAAGTTAGCATAAAGGGGACGTTAGCAAAAAGATCGTTACATCAGACGTAGTGCGCACCTAATCGAATCTAGCTAAGCAGCAAAAAAAAGTTTAGTGAGATTTGTGAAACTGACGTTTAGCTTTCAAGATATCATCAATGAATTGCTGCGTCCAATCAAAATAATTGTTTTCAAATGTTAATCAATCCCTCTCGTTCGATGTGTTGGTTTCGGTTACCGGAAATTTGATCGAAAGAAATTTCGTCGACGGAAAATTGATCGACGGTAATTTGATCGAACGGAAATTTGGTCGAATCTTTTTTTCAGTTCACACGTTAAAATTATCGTCAAATTTCTTTTTGAACGCACTATACTATATAGTAAAACAGAATAATGCGTTCAGAAAGAAATTTGACGCAAAATTTTAACGTATAAATTAAAAAAACGATTCGATCAAATTTCCGTTCGATCAAATTTCCGTCAATCAATTTGCCGTCGACCAAATTTCTTTCGATCAAATTTCCGGATACGGTTGGCTTCACATACTTTATTTTTTAAAATGTTTGTTCACAGTCCTAAGTTGTTCCATGCATGCCTGAAACTGGTGCCACCTCTTCCGGTATGTGAAAGTCCTAATTAGCACCACAATTAAACACGAGAAGTTGTGAGGGATCAGTAGACTCATCCAGTGGCAGGGAATACCGCAGCAAGTTCCTGGCTTTCTCACGTATCTGTAGCGTTATGTTCTCTCACACAACTGAACTTGCCGGAATGCTGTTAGTTCCAAAGCGGCGACTACAATGTTTAATGTCCCCGTATGTTTCCATCATTCCTCTTTCTTGAACATATTTACAGTTTACAGACTATAATATATTAGCGCGAATAGGCTTAATGATAATGAAAATGTATTCTTATTTCATAATTATTTATAATGTGATCATGTGATCTGTACGTCCAGTCAATATAAATTAATTTCAGTAGCAAATACACGTCTGCTAAACAAAAATGACCGCAGATTGTCTTATAAACGTCAGGTCATCTACTTTTAGTAGTTAACTTTTTTGACGCCAGCCTAGAACCCACTATGCACTGTGATGCGAGTAGTTACTGACGCCAGCCTAGAGCCCACTATGCACTGTGATGCGAGTAGTTACTGACGCCAGCCTAGAGCCCACTATGCACTGTGATGCGAGTAGTTACTGACGCCAGCCTAGAACCCACTATGCACTGTGATGCGAGTAGTTACTGACGCCAGCCTAGAACCCACTATGCACTGTGATGCGAGTAGTTACTGACGCCAGCCTAAAAACCCACTATGCACTGTGATGCGAGTAGTTACTGACGCCAGCCTAGAACCCACTATGCACTGTGATGCGAGTAGTTACTGACGCCAGCCTAGAACCCACTATGCACTGTGATGCGAGTAGTTACTGACGCCAGCCTAGAACCCACTATGCACTGTGATGCGAGTAGTTACTGACGCCAGCCTAGAGCCCACTATGCACTGTGATGCGAGTAGTTACTGACGCCAGCCTAGAACCCACTATGCACTGTGATGCGAGTAGTTACTGACGCCAGCCTAGAGCCCACTATGCACTGTGATGCGAGTAGTTACTGACGCCAGCCTAGAGCCCACTATGCACTGTGATGCGAGTAGTTACTGACGCCAGCCTAGAGCCCACTATGCACTGTGATGCGAGTAGTTACTGACGCCAGCCTAGAACCCACTATGCACTGTGATGCGAGTAGTTACTGACGCCAGCCTAGAGCCCACTATGCACTGTGATGCGAGTAGTTACTGACGCCAGCCTAGAACCCACTATGCACTGTGATGCGAGTAGTTACTGACGCCAGCCTAGAACCCACTATGCACTGTGATGCGAGTAGTTACTGACGCCAGCCTAGAACCCACTATGCACTGTGATGCGAGTAGTTACTGACGCCAGCCTAGAACCCACTATGCACTGTGATGCGAGTAGTTACTGACGCCAGCCTAGAACCCACTATGCACTGTGATGCGAGTAGTTACTGACGCCAGCCTAGAGCCCACTATGCACTGTGATGCGAGTAGTTACTGACGCCAGCCTAGAGCCCACTATGCACTGTGATGCGAGTAGTTACTGACGCCAGCCTAGAACCCACTATGCACTGTGATGCGAGTAGTTACTGACGCCAGCCTAGAACCCACTATGCACTGTGATGCGAGTAGTTACTGACGCCAGCCTAGAGCCCACTATGCACTGTGATGCGAGTAGTTACTGACGCCAGCCTAGAGCCCACTATGCACTGTGATGCGAGTAGTTACTGACGCCAGCCTAGAGCCCACTATGCACTGTGATGCGAGTAGTTACTGACGCCAGCCTAGAACCCACTATGCACTGTGATGCGAGTAGTTACTGACGCCAGCCTAGAGCCCACTATGCACTGTGATGCGAGTAGTTACTGACGCCAGCCTAGAGCCCACTATGCACTGTGATGCGAGTAGTTACTGACGCCAGCCTAGAACCCACTATGCACTGTGATGCGAGTAGTTACTGACGCCAGCCTAGAACCCACTATGCACTGTGATGCGAGTAGTTACTGACGCCAGCCTAGAACCCACTATGCACTGTGATGCGAGTAGTTACTGACGCCAGCCTAGAGCCCACTATGCACTGTGATGCGAGTAGTTACTGACGCCAGCCTAGAGCCCACTATGCACTGTGATGCGAGTAGTTACTGACGCCAGCCTAGAGCCCACTATGCACTGTGATGCGAGTAGTTACTGACGCCAGCCTAGAACCCACTATGCACTGTGATGCGAGTAGTTACTGACGCCAGCCTAGAGCCCACTATGCACTGTGATGCGAGTAGTTACTGACGCCAGCCTAGAGCCCACTATGCACTGTGATGCGAGTAGTTACTGACGCCAGCCTAGAACCCACTATGCACTGTGATGCGAGTAGTTACTGACGCCAGCCTAGAACCCACTATGCACTGTGATGCGAGTAGTTACTGACGCCAGCCTAGAACCCACTATGCACTGTGATGCGAGTAGTTACTGACGCCAGCCTAGAGCCCACTATGCACTGTGATGCGAGTAGTTACTGACGCCAGCCTAGAGCCCACTATGCACTGTGATGCGAGTAGTTACTGACGCCAGCCTAGAGCCCACTATGCACTGTGATGCGAGTAGTTACTGACGCCAGCCTAGAGCCCACTATGCACTGTGATGCGAGTAGTTACTGACGCCAGCCTAGAGCCCACTATGCACTGTGATGCGAGTAGTTACTGACGCCAGCCTAGAGCCCACTATGCACTGTGATGCGAGTAGTTACTGACGCCAGCCTAGAACCCACTATGCACTGTGATGCGAGTAGTTACTGACGCCAGCCTAGAACCCACTATGCACTGTGATGCGAGTAGTTACTGACGCCAGCCTAGAACCCACTATGCACTGTGATGCGAGTAGTTACTGACGCCAGCCTAGAACCCACTATGCACTGTGATGCGAGTAGTTACTGACGCCAGCCTAGAGCCCACTATGCACTGTGATGCGAGTAGTTACTGACGCCAGCCTAGAGCCCACTATGCACTGTGATGCGAGTAGTTACTGACGCCAGCCTAGAACCCACTATGCACTGTGATGCGAGTAGTTACTGACGCCAGCCTAGAACCCACTATGCACTGTGATGCGAGTAGTTACTGACGCCAGCCTAGAACCCACTATGCACTGTGATGCGAGTAGTTACTGACGCCAGCCTAGAACCCACTATGCACTGTGATGCGAGTAGTTACTGTATTCATTTTACACACAGTGTTGTACGATTTTGAGACGATATTTTAAGATTTTAGGAGTATCATCATCATCATGTCCCGTAGTCTTTCGGCCGTTGGGGCGCCACAGATGACATAAAAACTATTCTCCTCCATTCCTCTCGGTCTCCTGCCCTATGCATAGCATCGCCTAGTTGTAATCCCGTCCATTCTTTGATGTTATCTTCCCATCTTTTTCTCTGTCTTCCTCTTCTTCTTCCTCCTCTAGTTGTGCCCTGCAAGATTTCTTTGGCGAGCCCTTGTTTTCTGGTCACGTGGCCATACCATTCAAGTTTGTGCTTTTTTACAGACGCCAGGAGGTCATCGTAATGCCCATTTGCTTGACGAATCCTTGTTCATTGGTGATATGGTCTCTATAGCAGATGCCAAGAATGCCTCTGAAACATCTCATCTCCATCGCCTTTATTTTCTTTCCAAGTTCTGCTGTTAATGTCCAGGACTCACAGGCATATAAGAAAATGGAGAGGATTAATGAGCGCATCAGCCTGATTTTGGTGCTGGGAGCTATATTTTTGTCGTTCCATATTTTCTTGAGCCTCTTTAGTGCTGTTGTGGTCTGCGCAATCGTGGCCATCAATTCGGGCTTGGAGCCTTCTTCCGAGACTATTGCTCCGAGGTACTTGAAGCTGCCAACTGTCTCTAATCTTTCCTCACTGACCTTAATTTCAGTGGTGATGCCAGTGGTGCTATTTGTCATCATTTTTTCTCTTCTGCACTGATTTGCATGCCAAAGGACGATGAAGTCTTGTCGAGACGCTTTACCAGGTTGGCTAGCAATAAACAAGAAAATCCAGAGACAACAATTTAAAATGGTGCTATTGAAATTTAAATTGTATCACAATGGCTCGTGTTCCATACGTTTTATCAAGCAAGTTCAAGTACCGTCGGTGGGCCGAATGAACTGGCCTCGCGGGCCAGATCGTAGTTTGGTGAACCCTGGTCTAGACAATAGTAGTTGGCTGTCTAAATTGATGGATCTAGCAATAAATTCATATTTGTATGAACTTTTACTTCCTGTTAAAACATCTTATAAGACTGCCATAACTGTGTATTCAATAGTCGAGACTCCACCCCAACCCCCCTCTTATGTAGAAATCTACGAATTCATGCAAACTTGTCCCAACTACCGAATCCAGAGGACAATCGTTCTCTCATAATGAGACATTAAAGTAAATATGAGTACCGCTAGAGAGATAAGAGTGACGTTAGCGATACACAGGGGACCACAATCTGCATGAAATTAATTTACTTTTTATATTATAATCCCATTCCCTTGAATACATGTTCCTTGCACACCCCTCCCCCAGAACCTTTTACAGAGAGTATCCAGGCTAGAGGAGAACATTGACCTTAAAGCAAGGCGCTCGGACCAACTTAGAGCCCTACATAACGGAACCCAAATGTATCGGCCCAACTTGGAGATACAAAAAGGACACATTAAGTCTTCGCCCCATTAGGAGAACTACACCAACAACTCCTGATGTGGAGCCCTAAAGAAACACCATTGACGCTTCCGCCCAACTTACATCCTTACACCAAGGACCCCTTGATTAATAAGAAAAAAAGGACAATAAAAATAAAAGAATATATTGAAAGAATATTTGAAGTATCTATCAATAAATCTATCAATAAATCTATCATCTCTTTGTTGATTAAACAATGCCGTGTTTTGTGCTAGCTTTTAAAAATCAACATTTGGCATTCGAACCGTTTGACTACATTGTTAGTGTTACTTTATATAGTAATCACAAACTTGTATAGTAAACACAAACTTGTATAGTAAACACAAATTTGTATAGTAAACACAAACTTGTATAGTAAACACAAACATGTATAATGATCACAAACGTGTATAGTAAACACAAACATGTATAGTAAACACAAACATGAATAGTAATCACAAACTTGTATAGTAATCACAAACTTATATAGTAAACACAAACTTGTATAGTATTTTACCGATACTTTCCTTGTTATGTTGCGTACTTTTTTTTTCTAGCATTGTCACAATTTCCCCCCCCCCCTTTTTTTTAACCATATTTCCTTCCATCTAGCTTAAATGCCGTTTCTCCCCCCAAATTATCTAAATCAAATTCCTTTCTACACTGCAATAAACATTTGTTATTAAGACCGAAAGAGAAGTTTTCTCCTTTGAATACTAAACAGAATAAATGATTTTCCAAATTATCTAGTGGAAAAATAAAAATGGTTATTTAGAAAAACTTAAGCTTACTAATCCATCATACGATTACCTTCCATTCCATTTCGTGGCGAACCCACGTTCAAATTGTGTATGTGCATTCGATCCATGATAGACTGGGCTGTTTCCAATAAAACTTCCTGGTCATCATCTGAGCTGTTGACACCGATCTTTTGAACCGTCGTCTCCCCTTGAATCTCCGACATGATGTCCAGGAGGACACCGTAGCCTTTTGAAAACCGATTCAATGTTAGGCCGAGAAATGGCTCCGACTTCAAATCAATCTCGCTCATTTTTCTCAACTCGGTGTCATGGAACAAAAGTACCTGAGGAGGAAAAATAATAATGTTCACAGTACTTCATCTTTAACACACAAAACATTTAAAAAGAATAAAGGGGTGTAATATTTTCAATACCGGTAAGTAAGTGACGCCCATAATTGCTAGTAACATTGGCGTCCTTAGAAAGTCAAAGACTCCAGTGGGGCTTCTCGAGAATTCGGAGTCATGTTAAATTAGCATACTACATGTAGATTTCTGGTGTAGATTTCTGGTGTAGATTTCTGGTGTATTATAGATTTCTGGTGTAGATTTCTGGTGTAGATTTTCAAAGTGAGAGATATGACTTCAATATATATAGAGTTCACTTCATCCCTTGTTTACATTGACCTTCAAAACGTTTGACATCTAAAAAAAAAACGTTTACATTTACTCGACTACAATGCAATCATTTTCCCAGGTCAGACGCAAGTCGAACATTCCAGCATGTTGCTGTGTCAAACAAGAGCAATATCGTATGCGTTAACTGCACATTGTAGAATTTATAACGTTGATAATTACCCTAGCTGGACCCATGCAACCACGTTGATAATTACCCTAGCTGGACCCATGCAACCACGTTGATAATTACCCTAGCTGGACCAACGCAACCACGTTGATAATTACCCTAGCTGGACCCATGCAACCACGTTGATAATTACCCTAGCTGGACCCATGCAACCACGTTGCGACTACAAAATGCGGGAACAGATAATCCAAAAGAATCGTGCAATTGATTACGTATGCACCAAAACACATGCCATGCTTTGTGCCGACTGGTGGTTGCTCTAGTAAGCATTGGTGGATATATGGAACGCTATCTTGACCCCCCCCCCCCCAAAAAAAAATCGCTTAAAGTACATAGCAAAATAAAGAAAAAATTGTTTTTAAAATTTGAAATAAAAATAATAATAGATCAAAAGCTTTAGCTGAGGGAGTTAAGCCGTAAAATAAATATTTCAAAGGGGGTTAAACTTTATGACCTTTCTTGAGTGGTGCAGCCCAGATCCATTCGGGGATTGCTATTACAGATGTTTTGCTGCCATCCCATCTAAACCAACAGTTGCACTTACCT
The DNA here is from genome assembly GCA_964017045.1 of Omphiscola glabra. Taxonomy (NCBI): domain Eukaryota; kingdom Metazoa; phylum Mollusca; class Gastropoda; family Lymnaeidae; genus Omphiscola; species Omphiscola glabra. The sequence goes on from OZ024794.1 coordinate 60,075,672, forward strand.
TATCGTACTCGATCCTCCTCTCCAATGCGGACACCAGCTTTCTGAAGTACCGCGCAGACACGACAGGCTCCATGAGGTTGAGCAGACTTTTGTTCTTGATGACGCGGTTAAGGACGTCGGCTCTGTTGATCTGAAACAAATCAGTTTGTGGACGTATGCAAAGGTCAGCTGTATTGTCCTATTGTTTACTTACGCATTTTAAGTTAGCCTTATAGTCCTATAGTTTATATCAATATTTTAGTTCAGCTACCTATGGTTTATATCAGTATTTTAGGATTTTTTATTTCTGTCTATTTCAATTTGTATTTTTATATAAATTGTATAATACATTTACATTGAATAATGTTTGTAACACTAGCGTTAGTATCGTTGTTTTTTTTGTATCCTGGTTCTCAGTCCATTGTTCAAATCATAAATACTGACTCAATTAAATTACCAAAACCATATAAAGTTACGTAGCACAAGTAGGTCTGTGTGCCAAGGGAGCGGGTGCATTAAAAGATTCCTCCTTCCTAAAAATATTAACCCTACTGGATTTGATGATCAGATTGCTGGAAGCTATTTTTATTATTATAACTTTGACCTGTCAAGGCAATCAGCCAAAAAGTATCTGACCAACACCCTATACTGACGTGGCAGCTTCGTTGTTTTAGTAACCGCACTGACCTGCATCAGCCGTTGGTGACTGGCTTCTGTGGGGGCTGCACCTGACGACACCGACACTGGGACCGGATGTTTGGCTGACAGCGAGAGGTCCTCCAACTTCTGTATGACACACTTGTATTGGTTGATCACCTTCTCCAGCTCGACCTTCAGTGCGTCGTGCAAGGTCATCAGCTTGCCGTCAGAGCTCCCCACCATCCCGTGCCTGCCCATGTTACGCAAACACCTGGAATTCAAAACTCAGTGACATGAGCCCAGATTTCCTCCATTTAAAAAATCGTTCGACTTTTCATCATTCACACTCATAAAAAAAAAAAAGTAGTTGATGATGCATTCACTTATTTTATGAAAGGGAAATAGCGATAGAAACTTATATTGTAAATTTTTATAGGTAAAAAGAAGTGGGGGGAGGGGGTGAAATACATGTTAACATTGGTATGAAATGCTTCATACCTGGGACAAACGACAGGACTGGGTTGGATTGTGTCCCTGCTAAGTAATTTGCTAAATGGCTCTAAAGATCGCGAAGAAGGGGGAACAAAGCGGACCCTTTTATGGTCACATAATTATTTATATTAAGTTATAATAAATACAATGTATAAAAGAATTTAATGATCATGAAATACTTTATAAGACACGTACTTTGTACATTTCAAAGTCATGTATGGATAGGACTCTTTAACCTTTAGATGGCAACTCATCTAAGAATGAGACTCTTTAACCTTTAGATGGCAACTCATCTAAGAGATTGGACGCTTCTAACTTTGGGATGGCAACTCATCTAAGAGATTGGACTCTTTAACCTTTAGATGGCAACTCATCTAAGAGATGGGACTCTTTAAACTTGAGATGGCAACTCATCTAAGAGATTGGACTCTTTAACCTTTAGATGGCAACTCATCTAAGAGATATGACTCTTTAAACTTGGGATGGTAACTCGTCTAAGAGATGGGACTCTTTAACCTTGGGATGGCAAGTCATCTGAGAGATGGGACTCTTTAAACTTGGGATGGCAACTCATCTAAGAGATTGGACTCTTTAACTTTTAGATGGTACCTCATCTAAGAGATTGGACTCTTTAACTTTGGGATGGTAACTCATCTAAGAGATGGGACTCTTTAACCTTTAGATGGTAACACATCTAAGAGATGGGACTCTTTAAACTTGGAATGGCAACTCAACTAAGAGATATGACTCTTTAAACTTGGGATGGTAACTCGTCTAAGAGATGGGACTCTTTAACCTTGGGATGGCAAGTCATCTGAGAGATGGGACTCTTTAAACTTGGGATGGCAACTCATCTAAGAGATTGGACTCTTTAACTTTGGGATGGCAACTCATCTAAGAGATTGGACTCTTTAACCTAGGGATGGCAAATTATCTAACAGATGGGACTCTTTAATCTTTGTTGTCAATTCATCTAAGAGGAGGCAAACTCTTAAATCAAACCCGGAGATGGAGTCCCGTATGCGGTATGACGTTGACACAGTGAAAATTCCGACAACTCCGGCGACGTATAACGCATAAAAAGCACCGTGAAATACACAAGACACACTGCCGGCCATCTACTGTATCTTGGTCTATTTTCAGTCGTACCGATCAAGACCGAGGCTGCCTCATTTTCAACAAAGCTACTGCTCAAGTCAAAGCTACTGCTCAAGTCAAAGCTACTCCTCAAGTCAAAGCTACTGCTCAAGTCAAAGCTACTGCTCAAGTCAAAGCTACTGCTCAAGTCAAAGCTACTGCTCAAGTCAAAGCTACTGCTCAAATTTCCTGTGTTATCTTCGCGTGCGGACGACGAAATACACATTTTAATCTGGTTGTATAAAATCTTCCATTGATCATTTATGTTGTTTTCCCAACAATTGTATAGACCCATTAACATTACAACAATCGTACATCTTTTCAAAGAATGTAGCAAAGATCACAATAAAGCAGATTTCTTCTCCCAAAGCTTGTACTCATTAATACAATTGAATGGTCAGCATTCCCATTAATGTCTTTTTGTACACATTGGCCCTTACTTGTAATGTCTTGTCTAACATGTACCTGTCTACGGCCAGTTTTCTCTGTAACACGGTGTTCCTCAAGCTGGGATCTACTGTCATGATGATACCAACAACTGTGCGACACTGGAGGAGATATGAACTGATTCTCTCCCCTGACTTGTTCACAGTAGAAAGGGCAAAGAAAGTGACCATCTTCTTCAGCAGCTGGTCGGTCATCAGCAGACTTGTGGGAAACACAAGGTTATGCGTGTGGTACGCCTGGAGAAATGCTCTTGTTAGTGAATAGGAACATCACAAATTATAATTCTGTAGTGATGCATGGATGGAGGTAATGTGTGCGCAAAATAATATTCCGTAAGTTATCACTAAGTAGAATTCTTATAAACCATATTACTTAAATACATGCTATTGTTGTTTTTTAAAGTAGCTTCAGTAGATGTGAAGTTCACACATTGCCGCCGCCATAGTTTAGCTGATTATTTCGTGTGTGAATAGAATGTTGGTGGAGGGATCCGCCTCTGACTGAATGAGAACATTGAGTGGTGTTTAGTTTTGGGATGTGAATATTTTGTGATTACTAATAATAATGGAATGTTGTTCTGTAGCAAATCTTACAATAAGACAAATTTTACATACTTGCTGTCAGGATGATGACACGCCTATATTTTATAGTGACAATGGACAGGGGCAATATAAGAATAGGTGCAGTTCAACACAGTAAATATGGTGCAGTTTAACACTGTAAATCTTGTACCAGGTTAAACTTTAAAACTTAGATAAACTAAACTTCTGATTTTTTTTTATAACGAAAAACTATCTCCTTCTTAAGAAATATATTAAATTAATAATTTTAATATATCCATGAGTTTTTATGATTATTAATTTTTGTTGGCTAATTAAACGGCTTTCCTTTATTTAATTAAGCTGTTTTTCCCCGGCTAACTATTCACCTTTAGGTACAACGCCTCTACAAGCGGTAAGCTTTCAGGTAATGCTGCGTGGAGTTTAGAAATGGGAACTTCCGACAAGATGGACGACAAGGTGATTCCCCTCAGCTGCTTTACCAAGATGGCGCAGTCGATGAACCGCTTCCTTTCAAACAAACTCGACAACCTTCTTTTCGAGGGCGACGATGTCAAGTCAGATGCACTCAGACTCAAGGGTTTACCAGCGTACGGCCCGAGCCAAGACGCAGATCTCCATACTTTCTGCGCTTGGGTGTCTGCCGTTCTCTTTCGTCTGACGTACGATGCGGCCATTTTGAACTGAAAAATGTTTGACCAATCACAAGATTACAAGCGTGTAACTTGATAGATTTATTTATAAAATAACTATTTAAAAATGTTACTTATAGAAAATTAAAAATGTCCCTTGCACACATGTCAATAAAATATAAACATAAGTGATGTGTTGGTGATGTCGTTAAAATGCGTTGCTATAGAAACGGGTCGAGCAGGCGTAGACAAACATGAAATGCTACTACAAAATAGAGTTAAATAATGAATCAAGCTGTTTAACATTTCTTAACCAAATTCTAATGCGAAATTCGACATTTCGTTTAGTTAACAAGATGCACAAATTTGGGGTTAATTTTTGTACTCATCTCAGCCTCTAAATTCACATCAGCTATTCGGGAACTATTTTTTGACATCGTGAATCCCATTATTGGAGAAAGTTGATTCACCGAGCCAAGTTGATCCAACTCATTCAATGAGCCAAGTTGATATGATATGAGTTTGCAATGGAACACTATGGTATTAGTCTACTATGAGACACCATGGTATTGGTCTGTTATGAGACACCAAGTGTTATAAGGGATGACGTATTTTGAGACACACTTTGCCCGCCTTCCACGTGCATGACCTCTTTCAAGTCGGTCCCGTGTTGGGGCGGCTAGAAAAAATATCCCTTTGATGATACTTTTGTTTACTATCATCCGTTTCTGTGGAACATGATAGAACAATCTAGAAAATGTGGGAAACATTAAGACTGTGTGTTCCATTTCCAGAATGATCATCTGAAACTGCCTATAAAAAGGGCTGACCGATAGAGAGAGAGATATTTTTCCTTTCCTTGATTACGAGGCAGGCTGTGTGTCATTATACTTTGTTGTGTGTAGAGATTTTTATTTCCTCGTACAATTTTGTGCTCATTGTATTTTGATATACAGTACCGGTACCAGCAAATCTGTAAGTTTATAATTTCAATCATAATTCACTTGCTGTTATTATTTAATTGAAGTTCACAAATTAAAAAGTTATTAATTGTAATTAGCTCTGGCCTTAATTGTCGTTTTATTTGTTATTATTTTTAACCTGTGGTATCGTCCTTTATTATGGACTGTTTTTAGAACGAGCCCTAGACAAAACAACAGAGATTAAATTCTCCATCTATAACGGTCCGTAATACCAAGGTATTGGTCTGTTATGAGACACCATGATATTGGTCTACTATGAGACACAATGGTAGTGATCTGTTATGAGACATCAAGGTATTGATCTGTTATGAGACACCATGGTATTGGTCTACTATGAGAAACCATGGTATTGGTCTGTTATGAGACGACAGTCTCATAATTGCTGTTTGCAGATGACAAATGCATCCTAAACAGTAACAAGGAACAGTTGCAGAGGCATGTTTGTGGCTTGAACAATAGGCCTACATGGAAATTTTATGGATTGAAAATCAGCAAAGATAACACTTAAGCCATTTAAAATAGGCCGTACCCCCCAGAAAAGCAGGCCATAATTATCAGTGGTCAGCTACTCCACCAAAGCCAGGAGTTTCAACATCTGGGAAGAATTTTTCGCTGAGAACGGCAAAAGGAATATATAAATAGAGACAAGAGTGCATCGGGCAAATGACGTCAGCTACCAAACAGCCGCGCTACTAAGACACCCAAGAATATAGATGGAGACAAACAGCACACTAATTGTATTCTGTGTGTATTCTAAACCTTACTTACCAGTGCCAGGCATGGGCTATGAATAAAAGTCTAGAGAGAAAAATCTTCGCCTGCGGGATTGGATTTTAAGACAAGCAAGTGGTAAAACGAGAAGGATCCACATTCGGTGCCAGGAAATAAAGCAAATAGTGGGTGCGTTCCCAATCGGCAGGTTTGGCCACCTGGTCAGAACGTCTGTCAGTCTGGTCAGAACGTCTGTCAGTCTGGTCAGAACGTCTGCCAGTCTGGTCAGAACGTCTGCCAGTCTGGTCAGAACGTCTGTCAGTCTGGTCAGAACGTCTGTCAGTCTGGTCAGAACGTCTGTCAGTCTGGTCAGAACGTCTGTCAGTCTGGTCAGAACGTCTGTCAGTCTGGTCAGAACGTCTGTCAGTCGACCTTACCTTGATTGCAAGCTTACAATAGCAGGAACTCCGATTTCGAGGCCAGGGGTATAAGACCACGCCTGCGGTGGATCGACTTTGTTAAGGACACCCTAAAAGTCCACAACATTAACCGTCAGCAGGTCTCACACCTTGCTGATAATCGCCAAGTGTAACTCCTCGCGACGCCTCCCCGTTAAAGGCGGACAGATGAAGAAGATGAGACAAGTTATGTTACTGTGGTCAGTTCTCGAGAGTTCTAAGGTCCTGAACACGGCAATCTCAGACCTGTAGCTACGTTCTTAAGCCTAAGACTACGGCATTACGACGAGCCTAAAAAAACTACGGATTCGGGGATTCTATTCGTATGGTGGTTTATTTTTAATTAAAAAATTAATAATTGTTGTGCGTTCAGTAAAAAGTAACCGCATTTTTTGTGTTAAAGCCGCAAGTAATCGAATAAGTGTGATTGAATTTTGCGGTCTCGATCTCAATAAACCAACCAGAATATATCTTTTAGAGGATTGCGTTGCTAATACATAACCGGCAATGTGCTTGCCTAAGTCCTTTTCTCATCTTTAACATGGATATTTATTTGTGTTGACTTACATAAGCAGTTGAGTGTATTTCCTTACACAACTTGTATTTTGATTGGAAACCAGCCCCAAAATTCACCAATCTACTTTTTGGAGCTTGAAACTAGGTTTTTTGAGAGCTGAAAACTACTCTGACACTAACCCACCGGTAAACAGGTCTGCAATTGTCAAATTAAAGAGAACCGAATAACAACTTTTATTGGATCAGCTTTTTGTGAACGACCACCACGTATTGAGAACCCTTGGACCAACAGACTACCTAGACATAGGTGTCACATTCTAATTGCCCGAATCCCAGTGTTCATAGAGATGTGCTTACATTAGCGCCAGCTTGAAACTTGAGACAAAGACATGCACGATTTAACAACAGTCTTAATATTTGCTTGTCGTAGTGGGAGGCGCAATTCTTTTCAATGTGTCATTTGACAACGAAAGAATAGATTTTGTTTGAAATCTTTCTTCATGAAGGAATCAATAATTCGTCAACAACGTGCATGTTGCTGGACTTGTTGGCACATCATTTAACGAAGTGCCATCTATTCAGATCATAGGGACAAAGTTGTCAGCCATGTGAACATTTCAATCGATTAGTGACAGACAAAACAACAGGACACCTGATAGAGTTGTTCGACTGGTCTTTTCAGTGTCTTGTTCTATACAATGTGGTTGTTTATCTCTTCGCTGTGATGGTTCTTGGTATAATTAAAAATTAATCTTGCCAATGTCGACGTGTAGTTAATCCGATGGCGCCACCAGGGGTGCAGGGTTGAGAACTGCGCCGGGTGACACCCTCACAAGGGGGTGGAAAAAATGGAAACATACGAGTTAGCTTGACAGAGCAAGGTGTCTCCAGACAGAGCGAAGTGTCCCCAGACAGACAGAGCAAGGTGTCCCCCAGACAGAGCGAGGTGTCCCCAGACAGAGCAAGGTGTCCCCAAACAGAGCGAGGTGTCCCCATCAAGAGCGAGGTGTCCCCAGACAGAGCGAGGTGTCCCCAGACAGAGCGAGGTGTCCCCAGACAGAGCGAGGTGTCCCCAGACAGAGCGAGGTGTCCCCATGCAGACAGAGTAAGGTGTCCCAAGACAGAGTAAGGTGTCCCAAGACAGAGTAAGGTGTCCCCAGACAGAGCGAAGTGTCCCCAGACAGAGCGAGGTGTCCCCAGAGAGCGAGATGTCCCCAAACAGAGCGAGGTGTCCCCAGACAGAGCAAGGTGTCCCCAGACATAGCAAGGTGTCACCAGACAGGGCGTGGTGTCCCCCAGACAGAGCAAGGTGTCCCCAGAGAGAGCGAGGTGTCCCCAGACAGAGCAAGGTGTCTCCAGACAGAGCAAGGTGTCCCCAGAGAGAGCGAGGTGTCCCCAGACAGAGCAAGGTGTCCCCAGACAGAGCAAGGTGTCCCCCAGACAGAGCAAGGTGTCTCCAGACAGAGCAAGGTGTCCCCCAGACAGAGCAAGGTGTCCTTAGACAGAGCGAGGCGTCCCCAGACAGAGCGAGGTGTCCCCATACAGAGCATGGTGTTCCCAGTCAGATCAGGGTGCCATCAGAGCAGGGTGCCACCATATTGGAGGTATGGGGCGTGGGGCGCTAGGCTGCATATTATCAAACGTATATCTTGTTGCAACAATATTATAGTACACAAAAATAGATCCTCCGAAACTAGATGATACGTTAATAGAAAAATGAAATAGAAGGGACAGAAATTCTATAGGTTATAACAAAATAGCGCCCCTCTCCCCCCCCCCTCCCACACACATATTTCCAACACCCCACTTTTCCCATTTTTTGGTCATAGTGTGTGTACCCAAGGGCCGTAATCCCCGATACAGGCCGTGGCTTTGCATCTGCATCTTGCGACGTTATTTAAACTTAAAAGGTTAAAAGGTTGTGTGGGCGTTGAGGACGAGATTTGAAACTGTTCCATTATTTGTCTTTACATTCGGCTAATGGGATTGGACAACAACCATCCCGACCTGTGGTAAAATACACGTATAGAATACACATGGGTTATCACGAAGTCCAGGGCTTCACAATTATTTAACTATTTGTAAGGAAATTTGGCTACAATTTCATGCGAGATTCGCTGATAACTGGGTTTTATCAATGACTCAGGGGTCAGAAAACTACGGTCCGTGGGCTGCATCCGAACCCACGAGATTGGTTTATTCGACCAACAGAGATGACAGTGATTTTGATGTAGCAGAACTATTACAAAAACCCGGTGGGAAAGTATCAAAGAAATACAACATTTATTTGCATTGTTCAAGTGGATAAAATTAAATGGCGTCGCAACAGATGATGGTAAAACAAAAACATTTGTGTTCAAAAGTTATGCTGGACAAAGTTACAGGGCTGTTCAAAGTGTTGTTTGTTCAAGGTGATGGATGTTCAAGGTGATGGATGTTCAAAGTTTTGGTTGATCCAAGCCTTTTCTTCTATATTGAATTATTAAGCATGTAATTAAACATGTATTGTATGAAAAATACAGTGGTACCTCGACATACGAGTGCCCTGACATACGAGATTTCTGAGATACGAGCGGTTGAGCGAGCGATGTTTTTCTTTGACATACGAGAAATATTTGAAATACGAGGAACCGGATCAGCGGGTCGGCCGGCTGCAGTGACGAAAATTAAGCGAAATTAACAAAAAATTACAGTAGCATTTAAGTTCAATTAAGTTCAGGGAAGTTTAGTTAAGTTCCATTAAGTTTAGGGTTAAAGTGTAGCATTAAGAGTATAACGAGTAAGTGAATTAAAGTGACCTAAAGAGTTTAGCATTAAGTAGCGAGTAAGGGAACGAATTGAAGCACATCCGCCTATCTCCCCCACCCTACACCTCCGCCAGCATCTTGCGTTATCTCAAGTCGGCTGATTTCCAAGGTAAATACACTTTATAAAACATTCTCTTTTATTATGTTTTTATACAATTTACTTATTCAAAAACACACAACAAAAACAACTGGGGTGGCATTTTGGGAGCAACATGCCTAATCCCACCCGAGACATGGAGCAACATGCCTAATTCCCCCCGAGACATGGAGCAACATGCCTAATTCCACCCGAGACATGGAGCAACATGCCTAATTCCACCCGAGACATGGAGCAACATGCCTAATTCCACCCGAGACATGGAGCAACATGCCTAATCCCACCCGAGACATGGGGCAATATGCCTAATCCCACCCGAGACATGGGGCAACATGCCTAATCCCACCCGAGGCATGGGGCAACATGCCTAGTCCCACCCAAGTTTGTGCACAGAGTGATTTCTGACTTGAGGCGGAAGTTTTGAGACCTCTTTCGTATCTGGATGTCAATGGAACAAAAATAAGAATCTTTTAAAACCGATTTGATTGTGTTGTTGGTGAGCTGCAAGCTGAACTTCAAATTGAAGAGATGTGAGCTACAATACAATGATATGATATAAGCAGATGACGTTTAAAGGAAAATGACAGATTTCAATAAGTGGCTCTCGAGTGACGTACAAATCTTTGGCTCTATTTACTAGTGTGAGAAGACAACTTTAAAAAAACGTTAAAAAACTCGTGATATCTGGGTACAGAGTAGCTTGTCCTGATGAACGCCTGCCAACAATTTTGATGAATGGGACTTTACTAACTTTGGGCCTTTAACGTAAGGCTACGTCAGAGAAGTACATTTCAACAAGAAGAAATGTATATTTTTTGTTGTTGAAATATTCCTCTGAATGGAATGTTAATGTGCCCCAGGACCCAGTGAGATCTTCTTACGGCCCTTGTCAAGAAAGGTTTGCCGACCCCTGGTAGGGAGAACCGATGCCTCATATTCCAGGGCCGTAGGAGTGGGGGAACGCGGTGCGACCCAGCTCGCAATTTTTAATACTGAGTGGCGACATTTTAGGCGAACTGTTAAGTTTTTTTTTAATGTGTTTTTCATAGGGAGGGGGTGGCAAATGTCATGGCCCAGCCCGGACGGCACTAACTATTTTCTTCGCCCCTGTTCAAACAATACGTCAATGACAGCCCTAAATATTTTATATACTCGGATGGTCTCAATATACTTTTCAAAATTTGCCAGCAGTTTTTGCAGCACTTCCCTGACGACAATGTGGTATAAGTAATCCGTACTCACACCGCATAATCCCGTCTATTAAGCTTCAGGCTTAGATTCATGCTTAAAGTTACAATGTAGTGATCACTATTTATGGTCGAAACGAGGTGTGTCCTTGAATACTCCGACACATGTGTCATTACTATGCACCATCTTCGCACTCTCTAACAGAATCGCCCAAAGCTCATCCTGTTAGTTCATTGTTTACATTCCCTTTACCACAAGAATCCCTGCACAACGACCCCCTGGGTCTATCATGGCGAACACAGGCACACGGGAGGAGATTTCCGGCCCCTGCTCATTTTGCGAAGATAACACATGGCCTTGAGAAAATTATTCGTACCTCACATCAGATTTGTTGGGTGGAGGGATCTCATAAATATGTCACCTTATTGCTTTCTCGTGCATCCACGTTGTAAAATAAAATGCCTCAAACTTAAAAATACACGTCACGTGATAATGAATACTTTATTTAGATAAATGTATAAAACATTTCACTTACTTTCTAAAAATCATATAGCAACTTCGTCTCACAGGTTGGCCAGTGGGTCCGTCTGTCCATCAAGAATTTCATAACTTAACACTCTACGATGGGCATGCAACAGCAGACGTTTAGAGTACAGATATACTGACCAGATTCTCTTCTCAAACACAGATCCTTGTCTGTTTACATTCTTACTCTTCGGCTCTATAGTTGGAAGTTATATAAATACAAACACAAAAGGTACTTTTATGGACGCAGTTACCCGAGCAATGCATATCTGGACACGGGGTGACGACACGGGGTGACGACACGGGGTGACGACACGGGGTGACGACACGGGGTGACGACACGGGGTGACGACACGGGGTGACGACACGGGGTGACGACACGGGGTGACGACACGGGGTGACGACACGGGGGTGACGACACGGGGTGACGACACGGGGTGACGACACGGGGGGACGACACGGGGTGACGACACGGGGGTGACGACACGGGGTGACGACACGGGGTGACGACACGGGGTGACGACACGGGGTGACGACACGGGGTGACGACACGGGGTGACGACACGGGGTGACGACACGGGGTGACGACACGGGGTGACGACACGGGGTGACGACACGAGGTGACACGAGGTGACACGAGGTGACACGAGGTGACACGAGGTGAGATATGAATCTATAATTTCATCGACATGCTCTATTCACATCCTGACCACGTGTCCTCAAACACAAACACACATTAAAATAAAAATGACTTCAATTTGAACTAGTCATCACCCAATAATCAGAACAAAACTCCACAGAAGGTCACGGGTCTAAACCATTTAAGATAAATATGAATAGTTGTTGAGTTAACAATCCTAATACCAGCTACGTCACCATTGACGTGAAAGAAATGTCATGAACCACATGACGAATCACATGAGTTGCAGTAGTGCCAAGAGCTCCGCTTGGGTCTATAGACTAATAGGCACATTTCAAAGTTGGTGTATGGGAACTTGGTGGGACATTTTTGTCTGAGGGTATTTTAAGCAATGAAGCGGGTCTGAGAGAATGATAGTTCTGTAAACGGTTCAGTGAACATGGTATCAATGGATCCAAAAAAAAAAAAAAAAAAATCCAGTTGAACGAGTGTATAAGTGTGTGGCTCTTTGAATATTTAAGAAATAGTTTGGTCAGAATAAGACTGATGATTCGAATATAAACAAATGCACGTAGGCTATCGTAGGTCTGCAATTGGTTGAAAATAATACAAAAAATATTATAAACTAGAGACGACATAATAATTAGAACATGAAAGCTCTCAATGTTTGAACCTATTCACCACAGAATTGTGTATCAAAAGCCACAGGCAAGATTTCTTAAAATATCAAAAGTATAAAATTCAGTTTAAAATTGGAAAGAAATATGACAGCAGTTCCAACGTTTTTTTCTTCTTCAAAGTTTTTTTTAAAAGTAAATAAACTTGAGTTTACGTTAAGAATTAAAGCCATGGAACAATAACTGGTATAACTATGGAACGAATAATAATATAACTGACTTTAACTAATGGAAGAATGACTAGTTTAACTAATGGAAGAATGACTAGTTTAACTAATGGAAGAATGACTAGTTTAACTAATGGAAGAATGACTAGTTTAACTAATGGAAGAGTGACTAGTTTAACTAATGGAAGAGTGACTAGTTTAACTAATGGAAGAATGACTAGTTTAACTAATGGAAGAATGACTAGTTTAACTAATGGAAGAGTGACTAGTTTAACTAATGGAAGAGTGACTAGTTTAACTAATGGAAGAATGACTAGTTTAACTAATGGAAGAATGACTAGTTTAACTAATGGAAGAGTGACTAGTTTAACTAATGGAAGAGTGACTAGTTTAACTAATGGAAGAATGACTAGTTTAACTAATGGAAGAATGACTAGTTTAACTAATGGAAGAGTGACTAGTTTAACTAATTGAACAATTGCTAATATAACTATGGAACAATTACTGACAATGCTGAGAATCAATAATTTAAAGTTATGCTATATTTGTAAAATGGTTGACTTATCATATCAAACGGGACTGTCTCTCTGTCTCTCTCTCTGCCTCTCTCTCTCTGCATCTCTCTCTCTGCATCTCTCTCTCTGCCTCTCTCTCTCTGCCCCTCTCTCTCTCTCTCTCTCGCTGCCTCTCTCTCTCTCTCTCTACACTAGGCACGTGCCACAATCTTCCCATTCAGTCTATAAATTTTATGTACGGAGATGGCCGCGTTCCCCATCAGCCCCCCATACATTACGCTATGACAAGTACATTCAAGTTTAATCTTGCACTGGGCTTAGCTGAACTGGGCGGTCTTGAAGAGGAATAGGTAGACACTTCAACTGTCATAAATTTTAGGTTTGCCTATGGAGACGGACCTAGCGATACTTAAAGGGATTACGAGCAATAATTAGCAGATTGAACAACTGCATGAGTCAATCCATTGAATTATTTTGTAAGAGAAAGCAGGCGTTTAACATTTTAGAATAAAAAAAAATAAGATTTATACACACTGTTTTGAACCATAAATTCCCCACACACACCTACTTTTGCCACCACAAAATAAGATAATTATGAAAAATCCCCCCCCCCTTTTTTTTTTCAAACCTCATTTTAAATAATCTTTATAAACGTTTGCATTTTTAAATGTACCGTGTTTGTAATAGTTTCATATTGTAGCAACATTTTTAGAAACGTTCTTACAAATTATGCGTCCGAATTTTATATGGGATACCAAAGAACAACCTCATTAAGACATTTATGCTGCGAATTGTAACCATCTCCTGGATGCAATCTGTGATAACCGGCCGTGAGACGTACTTATCAGGGTTTCCATGAGTACGTCCTTGAACTAGACAGAGACTAACGTGAAACAGGCGGGAACAGTGTGGTGGGTTGTGGGAGAAGGGTGGGGGTGGGTGGGGGGCAAGGATTGTGGTGGGCAAGTATAAACAAAAAAAGAGGGAGGGGTGGGAATGGGTGGTTGGCATTAATGATATCTTGACATGACTCCGTTACATTGCTGTGTGCGTGCCGAGAGTCTTCTCAAAACTTTTTTTGCCCGGGCCTGGTCATAGGCTGTTGAGGGTGAGTCCGCCCTGTTCACCATGTTCCGCTCACTTTGTTATTTGACTGTGCTACTCCTGGGACTATCCATTCCCGTCATTGTTGTCCCGCAGATCGTTGGCGCCCAAGAATCTAGTACAAAACAAAATGAAGACAGTGTGGCGTTCGACGCTGACGAAATTAGTAAAGTTATAGCGGCGACATTACGTTGTCATGACAACCCGTCGGTGGCTGTGTCAGTCGTGAAAGATGGCAAAGTAAGTCATTTATTATTATGGGCGTGTTATTGTTATGTAGAAGATTGTTTACTTTGGCGAGAAGCTTGCACTTCCATTGTTTCACTCCGATGTGAGAAACGTTTTCCCAAATGCCTTTGAGGCTATTCCACACATTAAATAAACGAACGCTACAGTAAGGCAGTTGGCAGTTGGCTTTTCTTTAATAATGATACTTTTATAACCATAATTTTGTGGTCCATGAACAAGGTTAACGTTAATCCTGTTGTAGTTCTTGGCGCCAAACGGCCATAGCGTGTACGTCAACAACAAAAAAAATATTTCTATGGCTACCTAAGTTCTATTTACATAATACTTCCTGGAAACAAATTTCCTTATGATACTTTCTTTAAACTTGAGCAACAAAATCACACAAGTTCAACCATGTGAGCCCCCTCCACCCCCCCCCCCACCCCGATCCACACCAGTATCCCCAACCCCAGCACGGGAACCCACAAGTTTAAAAGCTATTAATTGTTTAATACACACAAAAGGGGAAGAAAAAAAAAACCTCGTTTGGTGGTTGTTTTGGGGGAGGGGGGCACAAAAGTCGAGGCATATCTATTATTTACCCATTGTTTATCAACTTCATTATCGGATGTGAATGTATCTTTTTTAATGATTAGTTTGGTCGATACTTCCAAATGCTTATATCTAGTGTTTCCAACTCCATATAGAACCTACACTTAGTACAGTGTTTGGTCTTAAAGGGAGTTTTTCATTTGATCAGGACGAGGAGGGTACCTCATTGACCCACATAGGGTCTGTGTTGTGAAATGTCTTAAGTACTTTTAACAACAGTGCTGTCGTGTGTGGAAAACAATTCCCCGGTATTCATCCGATTAACAAAGAAAATATGTTAAAAGCTAAATAAATGAAATAATGAAAGAAATACTTGGTGGAATGATGGGTGAAATAATGAAAGAAATACTTGGTGAAATAATGGGTAAAATAAACGAGCAAGCACGAAATGTATTCCTAATGCTGGTAGAGATATCGCTTTTATCATATACATAATATAATCTTGGTAGTTGATCATAAGTTTGAGTTTCCTCATCTGATTCAGATAACCAAAGTTCATAGGTCACTTTGATCAGTGTCTTCTTTACATTAGTTGCTATGGCGAGCCAATCGGTCATTATAGCTTGGAGGGATACGAGCAAACAAATTAAAGCTTACATTCAGTTGGATAAGATAAGATACAATATTTTTATTGATCGAAATAATTAGAATATTTAGAAACATGTTTTTTTTCCTTTAAACGTATATATTTTTTATTAGTCCTGAAAATGCTTCTTTGAGTTTTTCGTTGTTCCTTAAAGTGTAGTCTGCAGCAAGACATTTGCCGTGTCATTGTGACGTAAGAATAACTGTTGAGTTCTTGAGTGAGAACAGAGTCTTGGAGTTCTGCTTGAACAGAGTTCTCGTTTTTCCTCTCCAAGATCAGGGACAATCCTTTTGCCTGTAACCGATTTGTCTTTAAATGGTTGTTTTGATCTTGCCATGTGTTGACAAGATGGCGCATCAAAATTTTTGTTCAATATGTCGGGTATGGATTAGTCTTGATTTATGGCAACGATGTCCACAAAATCCACGTAACTGATGTTCCTCTCAATAAAAACACAAAATTATCAGTCAAAACAGATAAAATACATTCAAGAAGTCTTGATTCCATCAGTCAAAACAGATAAAATGCATTCAAGAAGTCTTGATCCCATCAGTCAAAACAGATAAAATACATTCAAGAAGTCTTGATTCCATCAGTCAAAACAGATAAAATACATTCAAGAAGTCTTGATTCCATCAGTCAAAACAGATAAAATACATTCAAGAAGTCTTGATTCCATCAGTCAAAACAGATAAAATACATTCAAGAAGTCTTGATTCCATCAGTCAAAACAGATAAAATACATTCAAGAAGTCTTGATTCCATCAGTTAAAACAGATAAAATACATTCAAGAAGTCTTGATTCCATCAGTCCAAACAGATAAAACACATTCAAGAAGTCTTGATTCCAAAGAAAACTTTGTTAAAACCTCTAATTCATTACAAAAGCTGAGAAATATGCATAGATTAAATCGAGTCGCCTGCAGAGCAGTGCCCCGGAAGCACATTATTTTTACGGGTTTCTTCTCTAAGATTAAGCATGGCAAATACACCTGTTTTACTTCTTCTGGGGAACGATGTTCCCAAAAATAGCTTCGGATAAATATAATTTGGACTACTGTACAGAAGAAGATAAAGATGCGCAAGATTCACTTGTCATTTTGGTAAAGGGATAGGAAGCCTTTGGACCTTTTCACGATCATAGTGATGAGTAAATGTAGAGGCATCTTTTCTCTCACTCTCTTTCGCTTCTCTCCTTCCCTCCACCACTCTCTCTCCCTCCACCTCTCTCCATCCCCGATCTCTCTCACTCCGCTCTCTTACTCCTGTTTCTCAGTCCCTCTCTATCCCTTCCTCCACCCCCTCTCACTCCCTTCCCTCTCTTTCCATTCTTCTCTCCATCTTTCTAAAACACTGAAGAACGTTTGGAATAACTTATATCTTCGTAGTTTATAGTATAACACAATGTGTGTAGTGTGTAGTGACAAGGTTTGTGCATGGTGTGTAGTGTGTAGTGATACTGTTTGTGCTTGGTGTGTAGTGTGTAGTGACACAGCCTGTGCATGGTGTGTAGTGTGTAGTTACACGGTCTGTGCATGATGTGTAGAGTGTAGTTACACGGTCTGTGCATGGTGTGTAATGAGTAGTGACACGGTCTGTGTGGTGGATATTGTGTAGGGACATGGTTTGTGTAGTGTGTAGTGACACGCCTGTGTGGTTTGTAGTGACTAGTGAAACGCCCTGTGGGGTGTGTAGTGAGTAGTGACACGGTCTGTGTGGTGTGTAGTGAGTAGTGACACGGTCTGTGTGGTGTGTATTGTGTAGTGACACGATCTGCTTGGTGTGTAGTGACAGGTCTGTGAGGTTTGTAGTGAGTAGTGAAACGGCCTGTCTGGTGTTTAGCGACCGTCTGTGCATGGTGTGTATTGTGAAGTGACATGGTCTGTGCGGTGTGTAGTGAGTAGAGACGGTCTGTCTCGGTATACGTGGTGAGCATGGAATGTAGTGTGTAGAGACGGTCTGTCCCGGGATGCTTGGTGAGCGTGACCGGGGGGGGGGGGGGGGGCTACGTGGATGGTTACATACTAGGGTCGGGTCTGTGGTTTGGTATTGAAACAAAACTGTACTAGGCACTTGACTCTGAAACAGAAACATATCACGGACAAAATAAGATGGAGCCTACAGCGCAAGATGTGGTTGGGTGGGGGGGCACATCTTCGGGGCGGTACATTTTCGGGGCAGCAACTCTCCGGGTCTGCTGTATCAAATTGTCTGACTGTGCAGTCTTATTTTAAGCCCATTGTTTTTCCTATAAAAAATAGTTCACTTCATGACCTATCCTAGTTCACTTCATGACTTATCCTAGAACTTTGAATTAGGTGGCAGCCAGACTAAATGAACTGTATGACAACCTTTTCTCAGATCTTCCAAGTGGGGTGGCGGTGGGGTTTGGTTTCGGGGGGGGGGGGGGCTTTAAACCTTTTTAGGTGCTCATTTATTTGTCTCAGGAATTTATATGGTGGGATTCAACCGGTAAGAACCGATCCGTTAGTCCAATTTTTTTATCACATTTTTTTTCATTGCTAAATTAAGGAAACATCCTCAAAATCAGTTTATATGTTTTTTCACTGTTAGGCTTATATTTAATACTTTGTCATCAACATTTTAAAACTCTTATAAATATCTTAATCTAGTTTTATCTATCAGTCTATTGTTGTGATTTAACATGAAATAATAAACGAACTGTAGGGACTTCAGTTTTTTTACAACTTGTAAAGCGGTAATGAGGACAGCCAGCCGGTAGTGAGGACAGCCAGCCGGTAATAAGGACAGCCAGCCGGTAACGAGGACAGCCAGCTGGTAATGAGGACAGCCAGCCGGTAATGAGGACATCCAGCCGGTAATGAGGACAGCCAGCCGGTAATGAGGACAGCCAGCCGGTAATAAGGGCAGCCAGTCGGTAATAAATACAGCCAGTCGGTAATAAGGACAGCCAGACGGTAATGAGGACAACCAGCCGGTAGTGAGGACAGCCAGCCGGTAATAAGGACAGCCAGCCGGTAAAGAGGACAGCCAGCTTGTAATGAGAACAGCAGGCCAGTAATGAGGGCAGCCAGTCGGTAATAAGTGCATCTAGCCGATAATAAATACAACCAGCCGGTAATGAGGACATCCAGTCGGTAATGAGGACATCCAGTCGGTAATGAGGGCAGCTAGCCGGTAATGAGGACAGCCAGCCGGTAATGAGGACAGCCAGCCGGCAATGAGGGCAGCCAGAGGACAGCCAGCTGGTAATGAGGACAGCCAGTTGGTAATGAGGACATCCAGTCGGTAATGAGGACAGCTAGCCGGTAATGAGGACAGCCAGCCGGTAATGAGAGCAGTCAGAGGACAGCCAGCCTGTAATGAGGACGGCCAGCCGGTAATGAGGACAGCCAGTCGGTAATGAGGACAGCCAACTGGTAATGAGGACAGCCAACCGGTAATGAGGACAACCAGTCGATTGTTAAATTACTTGAATCCCACCCCACTACTGAATAGGCATATATCTTTTAAACACATTTCAAGTAATATCAATCAACCTCATATTGTTTCTTCCCAGGTGCTGCTGTCCGAAGGTTTTGGGACGTTTGGTTTGGACAGCAAAAAGCACGTGACGAGTTCCTCTGTGTTTGGGATAGCGTCAGTGTCTAAACTGTTCTCCGCCACTCTGCTGGTCAAACTGCTTTATGAGAAAACAAAGTGAGTTTCATTTACTTCATGCTTTTTTTTTTTTTATTTTTTATTTTTTTTTTTTTATTTATTTTTTTTTTTTTTGTTGTTAATATTTCATGTGTTAACAATACTACAATCTAAACAGTAGATGTATTCCAATCGCAATGCTACACATCCTACTGCATGTTTGCTAATTTAATAGGCTCTCTTACGATGTCTCGTTTAACTTATACTTAAAGAATGTTTGTATGAAGCATGGCAATCTACTATGTGTGGTCAGCTAAATGAAACTCTAGCACTGGCTGCTGGATGCTTACATAGCGTTGTTTTTTCATTTATTTTAAAGCTATGTCTTAACACCTCCCGTTCATAGAGTACGTCCAGTTCATAGAGTACGTCCCGTTCATAGAGTACGTCCTGTTCATAGAGTACGTCCTGTTCATAGAGTACGTCCCGTTCATAGAGTACGTCCTGTTCATAGAGTACGTCCTGTTCATAGAGTACGTCCCGTTCATAGAGTACGTCCCGTTCATAGAGTACGTCCCGTTCATAGTGTACGTCCCGTTCATAGAGTACGTCCCGTTCATAGAGTACGTCCCGTTCATAGTGTACGTCCCGTTCATAGAGTACGTCCCGTTCATAGAGTACGTCCCGTTCATAGAGTACGTCCCGTTCATAGTGTACGTCCCGTTCATAGAGTACGTCCCGTTCATAGAGTACGTCCCGTTCATAGTGTACGTCCCGTTCATAGTGTACGTCCAGTTATTTTTTGACAATTTCACCCCCTAAAACCATTTTTTCCCAACTGTCACAAATGTTGAATACTCCCCCACACACATTTTTTTTCCTCCTAAATTTGTCACACTTCAAACTTTTTTTCAAATGTTTACAAAATCTACAACTAATTAACATTCAATCTAAAACAAATTTCACAATTAAAATTAGACAACACTAAGTGACTTTTTTTGTGTGGTCAGAATACATCCAGCACAACAGAAAGTTAAACATCATTGTCGAAATCACCTTTTTTTGAATGATAAAACTTTATAGATGTGTGACGGCCCATATGATCTAGCGCCCCCCCCCCCCCCCCCGTGATGTACTTTATGGACGGCCCTTAAAATGATTGACAATAATTTCCTCACAGTTTAATCAGAATTGTAATTGTTCTTCCCCACACACGTCTGAGTCTATGGCATTGGACTCTTAATGTTTGTTCTGTTTATAAACATACAAATGTTGTACTTCTGGCCCAGCCTCACAGTGGATTCGCCAGTCAGACAGCTTCTGGGGAAGTCGTTCAGCATGCCTGACCCTGTGCGCACGACACAGACAACCTTCACAGACCTGTTGGCTCATAAACTGGGCATACCAGACTACAATCGCCTGAGATTTGATCCAAACCTTACAAGAGAAGCTCTGTTAGAGTAAGCTTATAATATTCATTACAAGATTTAAAAATTTAAAAAACGTTTGAATCAAAATGATAGAAACAGTTGGGCGTTGTGAAATCTGTCATCAATTTATTAAAATTTAACTTTACGATGTCTTCTCCTTCAACGTTACGTGTTATATGTGTACACATTATATAGAATAGGCCAAGAATGGAAAGTGGATGTTGAGAGACCGGGCATTGACTGGAAGCATAACAGGGAGAGTGAAAACTAACTGGTGGATTGATATAGGGAGACTAAGAAATTATTGGTGGATTGATTTAGGGAGACAAAGAAATGATTGGTGGATTTATTTAGTTAGACAAAGAGATGATTGGTGGATTGATTTAGTGAGACAAAGAGATGATTGGTGGATTGATTTAGTGAGACAAAGAAATGATTGGTGGATTGATTTAGGGTGGAAAGGCCAAAATTGATTTATGGATGCGACTATTTGCACCCTGGTGCCAGAAGTGAGAGCTTGGGATTAAAAAACTAAAAAAAATATTATTGTTTGGGTTGTAAGACCAAATTTGGTATCAACTGAAAGATAATTGAAAGGGCTACATGTTTGTAAACTTACTTCTTCAGTTTAACTAAAATAAACTATCTCAAATGGCATTCAAATAGCATCGAGTCTAATGGGACCCGGGTGTGAAAGACGGCGCTGCGTATCCGGATCCATGTTTACAAACATATAGTCCATTCAATTATCTCTCATTCGATACCTCATTTTGTCTTACAAACCCAACAATAATATATTTTAAGTAGTTTTTTAATGCCAAACTCTCACTTCTAGTACCCGGGTACGAATAGCCACTTCGTTGATTTACTGATATAGGGATATTGTGAAATTATTGCTGAGAGGAGTCAGAGCTACTACAAAATGAATTGCATCATAGAAGACAATAATACCATGATAAATCTCAGGATGAATCTGATAATTTATATTTTCCAAATGAAATTTCCAGACGCCTGCAATTTCTAGAAACCAATGAACAGTTCCGTGTGAAATATTACTACAGTAACATCATGTACGGGTTGGTGAGCCGAATTACAGAGATTATTGGTGGCAAGACTTGGGAGGAACTGGTAGATGAGTATCTTTACAAGCCGTTGGAGATGAACAGCTCCACTTTTGCTTCAGTGGCCAACTTTGATGGAGAAGACATGGTGACCCCTTACGCTCATGTGGAGGACCAGTTAATTCCAGTTGATCCGGAGTTTTCTAGGTCTGTTTTGTATTTTATGTTAATCGCTAGATATGAGATAATCCTCAGATTTATTATTATTATTATTATAAGAAGTTTTTTTATAGCGTAGTACCCCAACCTGGGCACACTATGCTGTATATACAATTTAACAACCATAAGCATGAACTTAAAAATTAACATACATTAATTAAATAAAACAAAACAAATGTGTATTCGCCCAACCATTCCATATTTTTTTAATGGACCTGACTTAACATGAAGCGTTCATTTTATACGTAGTCTATTTAAGTTTCCTTTGGCAAATAGGAATCAATTTTGATGATTTTGATCAGAATTTACCGAAATGAGAGAAAAATAAATCCAAACTATTTTGTGAGACACATTGTCAAATAAGTTAAAATTTTAAAGTAAACTTAGTGCATTATACGAAAGTAAACTTAAATTTTTAACAAATTTCCCACCACCCCAAAGAGAATAGGGACTTTTCTTAAACCAACTGGCCATTATTTTTTACATCTGTTTGTACAGTAGTTCATTTCACTCTTCAGACAACAAGAAACATTTATGTTTTATTTACATGTTACAACGTCTTTAAACTCATAGTTACTGAAAGGTGGGAAATTTTACCCGAGGTCACTGATTAATTTTGATTGTTTTCTCTTAATGTCACTGAAACCCAGGAGGTGGGCACAGCTATCTGGTTCAGGTTCAGTTATGACAAGTGCCGATGATATGGCCAGGTGGATGAACTTTCACCTGTTTGATGGCAAAGATGAACGGGGAAACCAAGTGGTCAAGGCGGAACACATTGCCGAGGTTTACAAGGGCAGATTCTTTGTAGGACCAGAGAAAGGCAAAGAAACGAGGTTATCCAAATTTCCTGTCACGTGCACCGATGAGATTTACGCTTTCGGAATTAGAAGAGGATTCTATCGAGGTATTTTAGATTTAGTCGTAACTGTTTAGCTCCTGCAGCCAAAACAATTTTCTAATGGATATGACGTATTTCTATATAATATGTAGGGTGTTAGGCGTTGTTTAGATAAAAGAGGACAGAACAGAATAAAAAAATAGAGAATGGTGGAACAGTACCCTATACTCTTATACTTGACAGCTTATTTACGCAAGGAGCCATTTTTAGAATGAATTTCTATGGGTGAACGTGTTCTGTGAAAGCTGCAGGGCCAGACAAAAATCACTAAAGTTTGAATGAGAGACTCCTTCATGGCTACCAGTAGTGACAAAATGTAGTCTGGGATTCAAAATGTCCTCTGGGATACAAAATGTCCTCTTAGATACAAAATGTCCTCTTGGATACAAAATATCCTCTGGGATACAACCTTTAAGTGAAGCAATGATGTAGATAGGGGGTTAAAGGGTGGGTGGTGGAAGAAGCAATACTGTCCCCTAAATCTGTGAAAATAATTTCTTTATAATATGGAGGAACAGCATTTTGGTCCGAATTTTAAGGGGAAAATTCACCCTGATCGAGCTGATCTTAGTTATCAGTGATGAAGAGGTTGGTATGCATCATCCAAAAAAGATTTCAGTTCTACAACATCATTTTTCTCCAAATAGTTCTTCAGATTTCAATTTTAGGATAGCTTGATTGATATTACTAGCTTTCTTGATAGGTATATTTAATCAGTGTTTGATTTCAGCCAATGAACTCCCACATCAGCAGGTAATAATGAAGCTTAGTATACACTGGCCTCAATTTTTTTTTTTAAATATTTTAAAATTAAATTTATAAAATTTCAGTTTCATGAGCACTTAATTGACTGATGTCTCCCACAGGTTATGAGCGATTAGTTCACACCGGTTCGACAATGGGTTACAGAGCCTACATGGCGCTCCTGCCCGAGCCAAAAATTGGTGTTTTCATTGTGATGACTGGCAAGGATGATGGATACATTTACCGTCATCCGCTACACATGTACCTGATGGATAGAGCCCTGGGTGTGCAATCATGGCTCAACAGCTCAACCCTCTGTACATACCCTGAACCTTGGGAGAAGCGTTCTGCAGTATCCACTCCAAAACTGAATCCAAGTGTTACATTACAGTATGAAACTAATCAGTATGAGGTATGAAGATTAATGATGTCATCAGTTTATCATAAAGTTGTAAAAGATATATAGCAAGAAATAGGTGTCATATTTATTTAATTAAGTTTTATAATTGTATTTATCATTATATGTGATGATAAGATCATACTTTCAAGGGGAATAAGTGGGGGTGGACTGAATGCTTTTAGGTTGGAAAAATTTATAAAATATTGACTTTTTTTTACGTTGGCACAAAATTGTAATTTATCATCATGAATTTGACTTATAAATTATTTCCAAATTTCTTATAATCAGAATGAATGGTTTTAAAAACCTTCTTTAAAAAAAAAAAAAAACTGGGCCACAATAGAATGAATATGTTACATTTAAACATGTGAGTCAATATTTAACCGGATGAAATTGGTCCAAAGGCATCATTTAAATTTAGCTACATTGTAATCATAAAATATTTACAAAAAACAACACTTATTCAAATAATTTAGATTAGTTATAAGCAGTATTCAAAGTCCTACTATTATGCAAAGAATTAATTAACCTCACCAAGGTGTTGTGAAATCAAAAACATTATCTGCGTTTTACATATTTTTTGTAACAGGGCAAATTGAAATTGCCTAATCCTATAAAAAAATATATTAAAAATTTTTTTTAAAAAAAGGAAAGATTGCATAACTATTTTACTAAAAAAAAGTGCATTTTTTTAGATCAACATCATCATGTCCCTTAGTCCTTGGACCGTTGGGGCGCCACAGCTGACATGAAAACTATCCTTATCCATTCCTCTGTCTTCTGCACTATGCATAGCATCGACTAGTTTTAGTCCTGTCCACTCTTTGATGTTGTCTTCCCATCTTTTTCTTTGTCTTTTTCTTCTTCTCCCTCCTCTAGTTGTGCCCTTCATGATTTCTTTGGCGAGCCCTTGTTTTCTTGTCTTATTTTAGATGGAACTGCCAAATCAGAGTGTAAACTAAATGCTCCAATTATGACCTGAGAACAAAACCAATTTAACAAAGACTCTCAATATTTTGGCTTTAAAATCAAGTTCTGTGAAGTAAAATTGAAATGAAGTAAAAACTATAACACAAAGTTGTTTAACAAGGCATTCAAGTAACCATCAAACATATTCACACATACCAATTAAATAAATCTAAATAATCTAAATTTGATAAAATTTTTAATTTTAAATTGCTGCTAGGTCTTGTAAACAGATTCCAGTTTGAGAGAAAATTGCTTCAAACAGATTTTTGTTTTCTTGTTGTTCTTAAAATGATTGAATTTAATCCTACAAAAATGATGTTAAAATGCTATGTTAATTTAATATTTTGCTTCCAGGGTTTATACCACAATGAAGTCTTTGGCTTTATGACTGTTAGCTACAAGAGTACTCATCAAGCACTTTTCTTGACCTATGGCTGGGGTCAATGGAGACTGTATTCTATCTCTACCGGGACAACCGAGACATTTTATGCAAAGGGACACGGTATCAACAATGTGTTTGATATCACCCCCATCCACTTTGTGCCTGCAGATAACAAGACTATTGTAGCAATCAAGGCTACTGGTCTGATGGCTTCCATTCCACCTACATTTTTTAAAGTCAACAATGAGAAAGATATTGCAAAAAATGGCATAGCTGTAATAATACTTTCAAAGACTAGTTTCTTCATGGCAATTTTAACTTTTAATTTGTTCTTTTTATGAATATGATTTGGATAAATGGATGTTAATACTTAAAAACAAATGATAAGGAGAATTTTTTTTCTAAATTTTTTGATGAACTCAAGAGTTGTTTTTTTTAAAAATATTTTTTTAAATACATCATTTATGATGCCTGATACAAATTTGCCAACTCAAAATATAAACAGTGAAGAAATTCAATAACTCCTAATTAGTTGAAATCAGTTGGTTAAGAAGGTGTAATAATTTTAATGTTTTTATCATGTTTCCAGTTATTATAATTAAAGGTGTTTTTAATTTTAAAAAATGCTTTTGAGTTGAACGTGGGACTTTTTAAATCACCTCCGTGGATGCCGTTGATGGTAGTAGGGCTGTTGAAGTGGAAAAAGTTTTAGTTGCATCAGATGTTGAAGCTTCACGTGGGATTAAGGTGTGGTGGTAGAAAACATGGTGGCAGAAGATGGGGTGAAAGAATAGGTGGCAGAAGTAAACCTTGGCAGATTTAGCTTGTGGTATGTGTGACAGTGATGACAAAGTTGTTAGAGGTGGCTGAGAGTCTTACTCTGGTAAGGTCAGGGCAAGCTTTTCAGATGGTCCTGAGAACTGTTAAGGGATAAGGGATATTTTAGAGATTGAGAATCAGAAAGTAGACTCTAGAGAGTATGGGGTAAGAGATGTAGGAGAGAGGGAATAAATACGGGATAAAGGATAAAAGGATATAGAGCAGTCGAGCATGATGAGGATTGGGTAGGTGTATAAACAAATTAAAAGGATTTTTTTGTTTAAAAATATTCCAGTAAATTGGTCACTGACATTTTCTGCAGATTGAATGAATTCAGCTGATCCGATAAACTTAAAAGTAAATATAAAAGTCATGAGTAATGGGAGACATCTATTTCAACAAAATGTACACATACTTCATTTATATTTGTAACACTCCTGACGTGTATACTAAGGGATCTGTTCATTTTTAAATACATGAAATATTGCTGGTGAACATTCGGCTTTTTTCAAATTTAAATAATTTGCACCTCAGCTACTTGAAACTCACATTTCTCTAAGTCCGCGGTTCTCAACCTGTGGGTTGCGACCCCTTCGAGGGTCGAACGACCCTTACACAGGGGTCGCCTAACACCATAGGCAAACACATAATTATGAAGTAGTAACGAAAACGATTTTTTGTCAGGGGTCACGGCATCATGAGGAAATGTATTAAAGGGTCGCTGGCATTTGGAAGATTGAGAACCACTGCTCTAAGTAGTCACTCTTATTTCCGGTTTTAAGAAAGTATGAACAATTTATAATTCACATATTTAACAGACTTCCACAAATTTCTAATGAAAGAAATGGCTTCAAATAGTTTAAATATGTTGCACATCACAACTTTGATCACCTTATAATATGTATCCGAACACCCCCCCCCCTGGCTACGTTACGGCTACATCATGGTTATATCATAGCTGCATTTACATGTAAACGCAAAATGTAAATGAACAGCATGAAGAATGATTCAATACAATAAAATATTGCTTGGTGTTGATTCTTGACTTGAGGTATCATACAGACTACGTATAGTCAATTTATGAATATTCTATTTGTTTTCTCATTTCTTTTTATGATCAATGTACATGTGTCTTCTCATGATCAATGTACATGTGTCTTCTCATGATCAATGTACATGTGTCTTCTCATGATCAATGTACATGTGTCTTCTCATGATCAATGTACATGTGTCTTCTCATGATCAATGTACATGTGTCTTCTCATGATCAATGTTCATGTGTCTTCTCATGATCAATGTACATGTGTCTTCTCATGATCAATGTACATGTGTCTTCTCATGATCAATGTACATGTGTCTTCTCATGATCAATGTACATGTGTCTTCTCATGATCAATGTACATGTGTCTTCTTATGCTCAATGTACATGTGTCTTCTCATGATCAATGTACATGTGTCTTCTCATGATCAATGTACATGTGTCTTCTCATGATCAATGTACATGTGTCTTCTCATGATCAATGTACATGTGTCTTCTCATGATCAATGTACATGTGTCTTCTTATGATCAATGTACATGTGTCTTCTCATGATCAATGTACATGTGTCTTCTCATGATCAATGTACATGTGTCTTCTCATGATCAATGTACATGTGTCTTCTCATGATCAATGTACATGTGTATTCTCATGATCAATGTACATGTGTCTTCTCATGATCAATGTACATGTGTCTTCTCATGATCAATGTACATGTGTCTTCTCATGATCAATGTACATGTGTCTTCTTATGATCAATGTACATGTGTCTTCTCATGATCAATGTACATGTGTCTTCTTATGATCAATGTACATGTGTCTTCTCATGATCAATGCACCTGTGTCTTCTCATGATCAATGTACATGTGTCTTCTCATGATCAATGTACATGTGTCTTCTTATGATCAATGTACATGTGTCTTCTCATGATCAATGTACATGTGTTTTCTTATGCTCAATGTACATGTGTCTTCTCATGATCAATGCACCTGTGTCTTCTCATGATCAATGTACATGTGTCTTCTCATGATCAATGTACATGTGTCTTCTTATGATCAATGTACATGTGTCTTCTCATGATCAATGCACCTGTGTCTTCTCATGAGCAATGTACATGTGTCTTCTCATGATCAATGTACATGTGTCTTCTCATGATCAATGTACATGTGTCTTCTCATGCTCAATGTACATGTGTCTTCTCATGATCAATGTACATGTGTCTTCTCATGATCAATGCACCTATGTCTTCTTATGTTCAATGTACATGTGTCTTCTCATGATCAATGTACCTATGTCTTCTTATGCTCAATGTACATGTGTCTTCTCATGATCAATGCACCTATGTCTTCTTATGCTCAATGTACATGTGTCTTCTCATGATCAATGCACCTATGTCTTCTTATGCTCAATGTACATGTGTCTTCTTATGCTCAATGTACATGTGTCCTCTTATGTTCAATGTACATGTGTCTTCTTATGCTCAATGTACATGTGTCTTCTCATGATCAATGCACCTATGTCCTCTTATGTTCAATGTACATGTGTCTTCTTATGCTCAATGTACATGTGTCTTCTCATGATCAATGTACATGTGTCTTCTCATGATCAATGCACCTATGTCTTCTTATGTTCAATGTACATGTGTCTTCTCATGATCAATGTACCTATGTCTTCTTATGCTCAATGTACATGTGTCTTCTCATGATCAATGCACCTATGTCTTCTTATGCTCAATGTACATGTGTCTTCTCATGATCAATGCACCTATGTCTTCTTATGCTCAATGTACATGTGTCTTCTTATGCTCAATGTACATGTGTCCTCTTATGTTCAATGTACATGTGTCTTCTTATGCTCAATGTACATGTGTCTTCTCATGATCAATGCACCTATGTCCTCTTATGTTCAATGTACATGTGTCTTCTTATGCTCAATGTACATTTTTCTTCTCATGATCAATGCACCTATGTCTTCTTATGCTCAATGTACATATGTCCTCTTATGTTCAATGTACATGTGTCTTCTCATGATCAATGCACCTATGTCTTCTTATGCTCAATGTACATGTGTCTTCTTATGCTCAATGTAAATGTGTCTTCTCATGATCAATGCACCTATGTCTTCTCATGATCAATGCACCTATGTCTTCTTATGCTCAATGTACATGTGTCTTCTTATGCTCAATGTACATGTGTCTTCTTATGCTCAATGTACATGTGCCCTCTTATGTTCAATGTACATGTGTCTTCTTATGCTCAATGTACATGTGTCTTCTTATGCTCAATGTACATGTGTCTTCTCCTTTCATACCATTGAACATGATCATCATGCTGGCTGAACCTGTGAATAGCACAATCACTGCAAATAGCACCACTTTGGATTGGTCCGAAGAGTTTGAGCTAAGCATTGTTTTTACTGCAATTGTCAAACGTGTTTGGGAGCCGCAGGTCTGTCTGATCTTATCGCAGTTTAACGACTGTTGATCATGAGTTTAAAAGCCTGCACAACAGGTTCAAGTTAAAAAACTTTTTAAATTGTGCCCTAACATATATTTAAATTGTTACAAAAAAACAACAAATTCTGTTATTTATGTAATAAATGAACATACTCATTTAGTTATAATTTGTTTTTAATTAAGATGAAAAAAAGGAGAAGATTAAGGCCTAGTAAAACTCAATCAGCGTCTGGGAATTGATCACCAAACACGATATCCTCTAGCGTTTACTCTACCACGATACAACAAAGATCATGTCTAGATCATTACCACATCTCAAGACCAGGCCAAGGCTCTTTTTTTGTCGCACTGTACGCTGGCCAAGGTCCATGGTTTTGTTAGGTACACCGCCATGGTGTACGCTGGCCAAGGTCCATGGTTTTGTTAGGTACACCGCCGTGGTGTACGCTGGCCTAGATCCATGGTTTTGTTAGGTACATCGCCATGGTGTACGCTGGCCAAGGTCCATGGTTTTGTTAGGTACACCGCCGTGGTGTACGCTGGCCAAGGTCCATGGTTTTGTTAGGTACATCGCCATGGTGTACGCTGGCCAAGGTCCATGGTTTTGTTAGGTACATCGCCATGGTGTACTCTGGCCTAGGTCCATGGTTTTGCTAGGTACACCGTCGTGGTGTACGCTGGCCTAGGTCCATGGTTTTGCTAGGTACACCGCCGTGGTGTACGCTGGCCTAGGTCCATGGTTTTGCTAGGTACACCGCCGTGGTGTACGCTGGCCAAGGTCCATGGTTTTGCTAGGTACACCGCCGTGGTGTACGCTGGCCTAGGTCCATGGTTTTGCTAGGTACACCGCCGTGGTGTACGCTGGACTAGGTCCATGGTTTTGTTAGGTACACCGCCGTGGTGTACGCTGGCCTAGGTCCATGGTTTTGTTAGGTACATCGCCGTGGTGTACGCTGGCCAAGGTCCATGGTTTTGTTAGGTACACCGCCGTGGTGTACGCTGGCCAAGGTCCATGGTTTTTTAGGTACATCGCCATGGTGTACGCTGGCCAAGGTCCATGGTTTTGTTAGGTACATCGCCATGGTGTACGCTGGCCAAGGTCCATGGTTTTGTTAGGTACATCGCCATGGTGTACGCTGGCCTAGGTCCATGGTTTTGCTAGGTACACCGCCGTGGTGTACGCTGGCCTAGGTCCATGGTTTTGTTAGGTACATCGCCATGGTGTACGCTGGCCTAGGTCCATGGTTTTGCTAGGTATACCGCCGTGGTGTACGCTGGCCTAGGTCCATGGTTTTGCTAGGTACACCGCCGTGGTGTACGCTGGCCAAGGTCCATGGTTTTGCTAGGTACACCGCCGTGGTGTACGCTGGCCTAGGTCCATGGTTTTGCTAGGTACACCGCCGTGGTGTACGCTGGCCAAGGTCCATGGTTTTGCTAGGTACACCGCCGTGGTGTACGCTGGCCTAGGTCCATGGTTTTGTTAGGTACATCGCCATGGTGTACGCTGGCCTAGGTCCATGGTTTTGCTAGGTACACCGCCGTGGTGTACGCTGGCCTAGGTCCATGGTTTTGCTAGGTACACCGCCGTGGTGTACGCTGGCCAAGGTCCATGGTTTTGCTAGGTACACCGCCGTGGTGTACGCTGGCCTAGGTCCATGGTTTTGCTAGGTACACCGCCGGGGTGTACGCTGCATTGTTTTGAAAGTCACTCTATTTTCACGGAGTTTTTTTTAAAATCCACTTAATTTTGATAGATTAACCCCAACCCCCTCTCCACCATTTCTTTTTTGTTTATAACATCATATTAACTCTTAGCATCGTAGCGTTCTGTAAACCATATAGCAGAGTATTTGAATGCTATTCTCAAACCAAACTTCTAACGAGCAATTTTTTTAATGTCACCCGTACGTCACAATATGACGATGGTGGACGATATCACAAGGCCTGGGATTTTTATAAAAGGAATATAAGCTGGTTCCCTAGACAGCAAATCGCCTCTCTCAACACACCTGGATAACCCAAGAGAACACCATACGTGGATGATACAGCTTGGCATCAGTGGTATCGCAGGAGTTTGTATTTTTCGTTGTATTAATGTATACGCCTACAGGACTCCTATCGTGTATATCATATTTTAAACACCACAATCATGTTTTATAAAAATTTTGATGCACAAAATAGCCTCTCTGGGGAAACTTGTGCACACGCAATCAATGCATTTTAAAAATTGATTCATTATTATTTTAGTTGGGGGAGGGGGGGGGGGGGTTAGAGCGTCAGCCACGTGACTATTGATTTTTTGCTTCAGTAATTACAATTTATGGATATTCCCAGAGATATTCCGAAACTTTTTACGAACCCAAACAAAAACCTCGATCCATGAAACCGTATTACGTCACAGATACACTTAAAACGTCACTACTAGATGTGTTCTTAAACAATGGGAACTACAAGCAAAATAGGACTGAATGGTACCTTGACATGACACGTCGCTATTAACTTGTCTTAGATGGGCTTGTAATCGCTGGGGTCTCAGTAACTCTTCCAGTTCCCGCACGGAGTCGAAGTGAGCGCGACCTTTGAACCATGTTTCGGCCAAAATGGTTGTTCTCTGTGTTACTACTGGGAGTATACATCCCCGCCATGGTCGTCTCGCAAGTTGTGGGTCCTCCGGAATCGAATGCAAATGAAAGCAGTCATACCGTGGCGTTCGATGTTGACGAAATCGGTACAGTTATTGAGACCTCGCTGGGGTGCCATGAGAACCCGGCGTTAGCCGTGTCTGTCGTGAAAGACGGGAAAGTAAGTAGCCAGTCATCTTATCTTAAATTTAGGTAATCTTAATGTCGTTTAGTTTGGCAAGTGACTTGCACGACTTTTGTCCTACGGCCAATGCTCCGAGGCCCATTAGAAAACAGGGCTAATTCAGACTATTGGTGCCATTAGGGATACATTTTGGGTTCAGGTTAGGTCTATGGATACAATTAGGGTTCAGGTTAGGTTTAGGGATACATTTAGGGTTCAGGTTAGGTTTAGGGATACATTTTGGGATTTAGGTTAGGTTTGGTGACAGTGAATTATAAAAGTTCTCGATCGCGGCAACCAAAATGTCAGCAGTGTGATATGTCACGGCACCAATTGTCTGAATTTACCGAAAACAGCTTCAGAATTAAACGGTTTTCTGTTGGTTGTTGTTTCAAAGCAATTATACATCTGGCATTATTATTGACTTTTGTATGGTTCATATACTACAGTAGACTACATTACACTATTTATTTACTTCATAAATAAGTTACTGCAGTAGCCCCTATTCGTCTTTTAAAAGTAATAGGGCGTATGTGTAAGGCTGTATCTAATCTCTTTATAGTCTGAACAAGGAGGCTCTTAAGGTATTAATAACGGGGAGAGAGTGCAATCAGGTTAGAAAAAAAGGATAAGAACGAAACCTGGAAAAGGACGCAACAAAACCACTTTTGTGAACCACTGTTATTTTTAGATGACGTAGTGATGATACAAAAGAAAAAAAGGTTTGAGGTATGTTAGAGCTGGAGAACCAGAACAAAACGAGAAATCATTTGGCTCCAATCACTTCATTTGGCTCCTGTCACTTCATTTGGCTTCAATCACTTCATTTGGCTTCAATCACTTCCTTTGGCTCCAATCATTTCATTTGGCTCCAATCATTTCATTTGGCTCCAATCACATCCTTTGGCTCCAATCACTTCATTTGGCTCCAATCGCTTCATTTGGCTCCAGTCACTTCATTTGGCTACAATCACTTCATTTGGCTCCAGTCATTTCATTTGGCTCAAATCACTTCATTTGGCTTCAATCACTTCATTTGGCTCCAGTCACTTCATTTGGCTTCAATCACTTCATTTGGCTTCAATCACTTCATTTGGCTCCAGTCACTTCATTAGGCTCCAATCACTTCATTTGGCTTCAATCACTTCATTTGGCTCCAATCACTTCATTTGGCTCCAGTCACTTCATTTGGCTTCAATCACTTCATTTGGCTCCAGTCACTTCATTTGGCTCCAGTCACTTCATTTGGCTTCAATCACTTCATTTGGCTCCAGTCACTTCATTTGGCTTCAATCACTTCATTTGGCTCCAGTCACTTCATTTGGCTCCAGTCACTTCATTTGGCCCCAGTCACTTCATTTGGCTTCAATCACTTCATTTGGCTTCAATCACTTCATTTGGTTTCAATCACTTCATTGGCTTCAATCACTTCATTTGGCTTCAATC
This sequence comes from Omphiscola glabra, assembly GCA_964017045.1. Lineage (NCBI taxonomy): Eukaryota > Metazoa > Mollusca > Gastropoda > Lymnaeidae > Omphiscola > Omphiscola glabra. The sequence goes on from OZ024794.1 coordinate 60,109,661, forward strand.
ACTTCATTTGGCTTCAATCACTTCATTTGGCTCCAGTCACTTCATTTGGCTCCAGTCATTTCATTTGGCTTCAATCACTTCATTTGGCTTCAATCACTTCATTTGGCTTCAATCACTTCATTTGGCTTCAATCACTTCATTTGGCTCCAATCACTTCATTTGGCTGCAATCACTTCATTTGGCTCCAATCTCTTCATTTGGCTCCAATCACTTCATTTGGCTGCAATCACTTCATTTGGCTTCAATCACTTCATTTGGCTTCAATCACTTCCTTTGGCTCCAATCACTTCATTTGGCTCAAATCACTTCATTTGGCTGCAATCACTTCATTTGCGAAAAAAAAGAACTCGAGTTAAAATAAAATGAAAAGCTCAGCTGTCAAAAGTAAGAACTCAGGACTAGCAGACTTTCTTAAAGATTGCCTTAAAAATGAGGCCTTTTATTAATAAAAAATGTAGGTACAGTTTATTCTAGAATTGATTCAATAATCTCTTTAAAAATTTAAATGTTTATTTTAATGGTTTACTTTAATGCCATAAACTTGGCTTTGTTACCTAATAGAAGTTAGTGGGAGACTACAAAAATTGAGCTGGATCTAAAAGCGCGTCATCATTTAACTGAAAAATTAGAAACTCATTTTCCAGGTCGGATGTTGTTCTTCTGTTTGGATCTTTTAAATTGGAGGTTTCATTTACTGTCTTTTTTGTGTGACAGTCAGAAAGTGCAGTTGGGTAGACCCTGCTTGCCTAAATTTCATTTTAGTTACTTGGCAACCCATGCCCACAGCTCAGTGCCTGCCCACAGCTCAGTGCCTGCCCACACCTCAGTGCCTGCCCACAGCTCAATGCCTGCCCACAGCTCAGTGCCTGCCAACAGCTCAGTGCCTGCCCACAGCTCAATGCCTGCCTACAGCTCAGGGCCTGCCTACAGCTCAGTGCCTGCCCACAGCTCAATGCCTGCCTACAGCTCAGTGCCTGCCTACAGCTCAGTGCCTGTCAACTGCTCAGTGCCATTATCAAGATAGTATTAAGCCCCAAATCTAATAAAGCTTTGAGGATCTCCGTGTCATGAATAATCTCGGTGTCTTGAATGATCTCTGTGTTTTAAATGATCTCCATGTCTGGAATGATCTCCGTGTCCTGGAGTATCTCAGTGTCTTGAATGATATCCGTGTCCTGGAGTATCTCAGTGTCTTGAATGATATCCGTGTCCTGGAGGATCTCAGTGTCTTGAATGATATCCGTGTCCTGGAGGATCTCAGTGTCTTGAATGATATCCGTGTCCTGGAGTATCTCAGTGTCTTGAATGATATCCGTGTCCTGGAGTATCTCAGTGTCTTGAATGATATCCGTGTCCTGGAGTATCTCAGTGTCTTGAATGATATCCGTGTCCTGGAGTATCTCAGTGTCTTGAATGATATCCGTGTCCTGGAGTATCTCAGTGTCTTGAATGATATCCGTGTCCTGGAGTATCTCAGTGTCTTGAATGATCTCCGTGTCCTGGAGGATCTCAGTGTCTTGAATGATATCCGTGTCCTGGAGTATCTCAGTGTCTGGAATGATCTCCATATCCTGGAGTATCTCAGTGTCTTGAATGATATCCGTGTCCTGGAGTATCTCAGTGTCTTGAATGATATCCGTGTCCTGGAGTATCTCAGTGTCTTGAATGATCTCCGTGTCCTGGAGTATCTCAGTGTCTTGAATGATCTCCATGTCCTGGAGTATCTCAGTGTCTTGAATGATCTCCGTGTCCTGGAGTATCTCAGTGTCTTGAATGATATCCGTGTCCTGGAGTATCTCAGTGTCTTGAATGATATCCGTGTCCTGGAGTATCTCAGTGTCTTGAATGATATCCGTGTCCTGGAGGATCTCAGTGTCTTGAATGATATCCGTGTCCTGGAGTATCTCAGTGTCTTGAATGATCTCCATATCCTGGAGTATCTCAGTGTCTTTAATGATCTCCATATCCTGGAGGATCTCAGTGTCTTGAATGATCTCCGTGTCCTGGAGGATCTGCGTGTGTAAAAAAAGTGCACCAAAATTTTTTTCAAAATTTAAGAACTTTAATCTGCGTTCCTTCACATTTCTTAATTGAAAAACATTGAAAGATCCATTATGTCGTTTTAATTTATTTTTGTATTTTGTTTGTCTTGTGCTCCATTATGAATGGGTTTTTTTTTAGCCCCCTTCGAAAAATTATGGACTGTATCATTAAAGGTAAATCCGGGTCTGGTTGAACACTACCATAAAAAACTTGTTGAACTCTTTGCAACCAACAAAAGTAGAATAAGTCGTTGTGACATGTAAGTTTGCTAAGAAAATGTTCACGGTGGGCATGAAACTTTAAATGGTCAAATGTATTGACATTTACTCTGGTCCAATGTATTGACATTTACTCTGGTCCAATGTATTGACATTTACTCTTGTGCTAATCACTTAAAGATTTACAGTAATATCATACTCCGAATCGTATTTTTCTATTTCAAGATTCTGATGTCTAAAGGGTTTGGAACGTTTGGTTTGGAAAATTCGAAAAAGGTCGAAAGCTCATCTGTATTTGGGGTAGCATCTCTAACAAAATTATTTTCCGCTACGCTGCTTATCAAAATGCTTTATGAGAAGACAAAGTGAGTGCATTTGTGGTGTGCAGTTTACAATACCAGTACATTTACAGACGTGTGTTTGTGATTGTGAAGATAACTGTTTAATACCCCATTGGTCATTCATCATACCCATCTTGGTAAGTTACTATAGATACATTTTATATTATTCAAATTTTGTATATTTTTATGAAAAGTAATAAAATAAACTACTATTTGCTATTTTATTCATTGTTTTGTTATCTTCAAGATATTTTATTTTTATATTTGTGTATACTGTTTTTCAGTCCTTTGTGTTACGTCTGCTATTATAACGAGCACTGTATAGACAAGCAAAATTTGTTAAATCCAATAACCTTACGTAACACCCTGTAAACGATGGATATGACTTCCGATCATTAGGTGTCATTGCGTTTTTTTTTTTTAAAGTTTATTTATCGACCTCTTTGTGCTGTTTTACAGTTAGTCAGTTCCAATATCAAGACACGTTTCTAGCCTATGTACATGTATTATATTTTAATTTGTGTTTATAAACAACCTTTTTTTTTCCGGCCCAGCCTCACAGTGGATTCCCCTATCAGACAGCTTCTTGGGAAGTCGTTCAACATGTCTGACCCTGTCCGCACGAACGAGATAACATTCACAGACCTATTGGCTCATAAAGTGGGCATACCAGACTACAACTTTCTGAGATTCGACCCAAACTTTACAAGAGACACTCTTTTAGAGTAAGTCTCTTGATTTTTTTATACCAACTAGAAATATTTAAATGTTCACCCTATGTATATAATAGACTCCGTTTCCGGAAATTTGTTTGAAAGAAATTTCGTCGACGGCAAATTGATCGACGGAAATTTGATCGAACGGAAATTTGGTCGAATCTATTGTTCAGTTAACACGTTAAAAGTTCACGTAAAATCTTTTTGAACGCACTATACTATGTAGTAAAACAAAATAATGCGGTATGTGGAGAATGAGTGATATTTGGAGAATGAGTGATATGTGGAGAATGGGTGATATGTGGAGAATGGGTGATATGTGGAGAATGAGTGATATGTGGAGAATGAGTGATATGTGGAGAATGAGTGGTATGTGGAGAATGAGTGGTATGTGGAGAATGAGTGGTATGTGGAGAATGAGTGGTATGTGGAGAATGAGTGGTATGTGGAGAATGAGTGGTATGTAGAGAATGATTGGTATGTGGAGAATGAGTGGTATGTGGAGAATGAGTGGTATGTGGAGAATAAGTGGTATGTGGAGAATGAGTGGTATGTGGAGAATGAGTGGTATGTGGAGAATGAGTGGTATGTGGAGAATGAGTGGTATGTGGAGAATGAGTGGTATGTGGAGAATGAGTGGTATGTGGAGAATGAGTGGTATGTGGAGAATGAGTGGTATGTAGAGAATGATTGGTATGTGGAGAATGAGTGGTATGTGGAGAATGAGTGGTATGTGGAGAATGATTGGTATGTGGAGAATGAGTGGTATGTGGAGAATGAGTGGTATGTAGAGAATGAGTGGTATGTAGAGAATGAGTGGTATGTGGAGAGTGAGTGGTATGTGGAGAATGAGTGGTATGTAGAGAATGAGTGGTATGTAGAGAATGAGTGATATGTGGAGAATGAGTGGTATGTAGAGAATGAGTGGTATGTAGAGAATGAGTGGTATGTGGAGAATGAGTGGTATGTAGAGAATGAGTGGTTTCTACAGACAATGAGTGGTATGTAGAGAATGAGTGGTATGTGGAGAATGAGTGGTATGTGGAGAATGAGTGGTATGTAGAGAATGAGTGGTATGTAGAGAATGAGTGGTATGTGGAGAGTGAGTGGTATGTGGAGAATGAGTGGTATGTAGAGAATGAGTGGTATGTAGAGAATGAGTGGTATGTGGAGAATGAGTGGTATGTAGAGAATGAGTGGTTTCTACAGACAATGAGTGGTATGTAGAGAATGAGTGGTATGTGGAGAATGAGTGGTATGTAGAGAATGAGTGGTTTCTACAGACAATGAGTGGTATGTAGAGAATGAGTGGTATGTGGAGAATGAGTGGTATGTAGAGAATGAGTGGTTTCTACAGACAATGAGTGGTATGTAGAGAATGAGTGGTATGTGGAGAATGAGTGGTATGTAGAGAATGAGTGGTTTCTACAGACAATGAGTGGTATGTAGAGAATGAGTGGTATGTGGAGAATGAGTGGTTTCTACAGACAATGAGTGGTATGTAGAGAATGAGTGGTATGTAGAGAATGAGTGCTATGTGGAGAATGAGTGGTATGTGGAGAATGAGTGGTATGTAGAGAATGAGTGGTATGTGGAGAATGAGTGATATGTAGAGAATGAGTGGTATGTAGAGAATGAGTGGTATGTAGAGAATGAGTGGTATGTGGAGAATGAGTGGTATGTGGAGAATGAGTGGTATGTGGAGAATGAGTGATATGTAGAGAATGAGTGGTATGTGGAGAATGAGTGATATGTAGAGAATGAGTGGTATGTAGAGAATGAGTGGTATGTAGAGAAGGAGTGGTATGTGGAGAATGAGTGGTATGTGGAGAATGAGTGGTATGTGGAGAATGAGTGGTATGTGGAGAATGAGTGATATGTAGAGAATGAGTGGTATGTAGAGAATGATTGGTATGTGGAGAATGATTGGTATGTGGAGAATGAGTGGTATGTGGAGAATGATTGATATGTGGAGAATGAGTGGTATGTAGAGAATGAGTGATATGTGGAGAATGATTGGTATGTAGAGAATGAGTGGTATGTAGAGATAGTGCAGTGATTAAGTGGAGACGTAGAAATTTAGCAGAGTTACATCAAATATTATAATAGTTATCAGTTGCATGCATGTGAATTCTCTAGAGAAATAAGTATCTCAAATCTAAACATATTTGCCCATTCAACTCCTTAGACGCCTTCGACTCTTGCAAACCAACCAGCAGTTCCGGGTCAAATATTATTACAGCAACATCATGTACGGATTGGTCAGCTACATCACAGAGGTCATCGGCGGCAAGTCTTGGGAAAAACTGGTAGATGAGCACCTTTACAAGCCGCTGGGCATGAAGAGTTCGACTTGTGCTTCAGTGGCAAACTTTGAAAAAGCAGATATGGTGGTTCCGTATGCTGATGTGTTGGGAAAGTTAGAACGAGTCAATCCTGAATTTTCCAGGTCTGTTCTCAATTTCTGACGTCTAATATTTTTGTGATAACACACATGGCTATTTCACACTATTAGTGCCCAGCGTTATTGTTTATGGTTCAGACTAGGTTTAGGGTTATCTTTTTTTTTTAGAGCTTTAGGGATAGATTTAGGGTTCAGGTTAGGTTTAGGGATTCATTTAGGACATTTTTTCATTGTTATTTAACGTTTTATTCTTAATTTTACGGGTCACGGCAACGAAGATGGGGGGCCGTGTGAGACATGGCGGAACTGATTCTTGGAATTTACCACACACACTCCTAGAGAAAGATAAAAGAAATTTAATTTCTCTTCCATGGCTTAATGCTTCAATTTTGTTAAAAGTTCCAAGAGCGTTAAATACTGAAATAATGATATTGTTGAAATCATCAGGATAATTTTGTACTAGTTTGTTTACTTTGTTTCTTTTCCTTATAAGTTTGAAGACCTCTTCATACATGTTTTCTTTACAAAATCGTTTTGCTACTGAAAGGCATGCATCAATTTAACTAACAATGGATGAGTCTCTTTATTTATTGGAATATTAGTTCTCTCTAGAATTCATTGATAAATTTTGATTATTTGCTCTTAATTTCACTGAAACCCAGGAGGTGGGCACAATTATCTGGTTCGGGTTCAGTTATGTCGAGTGCCGATGATATGGCCAAATGGATGAACTTTCACTTGTTTGATGGCAAAGACGCTCTAGGAAACGAAGTGGTCAAGGCTAAAGATATTGCCGAGGTTTACAAGGGCAGATTCTTTGTAGGGCCAGAGACAGGAAAGGAAACGAGGCTAGCGAAATATCCTGTTACAAGTACTGATGAGATTTATGCATTTGGAGTTAGAAGGGGATTCTATAGAGGTATTTTAGATGATTTAGTGACTAAATTAATACTTTTTTTAAAAAAATAACACCTTTTGTTGTACAGTAATTTTGACCTAAATTTCCAGGAAACATCCTAGGATCAAGGGGTAGACCTTGCCAAATTTAGTTGCGATCCATCTATCTAATGCAGTGTTTCCCAAACGTTTCTAAATTATAATATGAGTCATTTCGTAGCCCCAACGAATTATATGACGCAGTTGGAACTCCTTACATTTTTAAAAATTAAGTTTTGCTACTCCTATTTAAAATAGTGGACTTAAAATGTATTGCTATAATTTACAAAAAAAATCCTATAATATTAAAATAAAGAGGAACCTCGGATAGCGAACTTATTCCATGAGTTGGTTTTTGAATCGAAACGGTCAAAGAGTTGCTAATCGAAACGGGCAAAGAGTTGCTAATCGAAACGGCCAAAGAGTTGCTAACCGAAACGATTTTTCTCATTGAAATCAATTTCAGTTCATTTAATCTGTTGCAGATTTAGAAATATGATATTATCCGCATTTCAACGTGTTTTTCTGTAATGAAAAATACATAATCAAATGTTAAAAATGCTTAATTATGGAGATATTACATTAAAAAAAAACTAAAACAGTACTGCCATTATCAGATCTTGTTTTAGTATAATTTCTTTCTTTTCGCCCACATTAACACGGATCGTGTTAATAACACATTTCTCTTTAGGCGTCATAATGCGTCATTATGAGGGCTACATAACACCAAAAAGGGCAAATATAAACAAAAAGCAGTGTTTTTTTTTAACACAGCACCAACGATGTTGAACGCGCCTATGCAACCCTGGGCCGCTTGGGATTCTATGTACAGGGGTATGCGTATGTTCGTACCCCAAAGTATCGTTCGTTAACCGAAACCTGACAAACAATCGGCAGAAGCGGCACTGAGCACGGAGCTCTTGGCCGTTAACCGAAACAGAAATTGCGAAAAACCTTGGTCGTTAACGATTTGCTCGTTGACAGTCGTTTTCCGAAGTTCCGCTGTAATAAAATAAATGTCTCTGTAGTAGTTTTGGTTAAACTTCAAACCGATTTTACTCCATTGGTAAACCCCCCCCCCCCCCAATTTTCTAACTCGAAGTGATGCCTAAAGGAACAACTACCAATGAATAAATTATATATCAATGTATATAAAACTCTTACTAAATAAGGATCCTAATAAGGTACTGCTTGAAAAAAAAATAATCGGCTTATTATTGAAATAATTGTTTCATTTGTATTTTGATTATTTGTTTTAATTTTAAATTTAATTGCGTAATAAATTCTAAGGGTCTCGTGAAAACTTGTATTCTTAAAATGCTTATAATGGGGTATGACCCCCTCTCCTCCAATGGAGTCAGGGTGGGTTTACGGGCCTTGGGTGGCAGGAAACTCTTGGAGGCAGGAGGCCCTGGGTGACAGAAACCCCAGGGTGCCAGGAAGCCCTGTATGACAGGAAACTCTGGGTGTCAGCACACCCTGGGTGGCAGGAGGATAAAGTTTGAGAATCAAAATGACATAACACTTGACTGACTAATATCACCCTATTCATTGACTAATGTCTCCAACAGGTTATGAGCGATTAGTTCACACCGGTTCTACAATGGGATACAGAGCCTACATGGCGCTCCTGCCCGAACCAAAAATTGGTGTTTTCATTGTGATGACTGGAAAAGATGACGCATACGTTTACCGTCAACCACTCCACATGTACCTGATGGATAGAGCTCTGGGTGTGCAATCATGGCTCAACAGTTCAACCCTCTGTACGTATCCTGAACCTTGGGAGAATCGTTCTACGCGGTCCAATCGAACACTCAATCCTGATGTCAAATTAAAGTATGACATTAAGCAGTACGAGGTATGTTGCCAGGAGCCATCAGTGCATTCATTTAAAACACTCATACTTCAACTCCCTTCTACCCCGGATGGCACCCGTACATTTTGGACCCACCTTAACGTTCAAATGAGCTTCCCACCCATTTCACATCCACACACACCCCCCCCCCCCCCACACACACAAGAGAGAACCGTTACTCCGCAGCTGACGATTAAGTTCAGCCAAACAGAAATAATTAGGCCTACGTCAAAAATCACGTGGCGCCCGGAAACATCAAGGGCACGGAAATAACCAAATGCGTAAGGTGAACTAAGTAGTCAATTGGCTACGGTATATTTGAGTGATACGTTTTTGAAAACATAACGCGTCAGAATGACAATAATTACGAGACAGTCAGGGCCGGATTAAGCCATTTTAGTGCCCAAGGCACAAACCCACATGGGTGCCCCCCCCCCGTCTGCTCGGGGCCCCTGATCTTTCACTGACCGTGACCGCTGGAGGGTTCAATATTATGCAAAGAAAACATTTTCATAGCACTTGTTCAATTTTCAGTTGTTTCTGGACTTAAATTTGTTCAAAAAAATAATTTCTTGAGGACTTGTGGTGCCCCCAAACGCTTGGTGCCCAAGGCACGTGCCTTGTTTGCCTAATGGTTAATCCGGCCCTGGAGACAGTGCTGTAATAGTTAAAGCCTACAATTATTACCGTATTTTACGGACTGTAAGATGCACATTTTCTTCGAAAAAATTGCCTCCGAAACTCAAGTGCGTCTTATAGTTTTTATACTCAAAATTAATATAAAAATGGTAAAAAAAAATATTTTTTTTTAATTGCCTAAAAATTAACGTACGTTTCATAGTCCGTAAAATACGTTATTATCTGTGCATCCCTGGCTTCATTCTAGAGGAGCTTTTTCAAATATGAAACTTGTAAATAAATATTTGCGATCTAAAATACAAAAACAATCAAAACAAGTGATAAGGTGAAGAATACTAACTTTGATGAAGTGATTGACAGGTTTGCATCTTTGAAGGCTAGGGAAGTAAGTTTAAACAATTAAGATTTTTTTTCCCGGCATCCATCCCTCACAATGTGACATATTTTTTTTTTCGGGGGGGGGGGGGGGGTGGAATTTTGACAAAAGTGTGGGGTGACACCATTGGTTTACCTCATTGGGTAACATCAACTCTATTGACGCCTCTGCCCAGTATGGAGGTATCGGGTCCAGTGGTGACTGTGACTCTTCGGTCTGCAAAAGTAGATACTGCCTCATTAGCGGTCCAGCATTGGACTTCCACCCCTAGGATGTTTTTAACTGAACCCTTTGGGATCAAAAAGTGTAGCCAAAAAAATGTAGTCCACCAAATTCGATGTGGGCCCTTGAAACGGCGTTACTGTAACCATGGTAACAATTTAAGATCGGTAACAGCTTAAGTTAGGTAATCACTGATGTCCTGCGCGTTCAGTAATTATCGCAATTTGAAATTAGTTTGTTTTTTTTAAAAATATGTTACATATTTATAAACATAAGCTTTTTACTTTATATTAGAAATGCACCAAAATGCATTTTATTTAAATAACATTTGGGTTGTCAAAAATGTAGGCCTAATGAAAAAATTGGAAACTTACATTTGTATTGGTTTTAATGTTGGCTGCTTATTGAAAGGACAATTATTGGTTGTGGCTAATCAGTCTTCTCACTAGAATTACAATGCTCGCTGATAACAAAAGTTAGCTCACTGCTCCTTGCCCGCATTGACATGGCATGGGTTAGTTAAGGAAGGACCAGTGAAGGACATTGTCATGGCATGGGTTAGTCAAGGAAGGACCAGTGAAGGGCATTGACATGGCATTGGTTATTCAGGGAAAGACCAGTGAAGGGCATTGACATGGCATGGGTTAGTCAGGGAAGGACCAGTGAAGGGCATTGACATGGCATGGGTTAGTTAAGGAAGGACCAGTGAAGGACATTGTCATGGCATGGGTTAGTCAGGGAAGGACCAGTGAAGGGCATTGACATGGCATTGGTTATTCAGGGAAAGACCAGTGAAGGGCATTGACATGGCATGGGTTAGTCAGGGAAGGACCAGTGAAGGGCAGTGAGTTTTGACTTAAGACTTTGTGTTGAATGGTTTTGATGAATTTGACAGGCTGGTTGATCCAGATAGCTTGACACGCTCAGCCTGGTCAACTTGGGTGTGTAAAGTCAAGACTCATATAAAATAGGCTGGTCTTTCACTTCTGGTTACGATTCAGACATTCTACCATAAAGTCACATGGCCTCAGCGATTTAAATACATGATCTATATTATCTAGGTGATAATAATTTTTTTTTGAACTTGAAAACCAGGACATTTAAAATCTTTTTGGCGCTATGGGTGTCAAAGTCTTCTTGAGAAAACAACAACTTAATTGAAGCTAATTTGGATGAGTTACATATTGTTTTAGTCACTTTATTAATTTATGCCTGGATATCACTGTAGGTTGGACTCGATCTTAAGTTATGCCCTGATATCCCTGTAGGTTGGACTCGATCTTAAGTTATGCCTGGATATCAGTAGGTTGGACTCGATCTAAAGTTATGCCTGTATATCAGTAGGTTAGACTCGATCTTAAGAGTTGCCTGGATATCAGTAGGTTGGACTCGATCTTAAGTTATGCCTGGATATCGGTAGGTTGGAATCGATCTTAAGTTAAATTCATCATTTTTTATATTGCGGTCTGTAACTTTACTAGTTAAAACGCACATCAAACCAGGACAAAAGTTTTTAAAAAACACACACCACAAAACAGTAGTGTACTGGTAAAAACAGTACAAATGGTCATCTTAATATTATAGAACTCAAGACTTTCTTAACAGATTTAGAAATTGTACTATAACTCTGAAATTAGCAAAACAATAAATGCATTGGCTTATTATAGTGTTATAGTTAAAGTCTCTCCAAAATATATATATTTTTAATTGAATAAAGAAATACATCTTTCTTTCGCCTTTTCGTCCTCGAGGAACAGCAGCCGATCTTCATCGACGTCTGTGATTAGGACATAGGCCGCCTACAAGAGCCCTCCAGGCATCACGATCCTGAGCCAATCTCTCCAACCTCCCCCAAGTGTGGCCAAGTTTCTTGGTATCCGCCTCCACTTCACGGCGCCAAGTGTTCTTAGGCCTGCCTCTTTTCCGTTTTCCTTGAGGGTTCCAATTCAAGGCTTGTCTAGTTATGCTGGAGGCAGGTTTCCTGAGCGTATGGCCAATCCATCTCCATCTTCTCTGGAGGATCTCTTGTTCTACCGGTTCTTGCTTTGTCCGCTGCCACAGTTTCTGGTTGCTGATTCTGTCGGGCCAATGAATCCCGAGAATCCTTCTTAAGCAGTTATTGATTAAGGACTGGATTCTCTTCATATTCCCAGCAGTGGTTCTCCATGTTTCTGCACCATACAGTAGAACCGGTTTCACCATTGTGTTGAAGGTTCTGATCTTCAGTTTGGTATGTAGGTGTTTGGGGGCCCAGACATTTTTTAGTTGTTGGAAGGCTGCCTTTCCTACCCTTATTTTGATGTCAGCATCTGTCCCACCTTGCTTGTCCACGATGCTGCCAAGGTAGACAAAGCTCTCTACCTCTTCGAGCGCTTCCTCTTTGAGCCTGATGGGTGCTGTATTGGTAGCGGCATTGACCTTGAGGACCTTGCTCTTCCCCTTGTGAATATTAAGACCAATACGTGCAGAAGTGTCTGCAATATTTCTGGTCTTCTCCTGCATCTGTTGTTGGGTATGGGAGAGAAGGGCAAGATCGTCAGCAAAATCGAGGTCATCAAGCTGGTCCCACAAGGTCCATTGAATACCATTCCGCTTCTGCTGTGTGGAAGTTTTCATCACCCAGTCAATGGCCAATAGGAACAGGAAACGGCGAAAGCAAACATCCCTGCCTCACACCGGTCTTCACCTGGAAAGCATCCGTCACCTGTTGTCCGTGGACCACTCGGCAGGTCATCCCCTCGTAAGAGTTTCTGATCAAGTCCGTGATTTTCCGCGGGACTCCATAATGTCTCAACAGTCTCCAGAGGGTTTGCCTATCCACACTGTCAAAGGCTTTCTCGTAGTCAACGAAGTTGATGTAGAGGGGTGAGTTCCATTCCAGGGATTGCTCTAGGATGATGCGCAGTGTTGCAATTTGGTCAGTACAGGATCTGTTGGTCCAGAAGCCAGCCTGTTGGTCCCGCAGCAGGGGGTCAACAGTTTCTTTCATTCTGTTGAGTAGTACGCGGTTGAAAACCTTGCCTGGGATGGACAGTAAGATGATCCCTCTATAGTTGGAGCAGGAGCTTAAGTCCCCCTTTTTTGGGATTTTAATGAGGTATCCCTCCTTCCACTCCGAAGGTACCTGTTCCTCCTCCCAGATCTTTAAGAACAGTGGGTGAAGCATCTCTACACTGGTGTGCACGTCAGCCTTCAGTGCCTCTGCTGGTCCTGCAGCCTTGCCATTTTTAAGTTGTTTGATGGCAATACGGATCTCTTCTTTGGTGGGTGCGTTGCAGTCAATAGCCAGGTCACTGTCAGCTGGCTGAATAAAGAAATACATAACAAGTGCTAACAAACTAAATAGAGGACAGTAACAAGTATTCTAAATATGTCTCATGCCGGGCTGGATGAACCAGAAGTTCCTACATTTAAACAGTACAAACTTGTATTTCAAAGAAGATTCAGATAACTAAGTTTAAATGAACAGATTTTACTTATTATTAACATAAATAATTTCTCAGAGCAAAATTTCAATTGAGATTCCTTGTGAAGGGTAAAATGTTTACAAAGCCAGAAATAACTGAGCCGAAAAATAAGATCCTATAAATCAACACACAATTTTCTAGAGCAGTGGTTCTCAACCTTCCTAATGCCGCAACCCTTTCTTACAGTTCCTCATGTTGTGGCGACACTCGACCACAAAATTATTTTGGTTGCTACTTCATAACTGTAGAGTATCTGTGTTTACCTATGGTCTTAGACGACCCCTGGAAAAAGGTCATTCGACCCCCAAAGGGGTCGCGACCCACAGGTTGAGAACCGCTGCTCTAGAGATGTCCACCCTACTTAAATTAGTTGGAGAATACAAGACAAGATTATAAATTGAAATGTTATGAGACAAACCTCAAACCTGTCTACATGTTAAAATAAAAAAAATGTCAGCCTCCTTTAAAAAAATGTTCATTTTTATAATGTAAAGACTGGGTGGAAAGCTCATTATGATCTAAATATTCATTTTTATAATGTAAAGACTGAGTGGAAAGCTCATTATGATCTAAATGTTCATTTTTATAATGTAAAGACTGAGTGGAAAGCTCATTATGATCTAAATGTTCATTTTTATAATGTAACTAGCGAGTACCCGGCATGCGTTGCAATGCCACTCATCGAAATAAAGTGTCTGTGTTTTAATAATTTTTTTGTAAGTTCTTCTAATAACCACCTTTTTTTAACCGTTTGGTGCGTATTCGAATTAATTAGAAGGTTGGGAAGCATGGATTTTCCAAATTTAGTCCCAAAACTTATAGCGATTGATCCCCCCATGCAATAGCTATGTTTGAAATTATATTTATATGGCTCATTTATTACATATAAACAAATTTTGGGCCCCCGGCCCCAAAAGTAATATTGTGAAATATTTGTACTTAATCAGAAACCTATTTATTAAGTCACATATACAAAATGAAATGTCACAGTTTATATTTAATGTAATTCCACCCACTTATGCAATAGCTCTGCTTGACGTTATATTTACATAGCTCATATAAGAAAAAAAAAGAATTTAAGGCCCCCGGCCCAAAGCGGAATATTGTAAAATATTTGCACTTCTTTAGAAACCTAATGCGGGCCTGCACACAACAACTCACTGAAAGTTTATCGCATTCAGATGAATAGTATAGGAACTCATACGGACATTATATTTAAATAGCTCATATTAGATAGAAAAACTACTATAGGGCCCCGGTCCAAAACTGGTAATTCTTTGTAAAATGAATGGGTTTTGATATTCATGGATATACTTTTGTAAATCTACTTACGTTGTGTTAACGTCATTGATTTTCTTAATTCGTAAAATGAGAATATAGCATCTATTTTTCACAACAGTAATATCATTGGATTTAAAGATATAAAATTGTACACACCCTATTTCCTAACCCCTATGTATATGTACCTAAGAAGGCAAATTATTTGTCAAATTCATTTTGAGACGTATAGTGTGCTGCCATGTGCAAATTAAACTATTGAATTACAACTTCCCCCTCCCCCAAACAGAGTTTTAAAGAAATTAATAAAATCATCCACGGGATTGTAATCCACTTACGCAAAAACATTTTTTTTGCATTTCAAATGCTTTGTTCTTATTTAAATGAGTGATAAGTGCATTAGTGGATGCTATTTGGATATGTAGTTTCGCTGCACTGATTGCATTAAACGGCATTTTCGTATTAAAAGTATATTTAAAGGTTAGGTTTTTTTTATATTTATTTTATCAATTTATAAATTTCATAAATGTATATTTTTGGAAAGAATAAAAGTAAAAATTTATTAAACGTTAAAAATAAAAAGCAAAAATTTTATTTCATTTTTTAAATTGTAGCAATTTAAAAAGCAATCTATTATATTTATTAATTTTACTTTTAGGAAGGTGGAAATACATTATCAATTTTATTAGGCGCGGTTATTAAATCAGATAAATTTTTGCATTGAATAAATAGACAATTTGAGTTCTGAGGTCATTTGCGTTATTATTTAGAACAAATTAATTTTACTTTTAGTACGCAATATTTGGAACGTACTTAAAAAATGCACTACAATCAACAGATGTTTTGGTTTCCCCGATAAATGTGATTACAGTGTAATTCTTTGATTATAATTTGTTTTATTAATTTTCATAACTTTCAACCACATATAAAATGTTTAAAATAGTTGTTAGTTGTTACTCCAGATTTATTTGTAATTTATATTATTAATACTTAAAATTTTATTAAAATTAAAGCGAATATACAATATATTTTTCGCATTACCATTAATTCGAGTTCCTTAAAATAATAGAAGAAAATTATGATTGTTTTAAAAAATGGGAACGTATTTAAATCGTATCGGTTCTTTGTGAGTTACGGTCAGCATAGATCATTCTTATATAATAGATGTATTACTACATCATTGCTATTCAAAATCACAACACATTTACAAAGCTATATCCGATTCTAAAATACGTCACAAAATTCAAGCTTATTAATAAAAACAACAAAAATACTCTCTACACTAAACATGCAAAAACGTGTTTTCTCTGCTCTTGCTACAAATTGATGTCTGTTGGCATTTGTTCAAGGGCGGTTGAGTTGATAGCTCCGTTTGAAATTATTTTGATAAAGTTTGTTAAAGAAAACAAAACGAATTTAAGGACATCGGCCCATGCGAAATATTGTAAAATGTTGTTCTAATTTAGAAACATTTGCGGGAGCGCGCATATCAATTCACCAAAGTTTTTATCGCAATCGGATGAATGGTATAGGAATGCATACGATAATTATATAGATAATAAATGGTGGAAAACGAATTAAGGCCCCCGGCCACAAACGGAATATTGTAGAATTGTTGTATTACTTCAGAAACCTACTTATTATATCACAAAATTAAAAAAAGAGAAACATATTACTGAAGTTTTATCGCATTCAGATAAATGGTATAGGAGTGCATACGGATATTATTTTTTACAAAGCTCATATAAGAAAAATAACGATTTTGGGGCCAACGGCCAAAAACGGATTATTTTAAAAGTGTTGTAACTACTTCAGAAACCTAATTACTATGTGACACACACAATTTAATGTCGCTATTTGTATTTTATTAAAAATCTATCCATCCACACATTAGCTCTGTTTGAAATTGTATTTGTATAGCTCATATAGGAAAAATAGAACTTAGGGCCCCTGGCTCAAAAAAGAATATTTTAAACGGTTGTAATAATTTGAAAAGCTTTGCGGACGTGGGTAAAACATTTTACTAAAGTTTTATCGCATTCAGATAAATGATATAGGAGCGCATACAGAAATTATTTTGTACAAAGCTCATATAAGAAAAAAAAGAATTTGGACCAACGGTTGAAAACGGAATATTTTAAAAGTCTTGTAATTACTCATTAACATGGGCGACCTTATGGACAACCTTTCAACAAAGTTTTGTTGCAATCGCATGAATGGTGAAGGAGCGCATACGGTTTGAAATTATATTTATATAGCTCCTTTAAGAAAAAATGAACATGGGGCCCCTGGCTCAAAACGGAATATTTTAAAATAGTTGTAATAATTTAGAAACCTTTGTGGGCATGATCGCAACATCTCGTCAAAGTTTTAGCGTATTCGAATAAATGGTGTAGGAGCGCAGACGAAACCTATAGTTTACAAAGCTCATATAAGAAAAAAAAACGATTTTGGGGCCAACGGCCAAAACAAAATATTTTAAAAGTGTTATAATGACTCAGTAAAATGCGCGAGCTTATGGAATACAACTCTCCAATGTTTTGTCGCAATCGCATGAATGGTGTAGGAGCGCATTCGGTTTGAAACTATATTTATATAGCTCATATAAGAAAAAACGAACATGGGGCCCCTGGCTCAAAACGGAATATTTTAAAACGGTTGTATAAATTTAGAAACCTTTGTGGGCATGCTCGCAACATCTCGTCAAAGTTTTAGCGTATTCGAATAAATGGTGTAGGAGCGCAGACGAAATCTATTGTTTACAAAGCTCATATAAGAAAAAAAAACGATTTTGGGGCCAACGGCCAAAACAAAATATTTTAAAAGTGTTATAATGACCCAGTAAAATGCGCAAGCTTATGGAATACAACTCTACAATGTTTTGTCGCAATCGCATAAATGATGTAGGAGCGCATACGGTTTGAAACTATATTTATATTTCTCATATAAGAAAAAACGAACACGGGGCCCCTGGCTCAAAACCGAATATTTTAAAACGTTTATAATTATTTCCAAACCTTTGTGGGCGTGCTCGTAACATTTTACCCAAGATTTAGCGCATTCAGACGAATGGCGTAGGAGCGCAGACGGAAATATTTTTTACAAAGCTCGTATAAGAAAAAAAACGAATGAATGGCCAACGGCCGAAAACGAAATAATTGAAAAGTTTTTTAATGTCGCAGTTAAATGCCCAGGTAGGTGGCCAACAACTCACCAAAGTTTTGTTGCAATCGCATGAATGGTGTGGGAGCGCATACGAGACAAACATACATACATACATACATTCATTTTTATATATATAGAGAAGACTGAGTGGAAAGCTCATTATGATCTAAATTTTCATTTTTATAATGTAAAGTCTGGGTGGAAAGCTCATTATGATCTAAATTTTCATTTTTATAATGTAAAGTCTGGGTGGAAAGCTCATTATGATCTAAATGTTCATTTTTATAATGTAAAGACTGAGTGGAAAGCTCATTATGATCTAAATGTTCATTTTTATAATGTAAAGACTGAGTGGAAAGCTCATTATGATCTAAATGTTCATTTTTATAATGTAAAGTTTGGGTGGAAAGCTCATTATGATCTAAATGTTCATTTTTATAATGTAAAGTCTGGGTGGAAAGCTCATTATGATCTAAATGTTCATTTTTACAATGTAAAGACTGTGTGGAAAGCTCATTATGATCTAAATGTTCATTTTTACAATGTAAAGACTGTGTGGAAAGCTCATTATGATCTAAATGCACAGTGACACATTAGGAAGGAAATATAATATAACACCATTTGTGCCAGTCAGTCTTTACAGGTGTCTTGGATGAGATGGGCATAACACCATTTGACAAGTGTCGGTCTGTGTAAAAAGGTGTCTTGGATGAGATGGCAGACCTGTTTACTCTTACAATTTTGGCGTACAATGTACGATTTTGAGGTGTATACATTATATATACTTAAAAAAATACTTATATATACTGTATGCTTATTTTTTTTTTTACTATTAAGATAACGTATTGTAGGATTTTAAGAGTTTGAGGGTAAACAGGTCTGAGATGGGCATAACACCATTTGACGAGTGTCAGTTTGTGTAAACAGGTGTCTTGGATGGGCATAACACCATTTGACAAGTGTCAGTCAGTCTTTACAGGTGTCTTGGATGAGATGGACATGCAACAAAAGTGACACAATCATGTCAATATTTTGTTTTAAATCTAGATCTATAGTTTAGCTGTAATCAATGATACGGACTGTTGAACCACAAATTAATTTTTATTTCATAAAAAACTGTGAAATGTTCTGGGCAACTATTTAAAAGATTCCCGAACCCAATATGGGAAACTGGTTGACAAGTTTTGTAGCTGTAAATCATTTTACTTTTACTCATCAGTCAAAAAAAAAAAAAAAAAAAAAAAAAATTAATTTTTATTTCAGTCAAATCAGCTAAATGTTCTGGGCAACTATTTCAAAGATTCCCGAACCCAATATGGGAAACTGGTTGACAAGTTTTGTAGCTGTAAATCATTTTACTTTGAATCATCAGTCAAATGTTTACTGCTTCCAATATTCCTTTGAACTGTTCTATTTTGTTGGCAGGGTTCCTACTACAATAAGATCTTTGGCTCTGCCAGCGTTAGCTACAACAAGACTTCTCTGGCACTTGTCTTGACCTACGGCTGGGGTCAATGGAGACTGTATGTAACCTCTAGTGCTCCAAGTGAGATATTCTACGGGCAAGGACTGGGTGCTAATCATGTTTTTTATATCAGCTCTATCTCATTTTTGGCTGGAGGTGAAAATAACAACACGATTGTAGCAATGAAAGCAACAGGTATGTTTTCTGCAATACCTCCAATATTTTCTAAACAACACAAGGTAAATAAAGGTACGCCCATATTTGCAGACAGTGCTCTCTTTTTTCCTATGGCCATTTTAATGTGTTTAATTTATAAGTATGACTTGGATACATTGCTCTACTGATTTCTCTACAAACCAATGATGAATAAAATGTACTGAAAGGGTTTTAAGACTTCAGCATTTTTTATTTACAAACAAAAACCTAATGTCCTGTGTGAAAGTTTTGGACTTTAATTGGCATAGAAATTAATGGAACAATAAGTCAATAAGAATAAGACTAAAAAAATCAATGAATGTAAGTAAAGTCTTGTATGACTAAGTAAATGAGAAATAAGTAATGCTAAAATCAGGATCTGAACATTTAATGGCATCTTTTGCATATATAATGAATAAAGTAAAACACTGCTGGTGATACACAGAGAAAAGAAAGCAGTTCCTCTTTGGAGTTCTACAGGTCATACTGCTTGGGGGTTCTTATTCTGCGAGTCCGAGTAGATGCAGCGGTTGACAGAACTGACTTAGGTGTGGCAGTATAGGAGGAGGACATTGATTTGCTTCCCTTTGAATGGCTTCCAGTGGTTGGAGTAGCTGATGACAAGGGTGGTGATGGCACGGTTTTAACTGATGGTTTTGTCACCGGGTCTTGGTTACCATGGGTTGAGAGCACCACCTGACCAGTGTCAGTCTGAGTTACAGGTGTCATGGATGA
This sequence comes from Omphiscola glabra, assembly GCA_964017045.1. NCBI lineage: Eukaryota > Metazoa > Mollusca > Gastropoda > Lymnaeidae > Omphiscola > Omphiscola glabra. The sequence goes on from OZ024794.1 coordinate 60,129,719, forward strand.
GATGGACCCTACCCGCACTATTGTTTCATTACGAATTAAAGTCAATTCTTCTGCAGAGGTGATGATGGCTGGTGTATTAGACTTGGCAGACTCTGGTAATGTACAGATAGATTCGGCTGGCAGTAAGGGTGTTAAGGGTGTGGATAATTTGGCAGACTGTGACACTGAGCTGTTGGGGTTGCCTGGTTGCAATGAGGTTGTGAGGGTGGTAGTTTTGGTGGGTTGCTGCAGTGCTGGAGTGGTGCGGCATTGGAGAACAATCTGAGCAGTTCCAAGTTTGTTCCCAGGAGTTATGATTAAAGAAGTTGGGTTGGTTGAAAACGTTTTAGAGGTGACTGTGGACATTTTTTGATCAGCTCCTGACTTGGTAACAGCTCCTATCAAAGGTCCTGTATTTGAAAGTTTTGTGCCTGGTGTGAGAGTGCACTGTTGATACTGGATGTTGACATGGTCATTGGAATGTGCACTGATCTTGGGCTGACCTTCTGTTTCATCCTTACCAACATCTGAATTTTGGACTGCTGCCCTACTTCCAACCGAAGGTCCCGACAGTTTGAAAGTTATGAGACCAGTGCTGGGAGATAGATGCTGGGTGGTGGTGAATCCTTGGGATATCTTGGATGGTGATAGGGCAGCAGGGACGGAAAACATTTTAGTGGCATCAGATGTACGAGCCTGTTGAAGCTTCACATGGGATGAAGGTGTGGTAACAGAAGGTGTGGTGACTGAAGGCGTGGTGGCAGAAGCATCCTTGGCTGATTTAGCTTGTGGGATGTGAGACAACGATGACAAGGTTGCTATGGATGGCTGAGAGTCTGACCGAGGTGAGGTCAGGACAAGCTTCTCAGATGGTCCTGATAACTGTTTAACATTTGGGATAAGGGATATTTTAGAGTTGGACCTAATGAGTTTCATCACATTGCTAGAATTAGACAGAGTTGTGATTTGACCCAGGTCTATGCTCACCGTGCATGGTGCGGTTGTGCTCGGAGGTGTCTCCTTCATAGAGACATTGTCCCCTCCAATGTCAATGACAGAAGCTCCCAGAGAAGAAGCTGTAGTAGTCACTGCAGGACTTGAAAAGGTCACCCCTGAAGTGGAAGTGGAACAGTTGCGGGCCAATGTGGCCAGACCAAGTGCAGCACTGGAGGAAGAAGAGTTTGGAGCAGTGGACAAAAAACTAGACATTGTGTGCAAGGGGGAGGTGGTACTTGTGCTGGTCATTATTGGCATTGCAGAGCTGGAAATAGATGTAAACAGCTGCTGAATCTGAGCAGATGTAGAGTTGCTGCCAGTAATTTTCATCAAAGGTGATGACTTGAGGACTTTGCTTGCCATGGTGAGGGTTAATGGAATTGAGAAAGGAGCCGACGTCGTCCCTGCTCTAATAAGAATCTGGGGTTGTTTTAGGCTCGTTTCTGAGCTGCTCTCTGACTTCTCTGGAGAATTGTCAACACTTGACTTTGATCCCACCTCAGAGTCATCTGAATGAACCTCTGCCGACTTGATCAGTGCCCCCGTTCGAAAAAATCCAGACGATGCCAGAAACCTTGATAGAGTGAGAGCCGTGGTGGATGGAATGGTTGAGCTTATTTGACCTGCAGTTGGTTTAGTGACCGGGGTGACAGAGGTAGGGGGTCCACTCGGTTTCTGAGTGTCCAGATGGCTGGGTTTGATGCTCTGTAACAGGTTAGATAACTCTGGGGCTGAGGCTATGGCAGCTGCTTCACTGACTTTTGATAGAGATTTGGTCGATTCAGTGGAAGTTGCAGTGGAAGTTGCTATCATAGGAAAACTAAGATGTAGCATAGGTTTGGTGTTGGATGCCTCAGAGCTTACATTGGATTTTTTCTTTGGAGAGGCTCGTTTAGCTGAAATTCAACATTTTGTAAATATAAATATAGTCGGTATCACAATAAAAATAACATAACAAGTATACATTAAAATATAAGACTATTAAACATATAATTTTAATGCAAACTAAATTAGTTGTGCACTATTTATAAAAAAAAAAATTTCACCAAGAATTTATAAGATGTGTCTTCTGCAATTTTTTGTGTTTAAATGCTGAGAAATACAAAATCAAGTAGCCTTGAAATTGAAAGTATTCTACACAAAATACTACCTGTAGAATCTCAACTGATTTATAGTTATTTCTACTTTTATTAAGTCACTAGATATTAAAGCATTTTATAAAAAAAAAAAAAAAAAAAAAAAAAAAAGTGCTGGGTTTTATTTGAAATTGTGCAATTTTTTCCCCACAAAATGTGCCATAACAAAGTACAACAAAGTACTTGATGACCCCCACCCCCCCCCCCCTCCTAACCCTTACCTATCCCAATGTGTTCCAGTTTGATAAAAGTACAAAATAATAATGATGGAGTTTAGAAAGAACAAAAACAACCTCTTATTTTAAAATACTTTGTGGTCCTGCACTTACAATTTGAAATTTGATGTACAAATCCAATTAGGGACAGCAAAATGGTGAAATCTTTCATCTCATTATGCACTCATGGTAAGAAGTTAAATTTTTGGCCAGACAGAATCTTCAATGAAAATTGTAAAGATTTTAAAAATTATGTGTAAAAGATGATGAAAACTCACCAACTTGACCGGTCAAGCCCAGCTGACTGCTATACGTCACTGTTCCAGTTTTTGCTATTTTAATTGACTTTATGGTTTTAACACTTGTCTGGAAATGTATAACATTATTCACTTTATAAATATACAAACACACAAACTCAGTGAATCCTTGCAATGGCTGGGGTTTTTAAATCACATCCTGTTAGTAGCTTGCCCCAATATTTTTCCAGGGTTGAACAATATTTTACTTTTTAACTTGTTTTGCTTATCGGACAAATATTAAATTTACATGGAATACATCATTTAGATGTATTCCAAATATATTTATAGGTTATCACTTTGCATTAAATGGTTTTAAGAATTTTATTGGTATGTATTACAATAAACATTGACAGATAATAACTGAACTGAATTAATATGAATGGTGTATCAACAATGTATACTATAGTGCCATCATGGCTGGCAGTTCATCCACAATACATGTAATTTCATAGAAAACCCTCACACAGATTGTAAATAATATATTTCATAATATTAAACAGATCCTTTTATCACTTGTGGTTAGTAAGACATGGGGTTTATATTCAAATGCATATACTACCTAAAGCCTGAAAAATGAAGTTCAATATGTTTTATATTCTTTGAAAAATTAAATGCAAGTGCAAAATTTCAGGAGCCATGACATTGACCCCCTTGTATCCAAGTTCAAAATATTTCAGGTATTCTCCAGAGAATGAATAAATATTTATTTATGATAATTGAAACAAATAAAACACCTCAGTAACTTGCATTTATTATAATAATAAAACCTAGGAAGAAAAAAGGAATTGCCAATATTAATTTTCACTACTGAGATGATAAAATCTATTTTGGTCTTGGATAGAGAACAAAAGCAGCTGTATTTATTAACTGTTCTACATTGTGAAACAATTTATTACCTGTTTGGGCACATGTTCAGTGGTTTGGGAGCTAGCTGCTGTAGAGATGTCTTTCTGTTTACGTTTACGCTGTTTCTTGTTCACTTCTGTTTCTTCAACTGTGTTTTCAGGTGCAGCAATAGCTTGAGATAAAATGTTGCCCAAAAATTGAAACATCTCATCCTGTTTCGGGATTACAGAAAAAAAATAGAACACTTTGAGTTACACTTTTTCAATCATCAGTTTTCTCCTGTCTCTAAAGAGACTTTAATAAATAACCCACTGATGAGTCATGTAGGGGTGATTATGACCAAACAATAATTTTTAAATACTATTTATTTTAGCATTCTTGTCATGGTCATATAGGGAAAACATAACAGACTTCCCATATTTGTGTGGAACAAGAAATATCAAGTAAGATCTAAATTACATTATATAAATAAATAAAAGCAGAGCTGACCATGATGCATCGGTCCACCATCGACTGTGTGACCCCACAACTTCGTTTCTTTGCACGAGACATGCGAAGCTGATCATCTGCTCCACCGAGCAGCACAAGGCCAGTGTCCACTCTTAGTCTCTCACGGATGTCTTCTAGTGTGTCAAGTACGCATGAGCTGGCATTCTGGCCAACCACAAAAAGTGTAGGAGTCTTACAGTTGTAAATCTGGTCATCAATCTCCTATATGAAAAAAATATATATTTTTTAAATCGTATTTATAAACATTTGCTTAGTTATAGTTTCTAAATAAACATTATTATTCTACCAATTCATTTTTGATGTACAAGGGTTGTTAAAATGTTTTACTTTTAGAAATTTTTAGGCTCAATTTTGTATTATGCCTGAGAAGGATTTTAAGCTGGAAAATATCAAGTGAGGAATTAAATAGTAAATAAACATAAAAACTTACACCACGATTGCCACAAACTCCCATGGTAGGAAATCCCAGACACACAACACCTTGAACTACTTCCATCAGAGCAACCTGCAAAAAATTTGTAAACATCTTTAAAATCATTTCTGGGACAAAATCTGATATAAATATTAATGTTTTAAATATGGATTTTTTTTGGGGTCATTCATGAGAAAATAATTTTAAAACATACGTGTGTCGCTACTAGAGCTCCGACTTGCCAGCCAATAAGAATAATAGGTCGCCCAGGAAAATGACATTTCATCTACACGAGGAGATACACAAAAATTAGTCTTTAATTTTCAAATGGCATTGATATTAGGAAACAAAACAAACAAAAAAAGCATTAGATCATAAGCAGCAGTAATTACATATAGTAGCCACTTTTTTTTTTTTTTTTTTTGCTGGCATCCGTCCTTCACAAGGTGACAATGGTGTGGAAATTGCAGGACAAAATCCACAAGGCCTGGGATTATTCTTCTAGGATTATAAGCTGGTTCCCAACAGCAAATCGCCTCTCTCCACGCCACTGGATAACCCCAAGGGAACATCATGTGGATGATACAGCTTGGCACCAGTGGCGTCGCAGGAGTTGTCGGAATGTTTCATTGTATCAATGTTATCCGCCTATCGGTACTCCAACTCCGGGTTTGAATTCAGAGTTTCCTTCTCTTAGATGAGTTGCCGTCCAAGGTTAACGAGTCCCATCCACCCGAGGTGCTGGTGGTGTTTTTGTTGCTTGACTGGGCTTTGGTGGGGATTGGACTCCAGACTATCAGCTTGAGATTTGCTCAGTTTAAACAACTCGGCCACCCAGCACCCAAGTACTTTAAATTATTATCGTTTGTCAAAAGTATCAAATCAAAGTCATAGAAAAATGAAGAAATTATTGGAAGTAAAAAGAGATTGAAAAATATTACTTCTAAAATCTTGGACCTTGTAGTTGCTATCATGTTCTCCACATAGTTAGCAATCGTGATGCTTGTGCTGGTGTTGACAGGAACAATATTGATGACCTTCCCCATCGCTGCCAGTTGGCTTTGCCAAAATTTAAGGCGCTTAATAGCTGTGGCAGCCGAACCTGACAAAGGGTTGCTGGATATCACAAACAACAGTGGGTTGTCTGGGAGCTTCTTCTGTAATCAAAATCATTTAGATTTTCTAATCTAATCTACCTGCAAAATTTGTAATCTCCCTTAAAATAAATAAATATAACCAAGTGAAAAACAATAGTTTTATTCGTTCAAAACATTTTAGATTGAAAGTCACTTACCATATAACACAACTTTATACAAATTGGCTATGATTATAATCTTTTGTTAAAATTGTAACACCATTTTATATTACTTTAAATAAACACCAGAAGTCAATGGTAATAGTTTACCAGTTTTTGTTGATTAATAACTGAAAGAACAGGGTCCCAAGTCCGTTTTAATAGCCCTCCAAGGGATTCTGTACTCAAACTCCCCTGAGTGACTGTAGTTCCTTGTATCAGACGCTCCACTAGGGATGGTATCTGGTCAGAATTAGAAACCATGGACAATTTCATTTATTTATCTACCTTTCTTAAACTAGGTTAATGACAAAGCAGAATCTTCTTGTTAGTGAACAATTAGACATGTGATAAATGCATTATTTTCTGAATATGATTCAACAGAAGATGTTGAACTTTAAATATTTGTGTCTGTACTAAAATTAATTTAAAATGTAAATAAAATAAGTAATCAAAATTAAAGTTACCTTAACTTTAAGGGTTTGCAAAACCTCAAGATAAGATGTCAACAGCTGACCTCGCAAATTTTCTAAGAAGAGGTTATGTAGCCAGAGTATTAATGTCATTTCCTGTACAAAATTGAAAAAAAAAATTTTTTTAAACATAATGTTTGACAGTTTATGTACTGGTTTCATTCTTTAGCAAACGTTATTGGTTTGAATTTTAAATTAACAGATATAAAATGAAACCTAGTTAAGTAAATTTTTGTACCGTAGTAAAGTTCTATACACTAACTTTCATTATTTGTCAAGTCTAAAAAAGTTTCTACTTCATATCAGGTTACTTTTGAGGATGTATTTATTTTACAATAAGATTCATAAACTGATTTATTTCAGCCTTAATGACGAGTTATTAAAAACAATTGTGCTGTGTATTTGCAATACTTACCCAACCAACATTTGCAAATGCAAACCTCACTCTTTTTGCTGCTTTATCAATCTGCAGACGTCTCTGAATAGGCTCATTTTTGGTCTGTGGATGACACATAACATGGTCTGTTGCAAGAGTTGACAGGTCTCTCAATCCTGTTTCTTTTAGGTTCAATAAAAACTACACTACTATTAGTATTATTTTTTATCATTGTCAAGTGGAAATAAATATTGATGAACAAAATGTTTTTAAAAAAGAAAAATCTTTAAGGATGGAAAAAGAAATTACCCCTGTAATGGATAACCTTGCCAGCCGGTCAGCTTGAAGTACCCTCATTACTTTAGCAAATATTCTGTTTTGTAAAACAGACCAGGATGTTCTGAAAAACAAAAACAACATTCATTTAAATTAAATATTAAATTAATTCATTAAACTCTATTAAAAATAATTTTTCTTTTAAAAATTCTATGAATACAAGGTTATGGTTGCATTAAACATGGTGAAAGATTATAACAGATACATGATTTCAAATAAGCAATTTTTATATCAATTGTCCACAAACCTGGCTAAATGCTATTTCTGATGACAATATTAGTCATAGAAGTAAATTCATCACTTTATTTATACATCTCATCTAATCTGCTTGCTCACTGTTCCACTCAATTACTTTTGAATACTTCACTTTACTGAAATCTGATTCCTCGCCTCCACTCTTCCATCCCGGGTGTTTCCAATTGTTTGGTTTCCACTCACCATCTTAAGTAGCATCCTAACAATTATTATTATTACCCTAACCTTCCATAAAACAAAATCCTCCCAGTGGACATGATTTTATTTAAATGCTTATTGTTTTTCATGTCATCAGAGGTCATTATACTGACACTGCTAAAACACACTATTAAAGGATAAAAAATGTACACTAACCTGACATTAGCTATGTGATCTTCCCAGTCTTCTTTACTATCAACATAGTCTGGCCGTAGCTGTGACGCATGCCTCTCACAGTCAGACATCAGTGCTCTTGCTTTTGTAACGTCATACATTGGTGGAATTTCTTCAGATTCTGCAACCTCTATTATCTCTGGTGACCTAGAGTTCCAACAGTATGAAATAATTTTTGCTATTCAATTAAGTATTGTGAAGCGGTTAGTATTACTGTATAGAGCAGGTTGTCTGGGAGCCAGAGTAAATTACCCTAAGTGGGAAAATATCAAAATCATTGTGGTAATGAAGGCTTAATGAACATACATCTATTTAAAAAGAGATCATATATTATGTTAGCTGTTTCTCACCGACTGAACATGGTAATATATATAAAAAAATAATTGAAATTGCATTTCATAGACCAAGCATTGATTAAAAGAGGGACAGGTAAATTGTTGTGTATTTTGGAGAGCTGGAGACAAGGGTGATACTTTGCAACTTTAGTTTTAGAGCAGAATATAAGTCACTTTATGACCTGACCTCTCACTAGGTACTGCTTTTGAAATTTAGTTATCTGGACAGCAGGAAGTCAGACAAGCTTGAACTTGTATATTTTCTTATGGGACTGAGGAAGTTGAAAGTTATATTCAGGTTATGTTTAATATATTAAGATAAGATAAGATGCGTTTATTGATCCAAATAAATGGAAATGTTCTTTGCTAACATTGCACTATTGTTTTCAATCCTGAAAGTCTTTTGAGTTTTTTATTGTTCCCTAAAATGGATCTGTAGCAAGCCATTTAGTAAATTATTGTGAGGTCAGAATAACCGAGAGGTGTATAGGTTCTTGAGTGTACATGGGCATTTTGAGAGTCTTGACTTTTTGTTCAAATGGAGCCTCACATTTTTAAAAGCTTTCTTTCTGATCGCAAATCCATAGGGGTTAGTCAGTTTGCAGCATAATTTTGAGTTGTCACATGTGACCCTCTCCCTTCATTAGGGAAAAAACCGAATTCACTGATGAAGGCTTCTTGACGACATGTTCATTGTTTTGTCACATCCTTTTTTTCAGGTTTCACTTATTTGCTTTTTTAAAAAAGGTTTTTTTTTTTTTTTTAAATTCAAAGATCATGGATAATCAGTATGTGTGTAGCCTACTTGTTTTTGGTAGGTTGTTTTAATGTCTGGAAATTCCATTAAAATGCATTTTAAAATCACAAGATTTACAGTCCAAAGCACTTTAACACATTTGCTTACCACCCTTTGATTACAAAGAAAACATAAAAATACCCTCACAAGAATTACAAATAAGCACAGATGCTATTGATTCGCTTGCAGTCCAGTGCTCTGGAAGTAGCTTATATAAATAAGTTCTAAAATATCAATCAAGGAAAAAAATAAAACCCATATAATCGGCATAATAAGACAGGTAAAATGGTAGTTGCAAAAATAGTATCTTACCTCTGTTTTTCTGTTGTGCGAGGGAATTTATCCATAAAAAGCATTTGCAATGGACGTGCATTACTAGCATCAGGATGGGAGCTCCACGGTTTTGCATAGCAGTGATCTATTGTTACTACATTCAATTCATTTGAAAACTTTTGAGAAAAGCCCAGAAACCTTGGGGTAGAGATGTGTTCTTCAAAAGTGGACATTCTGAATGGTGGTGGGTGGTAATGTACAAGTCGTATTTCAGAGTCAAGATGTGTGCCTAAGATAACAAATTGTGTTGTCAATGTATTTTAAAATGACAAAAATATATGTTTATTTTGGAATTTGTTTGTTTGTTTGTCAGCATAATGACAAAACTGGCTTTTTTTTGGTTTTGTTTAAAGAATCGTCGTAATTATTTCAACTTTAAAAAAACACAAAGCTTTAATTATTATATATGATGGTCTTGGTTTATCCTCATAATTAAAGATAGTTTCAAATTACAAAAATGAAAGAATAAGTACTTTATTTACCTTTATACTCATCAACATTATTTTCAAAACGTGCAAGTGCACTTGTTAGACTAAGGATAACATCACATTTCAATCCAAAATTAGTGTTATTAAAGACTGCAACAGCACCATTTGGTTGTTTTTGCTCAAGATGTGTGCTTTCCATCATCTCTCTCATTTTAAAGAAAAATTAGCCAAAATCTCAGCTAATACTTCAGTATGTATGGTTGCTTTTACATTCAATATGTAATGTAACTAATAAATTAATAAAATAAGTTTGTAAACATTTAAAATGCGCCAAAGTATTTTGAAGGCTATACTATAGACTATATTATATTAGGCATTGGCTAAAATGTTAAAAGTAAAAGCCAACAGTGATTGAGGACATTTTAAAAATAGGAATTGGCCTTTAAAGTAGAAACATCCATATGCTGTCAGTTGTCATAATAATAATAATTGTAGGCCTAAATATCTTATTTAATTATTAATGAGAGTCAATCAAGTAGGCCTGCATAAGTCATAAGTTAAATTAATAATTTCATAAAATAATCTTAAAATGATAATTGATTTCCGCAAATTTACTGATTTCCTAACTCAATTAGGTCTATGATGATTTAAATGAGTGATGCTGGATATTGAAGGTCGCAATACTAAGTCCAAGTCCAAGTCTAAGGCTCACGGTAAATGAATTGAATAACTATAATAGTGACAAGTGAATAGTTATTTTATCAAATAGGCCTTAACTAACAGAACAGCCAATTTTAATTTGAATAGGTTTCTGCCTTTACTTTTTAATTCTAACTAACAAGAAAGTAAGTTAAGTAACATTTAAATCAATTAAATGTCAATAGTATTCTTAATCAGAATTCATATTCATAGACTTGACTTTAAATGTAAAGTTTTATGAATAATATTAATATTGACAATATTAGCCTTGTCCTAGTCCTACTCCTGTTACTCCTACAACTAAAAACTACTGATTAAAATGAGTTAAATGACTGTTTATTTGTTGTCAATCATTATTGCAACACTAAACTAAACTCTACACTCCAGTGTTTACAACACAAACCACAATTTATAATTCAGTTTAAATAATTCAGGTTTACTCTTTTCTGAAACTGATAAAGAATGTTGGGGTATATTTCTTATATCAGAATGAACTGATGCAATTGTCTACTGAAAGGTCAAACAAATGTCAAGAGTTAGGAAACTATTCGTTACCTTTTTTCCCCATCAAATTAATGATCAGCAGGGGCAGGGGGGAAATCAGTTATCGAGAACAGGTCACTTTTATTATACGAAATGATTTGTTTTTAAAACAACTATATTACTCTCTTAAGTATCTATTTAATCACACAATACGTTGAAATAACATAAAAAATCTAGTAATTTTACGTCTAAAATGCTCACCTTTGCTAAATTAAGTTTTAAAATTAACTGTATTTAAGATATCATCTAACCGGAAGTGGTGTGCAAATCCACCATATTTGATAATGCAAACAAAGACAAAGTTATTTTTAGAGAAATGCGATTGAATGCATCATGTTATGGTCCATAAAGATCGAAATGTCGCTTATCTTTTATATTCATTCTTAAAAGTAGACCATGAAAATGATTGAAAAGGGGTGTCACTTTATTAATCAGAGCCATGCGAATAAAAAGAATAAAAAGCACTTTGGCTTAGGTAAAGTCTGCCCCCCCCAGGCAAAAAATAAAAACAAATTAAATGAATATTGCCGATTGAAATGGAAATATTTTGTGTGCATTATTTATGATTTAAGGATGCCCCATGTGAATTAACCCACACTCATTTAATCTATTTTTTCCAAAGGTTTATTTCACCTCATTTTCTCACCATTTTGTGGTCTTTTAATGCCATTGACAATGGCATTGTCTTGATTTTTTAGTTCCACATATAAACTTAATGATGTCTTGGAGGTTGTTATAACAATGCACCATGCCCACGCCGTCTATGGCTATGCCCATGCTTCATCGGATATCATGAGTCAAAATATTTGATATTTATGTTCCAGTCTTAATGACAATTTCTATTGTTTCTTCCAAGATATTTAAATTCTTCTGCTGTTTGTGTATGCTGAGCTTCTCTTCAGGTGTCGCCTTCTTTGTCCAAAACATTATGATTATATTATTCAACTTTCCACATTACCAATGGTCAGTGTCATGGCCAGCATTTGGCACCTACCTCCTTAGCCCCACTCGTAAAGACCTACGATAATCATTGAAAGCGGACACTTCATCACCCCGTGATGCTTCCCTGGTAGAAGGGGGCAGAAGAAGAAGATAAAAAAATTAATATATTTTAAAATGCACTAGTTTCAAATATAGTTTTTTCAATGTTTCCTATAAATTAAATAAGGGAAAGATTTTTTACATCTGGACATTGTCGTTGGTATCAGTCCATTTTTTGAAACAAGATAGTGTTGCGGTATATGTGCTCCTTGTCCTAAACGAGGGGCACAAGATTCCTATCCTCGAAATGCAGTTCTCCTGCACAGTCTATAAGTGAATAAGTGAACTTTGAAGTCCACAAGTCAAGTTTAAAGGCCACAGGTTAACTTTGAAGTCAGTAGGTGAACTTTGAAGTCAGTAGGTGAACTTTGAAGTCAGTAGGTGAATTTTGAAGTCAGTAGGTGAATTTTGAAGTCAGTAGTTGAACTTTGAACTCAGTAAGTGAACTTTGAAGTCAGTAGGTGAACTTTGAAGTCAGTAGGTGAACTTTGAAGTCCATAGGTTAACTTTGAAGTCAGTAGGTGAACTTTGAAGGCTGTTATTCTGTGGCCTTTCAACACACATACATCACAGTCCTCACAATCACTGACATTAATACTAAATAATACTGGCCATGTTTAAAACTTTCATGCATATTAAATTATATGTCATGGTTGCCCAGTCGGTCATGCAACCTCTTGAAGCTAGCGGTATAGATGTCCTTGGGATTTGAGATTCTTTTTTTCCAGTGAAGGCTTCCCTTGAATGGTCAACATAATGCACATTTTGTTTGGAAGTTTTCAGTACCTTATTGTTTATCCATTTCTTCTGCCACTTAATGCCCAGAATGCACCACAGACCTATTAGTGGAGCTTTTAAGTTTCCATTCCAGGTCCTTGTAGGTTGCCCAAGCTCTGTGTCGTACATATTGTTTGATGATCCTCAATGCCTGGTCGACATGCTTTTTGTTCCTCTCTGTAGTTGGTGTTATTCCAGAACCTCATGCGTCTTGCCTATATAATTAATTCATATAAGATGATGGATGTAAGGTGTTTGAAAGTTCCAACAACTTCCAATTTATTCCTCAATGTAGTAAGTATGTTAGTTCTTGCAATTCCTGTGTCTGAAACTTTTCATTTAGTCTGGGCCTGAGGCGTTTTTTGTGAATGATATTAAACAGCCTTTCCTCAGACCCAGGGCCTGCCCTAACAACTGCGGGACCCTATGCGAAACGGATTGCGCGGGGCCCAGTCTGGGTAGAGGATAAGGATAATAAGTGAAAATTAAGATTTTGTATTAGAAAATAAATTCGTCTTTGCATTTTATTCATTCTTTACAAAGTACAAAATCACGATCAAATTAACTTTACTTTACGAGCCTTGCGTTTAGCGAAGTCATACAGTATATCACCAAACTTCTGTTTAGACTTGGAATGTAAAGGTGTCTTTTTCATCTTACCCCAAGTTCCCCTAAATGACGAGTTTAGAGATAAAGCACCCGAGCAGCTTCAATTTTTTTCAATTTTATTTACTTGTCGTAATCACTTGAAACGACGTAATAGATTAAAAAACACTGTAAAAACATAAAAACAGAATAAACACGCTGACCTATACATGATTATAAGTTATAATGGTTTAATTTAATAATTTACACCTAGAATTAGCGCGGGGCCTATGAAAGTGCGGGGCCCATTGCGGCCGCATAGGTTGCAGTGGCCTAAGGCCGGCCCTGCTCAGACCTGGTGATTTTCTACACTAATCTACACTACCTAGCTGAGTACTTACTTAAGGCATGGAGCAAGGAGAGTAATATAGCTAAGAGCCTTGATGCAAGAACCCAGACTTGCTTCAATCCCCTACTGTGAAAGTCCCTGATATTGCGCTGTTGAAGCGCACAGTGCTGTGCATATTCTGTATGAGCTTGACAATTCTGCTCCCCAGATTAAGCCAAATGGGAGGTTTAAGAAACCTCTATGCAGTTTAGGGTTTCCCAAGCAGAAAAAGGTTGAAAACCATCAAGCTGTCATTTGTACACACCTCATCAATCTAATTCTAAATTGCAACATTCCCCTGCCCTGCATTAAACAAACTTTCCCAGGAAATTCAGAAATAAAACTGCAAAATAACTTAGTAAAGCCAACAAAAAGACAATAACACCAAATGATGCATTGACACAATTTATTCAAAAATAATTTTTATTTAACTTTAACATAAACAAGTATGTATTTGAAAAAAATCTGAATATGTATTGTATAAAAAAATTTTAATGTGTAGTTGTATCTAGTTCAGAGTAAAATAATTTTATCCTAGTATAAAAATTACCAAGGTAATTATGATCAAAATATTTTACATTCTTTATACCATTTGTATAATATTATAAAACATTGGCTTATCATTCCATGAGCAAAAAAATCAATCACCTGTATTAAATCACATTTAAGCTCATTATAAATAAGGAGCTGTTTATTCAATTTTTAAGATGTCACAACCTTCAAAGTTCAAAAAAATTTAACTATATACTTAAGCCAAAATAGTTTGGCTTGTAAGTGAAATAAAATAATCAAAGAGGCATAACATCTGCTTTGAAAAATGTAGCACAATTTAGCAATTAATACAAATATTTTTAGGGGTTTTTTTTGTGCATAGTCTCATCATACTCTATAAAATAAATATTGGCAGCATAATTCTGTATCATCTTTTCAAAAATAATTCCTGTTGTCAGGCTGTGGGTTCATTTCAAAATTAAGACATCAATTCTGAAGTAAAAGTTAATTGTTTGATTCTTATAAAATCAAATTTTGCAAGAGCAAAGCAAAAAATCCACACAAAAAAAACAGGGTATAATTTGTTGTATATAGTAACAACAGTTATTCTAAGACAAAAGATGCTGTTAGAGCAACAATGGGTGAGCCACTTGGTAGGCCTGGGAATGGACCAGAGGAGCCAGCAATGTCAATGTGTGAATATGGCAGAGGTTGTGATGAATCTTTGCCATGCTGAAATACAAAAGATAGACATCATAATAATACTTTTTTTTATTAAAAATGCATTACACAAAGAAAGACTGTGTAGAAGTGCACTCTATGTATTGTAGCCAAAAGATTCTACTTGAATGCTGATGAAAATGAAATATTTTTATTAATTTTTGAAAATATTTTCTGGACAGACTTTCTTTGCATAATGCATTTTAAGAAATTTTAAATTATTTTCTATTTTTCAATTTCTTGTAAACTTGTTTTTGATAAAAAGTCTAAATAGTTTTAAAAAAATTGTATTTGCTGCTTTTCAGTTTTAATATTTTAATCTATATATTATTGACATTCCAATAGTCATCACACACAGTCTGTATAAACTACTGAGGTCAGCAAGAGGGTAACATATGATTTCCCCATCTCTCACCACCCTGATCCTCACCCTCTACCCAGCATACCAGAGTTGGCTCCTTTCATTACCCACCCTTCCCAACTATGCAATGAACAAAGCAGATGCGATGAACCATGATCAGCTGAGCGATGAATTTATGTGTGTGAATACAGTGTCAACAAAAAATAACTATTTGAAAACAAGATGGAAATAAGAGTAGAAAGAAAGTCTTTAAAAATAGCTTATGACCGTGTGACATTTAGATTATTTTTTAAGCATAACCAAATAAGTTTTGATATGAACATACTACAAAATTTTGACAATGATGTCTTCTATAATTCTTCAAAATAAAGCAAAGTCAGGCAGGATTTTGTAAATATCTTACAACTCAAATTTTTGTTTTATGTAAATAATTGCAGATATCAGTCCTAACATTTCACATGTTTAAATTTAAATATTTTTGTTAATGATTTTTTTTTTTAATAAACAACAAACAAAATAATACACACCTTATCCAATCCAGATGCCATTATTAGGAATGCTGATGGTGTTTGATGTCCACGGTTGGTCATTGTAGAAGGATGATTATTGCTTTGAAGAACATCTTCATACTCAGACTTTCCCTTATGAAACTCAAAGTCCTTTTATGTAATAGGAAAAAAAAATTAACTGTAATGAATTTAAGTCAAGCGACTGATTTATGATGGATCAAATTTACTGCTCAGCTTATAATAATTGAGACCCATCAGTGCATAAACTGTTAAGTGTTGGAGATAAAGATTTGTTACGGCACAATTAAAATGTATTTAGTCAAATTTTCATATCACTGCATCAGCTGAAACGTACTGTGCTACCCTACTCAATATTTCAATAATGTTTTTCAGATACCATTCAAATTATGATTCAAATAAAGATACCAGTGCTATTTCAGTTTATAAATAAAGAAGAACTTTAAATAAAATACAATGCCCACCTCTCTTCTGATGGTTGAAATTTCAAACGGGTCACCAATTTTTTCACCAGATGACTGAACTTTTTGGGCAGTGCTTAGATTTCTTGCTGGTCCATTATCCATAATGATCTGATTATTAAAGTAAATGCTTGTATTAAATAATATGTTTGCATAGCAACTGTTCTGGTAAAGTGTCATGTGAAAATTTAGAAAAAGATTCAAAATAATTAATTTATTGAAATTATGAATCAAATAAAATGTGAAAATAATTTTTTTTTAAACATACTGAATATTCAGGACCCATTGCTCTTATGGCATGTCCAGTAAGTGTTGCTATAGTAAATAGTTGTGGGTTGACAGCTTCCACCGCCTGAAATTAATAAATAAATAATTAATATGTAATGTTTATGTAATATTAATATTGAGATATTAATAACTTTAATATAATTAAGAAACAGTAAATTTATTGGTGCAATAGGATAACAGGAAAAACTTTTACATTGCTGCCCATTTCCATCCATCTGAACCTCTGATGCAACAGCCCATGCAGTGCTTTGGCCCGCTTCACCACTTCCATCATATCTGATGTACCTGTACCTGTGGTGCTAAGGCCTATGGAGGGCTTTGGGCTGCTTCATCACTGACTTCCTGTCTGATGTTTTCTTTCCATGGTTAGATCCCATACGTAGGTCTGCCTATGAGTCTTTTACTTCTACTTCTAGGCTATCGATGATATCCAAGTTTAGTGATTAATTATCATTTAAGTCTTTATATTTCATTTTGGAACCTACCAATTCCTTCATTCTGCACAGGACATCTGCCATCACCATTCTCCCCTCAGCATCAGTGTTGCCAACCCTCACTCTGACTCCAGCACGGGATGTGATAATTTCATCAGCAACATAGCTTTCTAGGGACACAATGTAGTTCATTAAACAAATGTGACATAAAATTTAAGACCTTTTGGTGACATAACATAATACAGGTAAGACAGTACAGGCATTAATAGTTACAGTAAGAAACATGGGAAATAATAAAATAGAAACTCAACTATTTCTTTAAATCTGATATTAATGGAACAACAGCTGATATAAAATGCTTAATTAAGCACCTTTAACTCTTTACCAATTCAAGCAAATAAATAAGCTGCTGAAACTAGTGCCTTTGAACCTGTTGCCTAAATATATTGGCTTTATTTTGTTTCATTTGTCGTGAACTTTTATTTTATATTGCATTTAAAAGTTAAATAATACTGGTATTTTATGAGGAAGTGGAACATTTTATAAAACTCTCTCTTTGAGACAATACTCTTGGACAATTACAAAAATAAACAGGGTACAGAGATCCCAGCTTCAAAAAACTAGCTTTAAGTTTCTTGCTTGCAATTTCCATTTACTTACCCTCACCAACACTGTTTCTAACCATTGGCAACCCTGCCACCACTCTTAAATTGTCTGGCTTTAGTATGGATAAAACCTTGTGAAAAATATGTCAATCTGATTACATTTGATGCTTCAGAACATCTTAAATAAACAGAACAAAACACATGATGTGATTTTTGTAATAGTTTTATCTACAAGATCAAATATTTTTTGCTTACGATAAGCCCCAATAAGACATTTCATGATTTCCATACCGTTACTAATTTTTTTTTAGTTTCTACAACATATTAAACATGTCAAAGCACAAATTTCCAAAGATTTCAACAACTGTCATAAATCTAGTAAATGTGTTTACATTCCCTCCTCCAACCCCATGGAAACCATTTTGTAAAATTTCCTAATCCAAATAACCCTACACAAAAGGCTGATCAAGGGACAAGGAGCCATTGACAACTATTAAGCATTTTGACTTTCAATGAACAATGGAAAAAAAAAAAAATATTTAGTATACCAGTTTATATAATGCAGAAAGATATGGGAAAGGACCAGTGAATGGTTCATAGTCTCAGTGTACTGCTTTATTATTAGAATTATGAAACTGAAAACGGACAAGGATGTACTAACAAATTTATATGTAGACAGGCAATTGCAATAATTTTAAAATTTTATTTTTAAATAAAGTGTAATACCTTTTTTAAAGGCAAACAAAAAAATACCTTCAAGAATCCTGCAGCAGCAGCAGCTCCACACTTATCCCTGTGCATGCCAGCCATCACACCGCCAGCCTTGATGTCAGCACCTCCGGTATCGTAGGTAATTCCCTTAATTGTTAAAAAAATTACTTTGAGACAATGTTTGATTGCGAAATGTTTTGACTACATTTAATACAAATAATAATTTTAAGTAAAAATTAATAAGGAAATAATATTATATACAGTAATTACAGAAATTGAGAATAAGTGAGGTAGATTTTTCTAAATAAATAGTGAAACAAGATTTGTTACGGCTTGAAAAGAAAAAGGAGGACAATTAAACTGACATTTCTTCTAGATGCCTTCTTAATTGTAATAATATTAAAAGTTTATGTGTTAGAAAATCTCAGTAAACTCAATGTGGCTCTAAGGCAGTTTTTGGTTCTTTTTATATGAATTGATAATTACCTTGCCTACAATAAACAGAGTCTTTGTAATATTTCCACTGCCCTTGTATTCCAAGAAAATTAGACGAGCTCTATGCCTCTCAACAACTTGAAAAAACAACAAGCCAGAACAGTTGTTATGTAGTCTTAAATGATTTAATAGATGTTCAGTATTAAATTTCAATTAAGAAAAAAATTCTTTATCACAAGCACTCATTAATTTGTCAAATTTTGAGTCATGAGTAAAATCAAAATTTCTAAATTTTACGATTTTATATGGTAGTTCAAATGACCTTCAGTGACCTTATTTTTATTAACGTTAGATACAAATCTGTTTGTGCTATTTTTAGCAAGAAATATGGTGTCTTAGTATTCTTTTAATTTCTATTAGATAATTTTGACATAATTATATCCCTGACAATAGCATGGTAACCTAGATAGACAAATCTTGTGGAAACGTCTCTGGCATTATGGGGTACAAGGAAAACTAGTCAGGATCATTTAGAGTTTTTATGAAGAAATGACATGCAGAGTGGTCCACAAAAGTAGCCTTACAGATGCCTTTAAAGTGGAAACAGGGGTCAGACAAGGATGCATCTTGTCCCCTTTTCTATTCATGCTTCCCATTGACTGGATAGTGAAAAAAACCACAGACAAATAGAGGGACAGAATACAGTGGACACCCTGGAAACAACTGAATGACCTAGACGTTGAAGATGACATTGCACTTCTGTCCCACAACCAGCAACAAATGACTAAAGATGTGTGTAGCCACCATTTCAGCACAGCTAGGACTCAAAATAAATAAAAGCAAGACAATAATCATGAAGGTAAACTCAGTCAACCAAGTGGAGGCCTTCACATATTTGGGCAGCACCATTGACATAAATGATAGATCTGAAGCTGATGTCAGGGCTAGAATTGGAAAGGCTAGGTCAGCATTTCTGCTACTGAAGAAAATCTGGGAGTGAAAAGGACCTGACCCTGCAAACCAAGTCAGAATTTCCAACACAAATGTCAAAACAGTCCTATTCTATGGAGCCGAAACATGGAGAACAACAGCAAGCAGAAAGTACAGACCTTCATAAATATTTGCCTTAGAAGATCCTGAACATCAAATAGCCAAACACCATCATCAACAAAGACTTACTTGAAAGGACATACAAGGAGCCTATAACTGAAGACATCATGGATGTGGTTAGGGCACACTCTCTGCAAACCCTCAGATAACATCACCAGAAAATCTCTAATATGGAATCCACAGGAAAAATAAAGAGAGGAATGCCTAAGAACACATGAATATCTGAGCTGGAGGAAGACACACAAAGTATGGGATACACCTGGATGAATGGAAACTTCTTGTAGACGGCCTATGCCCCAGACGGGGATAAGCAAGCATAACACATTATATAGTATGGTATGATTTAACTATGTTGAATAAAGTGTTTACACTTTCTAAAACTAAAGCGGGTGAAATCTCCTTTGTTGTATTTAGAGCAGACATAAGTAAGATAAAGTTGTGGTACAAATGAAACATTGAAGCAATGAAGAGAAATTCTATCCCTATTAAGAAATAGACATAAAGATGAAACAAGCACATCACTATCACAGAGTAATATAAGCACTGACACTAGTTTGAGATTTTCAAACAAATCCAGACATTAAAAAAGGGCAAAAATTGCATGAATTTGAAACAGTGATAATTAATTCTTTTAAAGTTAAAAAATTATAAATGATTTTGACTCTTCATATTTTATGTGTATAGTTTACTATGCTTTAATACCATTTTTTAATATAACTTTTTTTACTGGTTTTAATTCCGCAGGTTGGCATGTATGGTAAATTACTTGCATCTTACCATTAGCAGCTCTGTTGACCGCTGCCAAAAGAGGATATTCTTTAATCAGTGTAGGAACATCACCAATGATATTAACCTGCATATTAATAAATAAATAAGTCATAGAAAGGAATGGCAGGTTCCTTTACTTTCACAATAATTACCAGCTAAAGTAAATGAGTTTCCTGTGAGAATAAATTAAGACAAGGGTTCTATGCAGTACAGTAGTAAATGTGCTTTAAAATGTTTAGGTTATCACTTGGGGAATAGATAACCCAAAGAATATCAAAATTATTATTTCCAGGGTAACTAATTTCAATTTGCCACATTCTGCAATAACACAAAACTGACTGGCAACAGACTTATTTCATTGTGAATAAACATTGAAAACCACTAAAATAGTTCACATGGCTGTCACTGTCTGTGCTTTGTTATAGATTTTGCATTTTATTCATAAGTTCAGTAAGCTATTTTATTAAATATACCACACAAATGAGGAAAGACATTACAGAGAATAACAAGTGTACCCACATTGACAGAGGTATCTTTGAATGTCTCATTTATATACTCCTCTACTTTAGGTGCTGACATCCTCTCTGGATCAGAGCCACCAATATCTCTGGCAACAATTCTTTTTCAAAAAAAAAAAACAGTTGAAAGAATCTTCAGTTTAAATTTAACTGACATTAAATAATGATAATTTAACATTGTGCTGAATGAATGATAAAATTAGAGCTTTTAAAAACATACAAAATAAACAGCTTTCTTCCAGTTTATTAGTAGAATAGAAAAAAATGAATTGTCATAATGTGTTCGTTTAAATTTAAAAGAGTAAATAAATTCCAGCATCAATTACTGCACATACCTTCCATTTTCCAAAGCATTCAAAAGGCCAATTCCTTTGGTTATGCCGTCAATGTTATTACACCATATCCCCAACTTTTCAACCTTGGGTTTAGTGCCAGCTTCACGAAGCTCAAGAGGCTGGAAAAATATTACAATGGACCAATAATCATTTATTGATTCATTAAAATCTCATTCACTGACTGTTCACTGGAAACAATAAACCTATATTCTATTTGCTGTTGATGTGGGAGATGTCAACGGGGCTATTTTTCTATTCCATTTATCATTTTAGACCTATGATCACTTGACATGTGTTTATTATATAAGCTGTTAATTTAATCATTATTAGCTATAAATACAAGTATGCTGATGTTGGATATAACAGATCTGCCTTCTAGTAGTTATAGCTGATCTTTGCATTTTCAAAAGCATTACATGTTACAAACCTACGAATCTGGATTTTAAAAAAGAAATATTTTCTAAAGATATTAATTAAAAAAAAAATTAAAATGGTACCACTTCACCTGTCTTAGCTGAAATAATCTATAATTATCTTTAGGCATCTGCCATGTGTGCCGGTAAATATGAAATGAGTTATTTTGAATATTTTTATTTGTAATTAAGCAAATTTGTCCATGTTGACATTTTCTTCACAAAATTCAACAGAATAAGAATAATGTTTCCGTTTTGGTAAAACTTTCAAGTGTCAGATTTTTAAAGATATTTTTTTGCCAAAGATTTGGCGTGACTGGAAAAGTGTATTGTAATTTATCAAAGGATATTAAAAGGTATGTTTTAGGTGTCATTTCAGAAATATCAAAAACAAAATATCATGCCTCACCCCAAAATGATAAGTTTCATAAATAATATTGATATAGTTGTGCTACTATTATTATTAAGAAATAAAAAATCTTACCACATAGAGTGACTGTAAAACAGCTAATGCTGCAACTATTCCAGCATGTTCAAAAGAATCATCAATGGGTCTAACAAAGAGTGGAGTCTTGCATCCAGCAGACAATGCTCTAATACAAGATGGTAATTACTTTTAAAATACCCTTTATGGATTTGATACAGTTATAATAATAATACTCAGGAAGTGAATTAATAAAGAAAAATAAGTTTTATATAATTTTGGAAATAAATAAATACCTCTTAATACCAGCTGTGGCAGCATCTGCAAATCGTCTTACATCATCTTGGTCTCGGTCTAGAGGCCCAGTAGAAGAATAAATCTTACAGAAACGTAAGAGAAAGATAAAAGTAAGATTAAATTAAACAATTAATCTGTACCGGTAAAAAAACGAATATTTCAAATTTCATTTTTTTAAAACATAAATTTTAATTCAACACAATATAAATTCAAAGCCTAATGGTTTTAACATTGCACTGTCAATACAATGATAATTTCAATTTTTTAATGAACATATTAATATTATGATAATGCTGAGTTGAGAAAATTGTGACAACATTACCAATCTTCCAGAAGGAACTACTTCAGTTCTGATCAAAATAGGCTGCTTATCAAATGCTTTGTCAATCTGAAAATATTATTAAGGGTGTTAAAAAAAAATTATTATCATGGTCAGGGAATGACACAAAATATCAATGTACTTTATACAAATACCATGAGGACATTGTTTTGATATAAACATTTAATAATTGCTATTAATAATAAATTACCTGTGCATAATTTTCTAAAGGTTCCCTTAATATTGCCAAGTTGTCTATCAGTTTAGTTAAATTGTCAGTGACAACAATAACTACATCAAACTTTGGATCCTTGACATCCAAAACTGGAAGAAGTTCAGGAACACTAGATATAAAAAAGAAAACAGTCAAATACTCAAATAAGTAGTATTTATTATAATTAAAATAATGTATATGCTTACTTGTCGCTTAATAACTTAATATATTTTAGCAGATAATGAAAACTTAATATTAAAAAAAAAAGATAGTGTATGCCCAGGAGCAAATTATTGGATTAGAAATTTAAGTATTCACAAAGTGAAATCCAAAAATAATGCAAAGTAAAATAATAACAGCTTCATGACATTTCATAATCTAGTGTCACAATCGGGTTGATT
Source organism: Omphiscola glabra (assembly GCA_964017045.1). NCBI lineage: Eukaryota > Metazoa > Mollusca > Gastropoda > Lymnaeidae > Omphiscola > Omphiscola glabra. Next base: position 60,152,976 of record OZ024794.1, read on the forward strand.
GGTTTCACTCATCAGATTCTTTTACACGTTCATATCACATATGATATGTCATAATAACACTTGAATTGAACACAAGTTCTTTTCCATTTGTAATGTAACTTGATTCCATAAATATATTTACTTGCTGTCAATTTAATCAAACATATGTACAGTGCAGCTTGCTATAAGGAGAAAAATACACAACCATCCACTACAAGGTTCTTTAGAAGACTGCTGAGGAATATGCAGTATGCCAAAGACTGTCTATACAATAGTCATAATGACCATAAATGGCGGTAAAAGCCGTTCATTAATCATTAACTCACTAATAACACACAATACACATAATTTGTCATAATAAAACAATATCTGGTGTGCAACAATTATTAGTGAATGCCCAGGCTCACCACCTAGCCTAATACTATTATTAGTATTATGATCATAAAAAAATGGCTGCACCTATTGGTACCCGGGTAACAGAATTGAGAGCTTGGGATTAAAAAACTATTTAAAATATTATTGTTGGGATTGTTGTGTATCAAATGAAAGATAATTGAATGTACTATACGTTTGTAATCTTAATTCTTTAGTTTTACTAAAATAAACTACTACAAATGACATCCGAATAGCCTTGAGTCTAATTGTACCCGGGTGCAAATGGCGGCGCTGCGTTGTAATGATAAACAATGTGATTGGTTGCATTATATATATATATATTATAAATAATTTATAATAATGTAACATTATTAGTTAGTTACAACAATCAAAATGAGTCAGGCGAATTTCTCTACCAAACTTAAACTATCAGTCTGGAAAGTCAGTCTTGGTTGCCTGTGAAATACGGAAGCAGTGAAACCATGGCCTTAACTTTAATGCCTTATTAGTAAGTTAATCTATAAGTGTCAGGAGGCTCAACTCAAGAAATAGTAGGCCTATAATTATAACTATACTATATAGTGTAGATAACTATTCTATAAAACTATATGTTGATTATAATTATATATAGGATTATATCATCTAGATCTGAGAGTCACAACAATGTCAAAATTTTTAATAAAATAATCAATGTCAATAATATTAATAATAATAATTATTAAATTGTAAAAATGCCTAAATCTTAACTAAATATTATATTTAATATAAAAGTAGGCCTACTACTACTACTATTCATTTACTTTATTAACTCTAACCCCTCAGTCTTTAGTAGTAGTACTAGGCAGGGCTAGGGTAGGGTATAAGTATAAGTAAACTATATAGTATAAGCATAGGCAGAGGAAATGACTGTGAGGAGTTAGAATTAAAGTAAATGAATTAAGTTAAATCTGATGTCATCAGTGACATCAGTGATGATTGAAATTGAAGTAAATCGTAGTCGTAAAAACGGTAAAGACAAAATAAATTTAAATAATAATATTTATTATATATTAAAATAAGTCACAAATCACACACAATTTAATAATACTTACTATTACTATATAATTATACACGATCAACAAAGTGACAAAATTGTGACTGACATCTCATACTGTCACATACTCATACACAGATAAACTCGAAACGTATAGTCGTATTTGTTATAGACTGAAACACACAATACAAAAATCTACCTCATGTTTTCGGCTGTTTCCTTGGTGCAATCAATTAAAACTATTTATCGTTAAGTTATGTGTAGTTTGCAGCCTTCCAACAACTAAGCTAAGGTGGTCGACTATGACTATGACTATGAACAATACTTTACCCTGATCAGACTGATCACATGACATGTCACGTTGTTATTTTCTATTTTAAGACTTGAAGGGCGGCCAGGCGACCATAAAAGCAGGAGAGGTTCATATAAAGTAGTAAATTAAGATTTTTACTAGGATCAGATAGGGTTTTCTGTTTAATAACAAAATTAATTTAAAACGTTTAACTCTTTTAAATACTTATTAAACACATCGGAGAGAAATTTTCACCGGAAAATATATGGACCAACAAAGGATGGATATGATTGATGGACAATACGAATTTTAACCAGGGATTGTAGTATAGTCTATCTCAGGATCCCACATTAGTCTATTACAGTGGTTCTCAACTTTCTTAATGCCGCGACCCTTTAATACAGTTAATCGTGGGGTGGCGACACCCAAAACAAATTAAAATTTTCGTTGCTGCTTCATAACTGTAGAATATATGTGTTTTACGATGGTCTTAGGCGACACCTGTCCAAAGGTCGTGCGACCCCCAACGGGGTCGCGACCCACAGGTTGAGAACCGCTGGTCTAGTAGTAGCAGAAATAAAAAAAAGGTCAGGTGTTCAGGAAACTTAGAAAGAAAGCCAAACGACAGAGGAGTGAAGAGAGTGTACCACCAAACCCCCAGAGGAAAACGGCCCAAAGGCAGACCTAGGCTTAGATGGATGGATGATGTGGAAAGAGGTCTACAGTAGTTGGGAATCCAAGCATGGAAAAGAAAAGCATCAGGTAGGTCTGATTGGAAGGACGTGGTGAGGCCGGCCAAAGCCCTATGTGGGATTTAGAGCCACAAGGAGGGTGAAAATTCACCATAAAAATCACATTTTCCTTTCCCCATTGTGTCCTTGGCCGGATTGAGATTACGAGCCCCTCCTTGTTACTTTTTCTAATTCTAGGCCTATAATTTTGTATGGAGATGCCTAGTGGTTCCCAAACTTTTTGACTCGCGGATCGCCTTTATAAAATCAATTTCTACGGAGGAGCCCCTTAGGTCTATCCTATGTCTTACTAGTTAGTAGTGTTTTGGATTTTGCTGGAGTGGCCTCACGGGTTGGGGATCGGTGGAGAAGGTCAGTTCAACATTATTTAATCAAGTTCCCACATTTTACATTTGATTGGATCTCTTGGCACAGGGCTCCCTAGGCACGTGTTTAATAGCTTATTATTAAGGCCAGGAATGCATCAACAAAGAAAAAAAACTGACATTAGGAAGGCGGAATTGCTGTGCAAGGATTTAATAATAAAAACACCTAAAGATGATTGGGTGAATGGACTTTGTAAAACGAGATCAAGACGTTGTTTGCCAAAGATCAAGATAAAAGATAAGCTGAGCTAATATGAAAGACATTAAAGTGAAAGACATTAAAGTGAAAGACATTAAAGTGAAAGACATTAAAGTGAAAGACATTGAAGAGGAAGACGTTAAAGTGAAAGACATTGAAGAGGAAGACGTTACAGTCTACTATGACAAATTAAAGCTATCATTAGAATTAGAAGTTGTAGATGCCCAAAACGATGACCTAGGATTGCCCCCCCCCCCCTTTTTTTTGTTGAAAAATCTACATAAAAAACGTATTGCCTTATCCTAAAAAAAAACTATGACGTCATGCAGCTATAACAACAAAGTACAGGTACACGCTCCATACATTAGGACCTTTGTGTTAGCTTTTAGATCAGGTAACATGTTGAAATTTATTCATAAAGGCAAAATATATTCAAAGTTGCAGCTTGTTTTACGTTAACTCCTCATTTGATATTATAGAATTAGAACTTTTGACTAACGGGTTGAGATGTATTTTTATTTTTCCTATACCAATAGACATTTGCCATTGAGAGTATTGAGCTGGAAAAAGGTGGGGCGGGGGATGTTTCTTTTTTTTCTGTTCCCCCGCCGTTTCCTACGCAGCCCACTGACCACTGCCCTTTTGACAAGAACACTTAAAAGAAACAAGAAGAAATTCGAGTTCTCTTTTGTTGATTTTTTTGTTATCGAGCAAGTTTCAGAAGTTGAATGCATGAATTGTAGACTAGTTCATCGCCAATGCCAACAACAGCCAGTGTTGAAATCATCAATGCTACAGGCCAACATAGATTTCAGCCAATGTTTTCATTTTGATCTAAAAATAAAGCAAAATGTAGGTCTGGTGCAGTGTTTCTTTCAGGCATACCTCCGGGGGGGCACTGACCCCCCGGAGCAAGTCAAGTGCCCCCCGGGGGAAAATGTGTAAGAAAAAATAATAATAAAATAAAAAATTACTCTAAATTTAATTTTTATAAAATTTTTAAAAGTTATTGAAATGTGTGCCTTTAATCGATTAAAATTATTGGAACAAATAAAATATCGCTTTGTTCGATATATATTGATGATCCATAGCGTTCAGGTTAATCTTGTTACAGGCTCGCAGAAATCGATTATAAATATGGTATTGTTTTGAAAATTGACCGCTCCTGATCATAAGCTAAATCTTACTTTTTTCTGATTCGCAAATATCGGTATCTTTTATTTAATTACATTTTGCAGCTGCAAAAGTTGAAATACTTTTTAAATATAGTTCTTGCTAATAAATAAACATGTGCAATCTGTTTTCAAATTATATTGTATAATAGCATCATGCTTTAAAAAATCATTTTTAGCAAACATTTTAATATAGTAGATTCCATAGATGTATGCTGACATAGATCAAATGAAAATTTAAAAATAATAATAATAATAATTTTAAAACAAAAAATTAGGAATTTAGCGGTTACATACAAATAGTGGACATTTCATCATAATTATTAAATCGAGTGTTTCTAATTTTTTAACACAGTTTCGGGAACAGAGTAAAATGATTTTTTAAAAAAGTCTTTATTTATTAAATCCCCAATGACATTTCTCTGTTAATATAATAATAATAAACAATCTTCCCCAGCTGTTTGAACTATTAAAAAAATATATTTTAAGATGATAATCCAGTAGAAAGAATATAATATATATTTAAACAACGAATAATTTTTTTTTTGAGTATTTTGATTATCTTGTAAATGCCATTTTTTGGTAGTAGTTAAAAAAAAATTATATGGAATTGGTAAAAAATTTGTTTTCAAGTATAATACCAAAGAGGCAAGTTGTAATGATCTGAAGCAAATTATAGTAGTCTAAATTTCTTAATTAACATTTAAATCAACTGAATATTGAGAATTGAAACTTTAATAATTTATGCGAAAAAAAAAATCACACATTAATAAGTATATGAGTCTTTTGTAAACAATTCTTGACTTCTAAACAATTATATCGGTTACATATGATTTATAAATAAATACCAATTTTGAAAACCCGTAAAGATATATTCTATAGCCTTTTGTACAGAAAAGCTTTTTTTCTTTTTGACTTTGGTGAAACTTGGAAATATTTTGAAATAAATGTATGTTTTTGGTTTTTCTTTTTCGTTCAAAATGTAAAACTATTTTAGCATTTCTTTTTTGGGATGGATACCCTTTTTGGAAGGAAGTCTTTTTTCTTAATTTTACAAATATTTTGTAGTAAATTCATTATTTTTATGTAGTTGATCCCAAAAATATTTTAAAATAATAACTTTAAAAATACATTACTTTTCAATTTTAAAAAAAATTTTTGCATACCACACTTAGTCAAGCAGAGACGTCGCTTGTACGATGGCTATCATGTCAAATGACACATAAAATCTTAACTAGCATCTCTCCCGTTGCTCTGCAGTTAAGTGTTTAATGATGCGAAACTAAATTTAACTACGTTATTTTAAAAAAAAATGCATTCTTGCATTTTGAATTTATCAAAAAATTTCCGGGGCCTATAAAGTTTTAAGGGGCGAGTCTAAGCTAAGGAGTATCTCTCGATAAAAAACATACCCTAAGGGATCCCAATTGGACTGAATTTATTTAATATTGTTCTGGTGGAAGAGTTAGTGATGTCCTGTTATTATCGTTATTTCTAGCGCTTCCCACCCAAATGTCTGAAATGTTTACATCAGTGGCGCTTCATCCCATTTAGGGCCCTGGCCTGCTCCACCCCATTCTTCCATTGGGATCGATCCATCGCTTTACACCTCCATGTGCGAACCCCAACCTTTGTAAGCCCTTCTCTACATCGTCAATCCATCTCAGTCTTGGTCGACCGGTGAGCCGTCTGCCCCTAGGTTTCTGCCTGTAGATCGTTTTTGTTGCTCCAGAATCCGGCATCCTTTCAATGTGTCCTGCCTAGGGCAGTCTGCCTTTTTTTTTATATTGTTGTGACTATGGATGGGTATTTGTACAATTGATATAGCTCTTAGTTTGTACGGATTCCCAAAACAAAATTGTCTATCATCGGGTCATATATTTAGCAGGTTCTCTGCTTTTCTGGTAGGAACCAAGTCTCACTACTGGTCTTGTGACAGTGGTGTATACTTCCTTCTTTGTTCCCTTATCGAGATTTTTGCTTTGAAGTAGCTTTTGTAAATTGAAATAAGAGCGGTTTCTTTCTTTCTTGTACATCCGATTTTATTTCCTCTTGCTTATTTATAGTCACCCCTAGATATTTGAAAGTAGCTACCCTCTCAAAGGCGTAGATGTTCATATTGATGAAGTCATCAGTGCGTATTTCCTGACATTATCATAAATATTGCCTTCGCTTTATTTACATCAAGACCAGCTTTGACCGTCACATCTTCAAGTTCCCTGAAAGTTTTAATTATATCATCAATGCTGTTTCTACCAAGTAGCGCTATATCGTCTGTGTAGGCCAGGTATTGCAGTGGCTGGCTTTATAAAGTTCCTTATGGTTGTTCTGTACCACCTCTCAGGTGCTCACACGTATGTTTCTAATGCTTTTTTCTAAAGTGATGTTGAAAATGATACACGGATTTCCTTGTCTGAGGCAAAAGATTGATTGGGAACTCCCTCAAGTACTCCCACTGTACTTTGATTCTACTTTTGTAGTTATCCATCGTCATATTATGTATGAGTCGGGTAAGTTTGTTAAGGACTCCAAGTTCCAGCACAGCATCGTTCATGTATTTCCTGTCTATGCTATCATAACCTGATTTATAGTCCACATATAGTTGGTGTATGTTGATGTATTCTTAACATTTTCTACGAGACATCTAACAGTAAATATATTAACGTTTGAAATGCTCCTTCACACATTGTCTTAAAGATACGTTGAATACAGTGCATGATACCCTCACTAGGTAACTCGTGTTACCAGTGAAATATCCGCATCAACACCAGGCACAGAAACATTGCAAATCCCATCTACATTCATAGGAGCCATAATGATCAATAAATTGATCGTGGGCCCTTAATAGACAGAAAAAGAAGAAGAAAAATTTGCACCACAATGCATCACTGCATTTTAAATTTATTATTTTTAAATTAAGGTGACCCCTGCCCCCACTTTTGCTCAAACTCTTCGGATTCCTCAATTTCTGCTACCCCCCTCCCTTTTTTTTTCCTTGACGTCGATCAATGTGACGAACGGGTTGAATCTAATCTTGTGTCAAATGATTTTCTTCGGCACACCACAACCAAAATGAATTTAGTTTGTGTCTGGTACCGGTCGCCATAATGCCTCCCCGATCGAATGAAAGTCTTATCAAAACATTCGAATCATGTTTACTCCAAAATGCACCTTTTGATTGTTAAACAATCACACATTTTCTGCTGCCCTACTTCCCGATAAAAATTACTTGCCATGACAGCCAAATTTGGTGCTGATATATACACTGCCCAGCGGCGTGCCTAGTGTTAGCGCCACCCTAGGTGGGTTAACTTTTTGCAACGCTACCTTTCTCGATAGAAACTCTGCAGATGTCCGAAAATCCCGCCGCTCTATCTAAAGAAAAAATGACACCTGGGAAGACCAAATGTTCGCCCCCCCCCCCCACTTCTACGTCACTGACGTGAGTCTTTGATGACAGGGGACAAGATTCATTTTTACACCCCCCACCCCCCGGCTAAACTCTGAAACCTATTATTTTCATCCATTAACACTATAGCCCATTAGATGCCCCCGCTTGTCTGGCGCCCGGGGACATATGTCCCATCTGCCACCCCTTAGCTACGCCTCTGGCCACTGAAAAACTGGCACTGCCCCCCCGAGCGTCAAAAGTGCCCCCTCGGGGAAAAATTTCTGAAAGAAACACTGGTCTGGTGTGAACACTTGCATTGGAAGGTGCTTCTCTGACTATGACTGAAATTGAAGTGTTGGCTATCGATGGATTATTGTGTAGGCTTTAACTCTAAATCCATACGATGACATGGAAATAAAGTTAAATTGAATAATTGAACAGACCCAAAATAAATCGGCTTTATTATTTATGTATTTTTTTTACGATTCACGCCCAAATGGGGCAATATGGAACAGGAATTGAATTTTTGTATTACCTTGGGCAACCTTCAATTTCAAGCCGTGCAAGTGCTGTTAAGAAAAGAGGTTGTTTTTTTTTTTTTTTTTTTTTTTTTTTGGGGGGGGGGGGGGGAATGAAACCATCCAACAAATTTAGTGAACAAAAAAGTAAATCTGACTTCCTAGAGATTTATAGCTGAAACCCCTGAACATCTTCAATCAGAAATTATAAAACTTGATCGGATCCGGATTTAGATTTACGAGAGTTTATTGTATGGTAATATCATCAGTGCTTAATTTCTTCTGCTAAATTGTACTAGTTTTTAAATAGTATTTAATCACAAATGATGATATTTGTAGCTTTGTTTCGCTTCTTAGGACATTGTTTTTTTTACCGACAACCAAAAATTATTACATACTTATAAGAGCAACCTAAAAGTTCTCATGGAGTTGTTGTGATTTTCATTGTATCAATGTGATACCGCTTACGGGACTCCATTTCCTGGCTCGATTTCAGAGTTAGTCTTAGAGGAGTTGCCATCCAATGTTTAGCGCGTGTTTTTTTTTTGCTTGTCTAAGCTTTTGCTGCGGACTCTTGGGATTGACTCATTTTAAACCACTCGGCCACCAAAAACCCTATACAGAACCCTATCGGCCCACCGACATACGGGGAAGCCCATTGTACTACAGTATTTGTTTTGTATTGATGACGCTGGAGGCGTACAAGAACCTAGTCAAGGTCTAGACTTGTTTTAAATTAGTTAACAAGTGCACAATTTATATCTTGATTACAGGGTTTAAAGTTTACTTCCATACAGCGTAAGCTAGGAGTACACGTTAGTATTTACCCCTCATGTTTGCAGGGACATTGAGTGCATTCTTTTATACTCTGCTTTCATTTTTTCAATAGGTGAGCTATACGTTATGCACAATTAAATTTCTTTACTTTGTGTTTTGCCGACGACTGCTTGAGTCGCAACGCTTTAACTTGTATTGTTTTCTTTGTTAAAGTTCAACTATCTTGCTTCTTACACACATTAATTAAGAGTCTTTGTCCTCGATATATTTCAACGTTTGTGCCGTGCACCCCCTCTTATAATTGTCAAAACAACGTGGACGTATGTCATGTTGAATGATATTCGATAATACCGTAGTGATTCAGTAAATACCGTAATGATTCTGTAAATACCGTAGATATTCTGTAAATACCGTAGTGATTCTGTACATACCGTAGTGATTATGTAAATATCGCAGTAATTCTGTTAATACCGTAATGATTCTAATAACTTCCATGTTGTTGTTTTGTTTCAGTAAGATTATTTACTACGAAAAAAGAGTCGTACCTTATAGAGATTTCTTTTCCTTGAGCTTCCAGGGGACATATTGTCTTTATGATAGATGACTTCTCGGCATCTTGTGACAATTAGAAAAGAAACTAGGTAAATTAATGTGTCTATGAAATTGTTGCCCAATACCGCTATTCCATAATTTGGCTGTAAACTTTCTTCCAGGCACCACGTGGACAGCATTAGCTTTTCTGAGCCAGTATTTGGGTTTTAACATGATTATGTGATTGCGTTAAAAAGCTTGTATTTTAGATGGCTTAAATTCCCGTTTGTCCGGACAAAGAATAACATAAAATGTAAAAATTACAGATTTGAAAACTTGGAAACAATGTTTCTATCATAAATCTCTCCGTGGGAGGGGGTGAGGCGATGCCCCCACCCCACGAAGAAAAATATGTACAACAATAAAACACGATTATATATTTAAAAAAAACAACGAACTTGTCATGTTTATAACATTTAAAGAAGCAATTTTAAATATCAGAATAATGAACAAATGCCCAACCTATTTTTAAGCAAAGATTTAAAAATTAATAATCCCTAACATTAGTATCGAATTTGTATTCGAAAAAGTAGTTGTTATGAACTAATTTTTCGATTTATAAATTTATATCAATTCAAATAATTTTTTGGTAATGGATGGTTGTAGAAGAAAATGAAAATGACTCTATAAATTGCCAGTATAAAAATTGGACACATTTCAAAAGCATAATACGTGTTAAAGTATTCGAAGAGTTTTACTAAAGGCACAATATGTGCAATGTTGTGTAATTTATCCGAAGAAAGTTATCGTAGTCAGTGGCGTACCTCGACTAAATTCCGCCGGGGGGGGGGGGGAACTCCCAAAACTGCTCCCACCCCCGCAAATTATCAATATATGTATTTAGTTTAGCATTGTTGCTAACAAATAATAATAATAATAAATTTATTTGAAAATTACGCTTCATCCACAACGGCTCAAAGCGCGGTACAAAGTCAACCACATTAAAAGAGAAATGAAGCGATCTATATTTTACCACATTGTAATACAAAACGCAACAATACAAAAACTACATACGAGCATACCCATTCAAAGTCTCTCATCCCTCGCAACCATAAACAACACAAGCCAATATACATGTAGGAGATAATAGCTAGCTGGAAAAGATGGTAGACAACATCACCCCAGCAGGTGTTGGCGCAATAGATGTGTTTTCAAATCGGTTTTGAAGGACTCCGGTGGTCTGGCTGTTTGTGAGAGCGACAGGAAGAGTGTTCCAAATTTTTGGGCTATTTGAATATAATAATGCTATTTTAAAGATAATTATTATGCACTATCAGTTCATTCCTTTGAATCATAATATATACACACACTTCTCAGTTTCACCTGAAAGCCTCACATTCACCAGTCAACAACAGAGCCAAGATGTGCTTGACGTCAATGGTATTGGACAGTGAAAAGAATATTTTAAAACAAAAAGTGGAACCGTCAGAAGACTGGGACAAGTGTGCGTGGGCAATCATGATGTAAGCCATAGAGATGAGCATCGAACCCTCTTTTAAAAGCTCGTTTTGTTTTTGGGTCGTCAGCAGGGTTCAAGTTCGGTGTGTTCGAGTTGGGTGCGGTCGTCAGCTGGGTTCGAGTTCGATTTGTTCAAGTTGGGTTCGGTCGTCAGCTGGGTTCGAGTTCGATTTGTTCAAGTTGGGTTCGGGCGTCAGCTGGGTTCAAGTTCGGCGTGTTCGAGTTGGGTTCGGTCGTCAGTTGGGTTCGGTCGTCAGTTGGGTTCGGTCATCAGTTGGGTTCGGTCGTCAGCAGGGTTTGAGTTTGATGTATTCGAGTTGGGTTCGGTCGCCAGCAGGGTTTGAGTTTGATGTGTTCGAGTTGGGTTCGGTCGTCAGCGGTTTTGAGTTCGATTTGCTCAAGTTGGGTTCGGTCGTCAGCAGGGTTCAAGTTCGGCGTGTTCGAGTTAGGTTTGTTTGATTCCCATCTCTAGTAACAGTTCTTTTTCGTGACGATATGAGCCGGTAAGGTACGACATTCTGGTACTTTTTAAAAATAATTCAAATATAAATTATAAAACAAAATGACTGTTCACTAAAAAAAGAAAGTGGATGGGGTGAAAGTAGGTGGGGGCTTTGGAGAGCGGGGTTGATGAGTCCCTCCCCAGAAAAGTTTTGATTGTTTAAAAATTGGGGGGGGGGGGGGTAAATTTTGGCGCACATTTGAATTTAGTTTTGCATCCTTCTACACTTAATCGGAGATTAACATAAGAGGTGCTAGTAGAATTTACGGCTTCCTTGACATGATTGTGTTTTTACAAATCCTCTATTTTTGATTTCAGTGAATAATTGATCGGAGATTTAAAAAAAAGAGAGATATATGTATTTCAAAGAGTGAACAACTTCGTATGTGGTTAGGAGAGTTTAAGAACAACAGTCAGCAGCTCAAAAATTATTTGATAAAATCGTATTCAACTTACTTAAAATAAAATAATAAATCTACTGATTAGCTCGTATTGCGAATTCTGCAATATTCAAAGTACCTAAAGAAATGTAGGGCCAACAAAGACAGACTTGATTCATTTATTAAAGAAATTAACATACACAATATCATTGAAATCCATTTAACTAATCTTGATTTTTTTAAAAAAACGTCATTTGGTAACTATGGTAACAATGGTACGCAATCTTAGCTAAAAAATATAAACTTTTTGTTCACCTGTAACAATGATGAAAAGAACAACCAGCGCTGCCAGGACTTTACTCATGATGTAGAATGTCACAGCTGTCTCATCGCCGTAGGAGCCTGCGTGATCACTTATACTCAGGAATGTTGTAATCGGAGTAGTAGAGACGGACCTTTTTGGGCAGACTCAGAATCGTAAAAAAAAAAACTTTTTGAATCTCAAAATACAACAAAAATATCCATGACAAACATGATGGGCGCTGATATCAGTGGTCATATAATTTTTAACCCCCCCCCCCCCCAACTCGCTTCGTGATGTGACATGTCAGAATCTTATACAAGGAGTTATAAAAGTAAATATGTGCCGACTCCATAGCCCTGTTAATGATAAGGTATCGTATGAGGTTTGAGCGAACCACCGACAGGTCTCAGTGTCTGTTGGTCACAGACGTGGTTCTAAATGGGGGTTGTAATGACGCCCCATGATTCCATGCATTTTTTTTTGAGTAGAGCACAGCGTGGTATACAGCGTGGTACACAGCATGGTATACAGCGTGGTATACAGCGTGTTATACAGCGTGGTTTACAGCGTGGTATACAGCGTGGTTTACAGCGTGGTATACAGCGTGGTACACAGCGTGGTTTAAAGCGTGGTATACAGCGTGGTATACAGCGTGGTATTCCTTTTCGGAAAATATGTATTTTTTTACTTATTTTTAAATCACGTTTTTGTCATAATTGACATGAAGTCTAACCCTCTAAAATGTTTGTCTAGGCAGAGACACCAAAACGGTATATTCTAATTTATTGTCTACATATTAGTTCTGCTGAAAATCAGACAGCAGTATTAATTAGTTAAAAGCTGCATACAACTTAAGATATTGATTCGAAGTGGGAACAAAGTTTGATTCTGCCTGCATGATGCAAGATTTTGTTCAACTTTATATTAGTGATTCGGGACAAATAAAGAGCACTGAATTTATTTCATAGAAACATGATGATTAATAGAAGGCTGAATGCTACTCTGAAGATGATTTCACTGTTTCCATTTTTAAATCCTATATATTATAATAAGTTCAATTTTGTTCGCATTTCTTTCTAGATGGGTGTGTGGACAAATCTTCGGACCCACTTCCCGTCAAGCTATCGAGCTGACACTTGGCACATAGACTCGTTGCCGATGACAACACATTCTTTCAAATCTTCAGCCTCGACCCCCAAAGATCAGTTTTTCCTGTTTTTCAAGGGAAATATGAAGGAGATATGATGTCATTGATTTCACGAAATAAAATTCCAGATAACTGCACAAAAACGAGATTGTTGTTGTTTTTTTTAAAAATCGCACGTGCGTTTCATGCGTAATATTTTCTTTGCTTTTCTGAAATAGTTGGTGAATAAAAAATGTTGTTGCGAGCTTTGTGGGGTGTGAGCACTAATTGGGATTATTAGACAGTGCGTTACTTGTATGCATGTTTTTGTCAAATTATCAGCCACACACCCATTGGTCGATATTACATTTTATAAAGAATTTATAAGAGAAACTTTTTTATTCAAGGGTTGTTTTTATTTTCCCCGACATTCCATCGACATCTCCGATTCTGTCTAAAAAGGTTTTGCATCAGTTGCACAAATGCGCAGCTTGGTGTGAATCCATTGCAGACTCATCTCACCAAGATCTTTACACATCAATCATGTCAATACTTAATTAACACTAATTTGTTTACACAAGTCCATATGACGAGCACACGTTTCATAGGCATATAATCAACACACTGAAGTTGAAATGACTTCCAAAAAAAAAAAAAAAAAAAGGTTATTTCCTGATGGATTTTTCTTTAATTACTAGCCAAAAATGTGTAAACCATTCTAGAGTTGGATCTAAAAGTTGTGATCTAAAGAATGTCCCCCCCCCCCCACCCAACCCATTCTTAAAAAATCTAACAAATCACACCAAGAAAATGAGGGGGAAGGGGAACAGGAACTCACAAAACCCACCTTGAGTTATTCAATGATTTTGTTTTTTCCTGGAAATTTAAATTTATAATAATACTTGCTGTTATTATTATTATTAACAATACAAAATACTAACTAAAAATTGGTCTCATCTTATGGTCATTTAAAGTTTTCTTTCGAACACAGCACAAGATAAGTGCTTTTTATTGTTTTTTATCCCCCCCCCCCCCCCATTTTCTAAATTTGTCATTCTTTATTTGTAACGAATTATAAAAGTGTTGGACTGCGATAAAGCTTTAAAATAGATTAAATAAACGCGAACAATATGTTTCGATATAACAATATATATTAAGCTTTAATAATAATTTTACATTACAAATAATTAAACGTTTCGGCACATGTCTTCATCAGTACAACAATACATACAAATAAGTATTAATCAAATTTACATAATATATATAGACAGAGATATAAATCCTTCCTAAAAAATAGAAAACCAGACAGAAACAAAGTAAAGAAACGGTTTTTCTTCCCCGTCGAAGAAGGCGTTTTGGCGATACATTCGTTGTATTGTTCTTCTTCTTTCAGGTTTATCCTACCACATGTTTCACATTTCATAATTTTATTGCCAACCAAAACAACGTTGCAGTTCGAGCCACACTCGATAATCCGGAGTCGGAGAGAAAGTAGTAGGACTACAATTTATGACAGCTGCGACAAAAGACTATCATAAACCCGTGACTTGAATTATTCATGTAATTTAACTGTGCATATATAAAGCTTAAAATGTACGCTTCATAACCAATACTAATGCAATTCAATGCCAACAGAACGAGTAAGATAATAGAAACTTTTTTTTCAAAACATAGTAATTTAAGAGCAGCTCTGTTGTTATATTTTTGTTTGTTTTAGGCAGATATTCTTGTGTCATTAAGAGTCTTTGTTTCCCCCTCAAACGGCAAACTGTCAATCTTGACAACAATATCTCTGACTTTGACCTCTGTCTGACAGGGCGTAGTTAATCGACTAGCTTATCAACTCCACTTGTTTAACTTATGTCTCTCGGGTTTCACCTTTTAACCTATATAGAGGAGTACTGTAAAACTCGACGGTGAATAAGTGTGTATGGTGCCCTATACTGAAAGCAAGGCTGTGAAGTTCCGGGTATGATTATAAGTCAAGTGTGTATGGTGGCCCACTCAAGGCAGGGCTGCGAAGTTGGGTATGAGAAGTGTGTATGGCACCCCACTGAAGGCAGGGCTACGAAGTTGTGGGGGTATGAGAATAAGTGTGTATGGTGCCCCACTGAAGGCAGGGTCACGAAATTGTGGGTATGATAATAAGTGTGTATGGTGCCCCACTGAAGGCAGGGATACGAAATTGTGGGTGTGATAATAAGTGTGTATGGTGCCCCACTGAAGGCAGGGTCACGAAGATGTGGGTATGAGAATAAGTGTGTATGGTGCCCCACTGAAGGCAGGGCCACGAAATTGTGGGTGTGATAATAAGTGTGTATGGTGCCCCACTGAAGGCAGGGCCAAGAAGATGTGGGTATGAGAATAAGTGTGTATGGTGCCCCACTGAAGGCAGGGCCACGAAATTGTGGGTGTGATAATAAGTGTGTATGGTGCCCCACTGAAGGCAGGGCCACGAAGATGTGGGTATGAGAATAAGTGTGTATGGTGCCCCACTGAAGGCAGGGTCACGAAATTGTGGGTGTGATAATAAGTGTGTATGGTGCCCCACTGAAGGCAGGGCCACGAAGATGTGGGTATGAGAATAAGTGTGTATTGTGCGTATGAGAGTAGGCGTTCATTGGAATAACAATTTCTGCACGTTTTTTTTTAATCTCAGACTGAGTCTATATCCTGGTCGAAAACCATATCGCTGTATGTCTTGTTTTATTGCGCTATAGAGAGATGGATTGCTCTTATTTCATATTTGGAAGTCGTGTGCTCTATGTATCCTATTTTATTAAATTGATGAGTCGTGACAATACAATATCCTTGTCTAAGAGACTTTTTAGCATCTTTGAACAAACTCTCTCAAATATTATGATGGCACAGTAAAAAAGGCATATTAAAATGAAGAGGGAAGTTAAAGATTTTTAAAGGTCTTTTAAGTGAAGATTTTAAAATATAAGAAGATATTTTAAAATATTCGATCTCTTAAATATTGGTTAAAATACGAGTGTTCTCCGCGGGCATTGGCGTAGATTTGCAAAACTTCTTATATAGTACCAGAAACTGAAGAAGAAAAGCAAGCCAGCAACCATTATTTGCAACTAACATAGAACCTTACAGTAAAGAAGAGGCTGCAAAAGCGTTTGTGTTACAATTATATTACACAATTTTTCTAGTTACGGTCATATTAAGACACTGGCAAAGTTTCTGGAAAGTTTTTTTTTTTTTTTTTCATTTAAAATTTGTGTTACCATCAACACGCAACAAGACCATAACTGTGTGCTCACATTATGGTGCCTAATGTTAGTTTACAACTGGTGGATTACATCGTGACTCTTGTCATGCTACTCATTCCTCTGGGCATTGGAGTTCTCTTTGCGGTGCGAGACGCCCACAGGGCAACAAGAGACGAGTACTTACTTGGAGGCCGGCAGATGTCAATCATTCCCATTGCTTTGTCTTTATTTGCCACATTTGCCGTGAGTGTCATTCATTAATTGGCAATAAGACTCTCTTCAAATTCCTCAAACAGATATTCTTTGTGTCAATCGTAATAGTGATTTTTTTTCCTCTTCAATTGCTCTTGTACTGAAGTATGCCGTTTGTTTTTGAATAACCGCTTCTGACATCACAAAAGTCAAAGAAAACTAAATCATGATCTGAAAGGGAATATGAGCATGGCAAATCACTCTCTATGCGCTACTCATTTCAGTTATATCCACAAATTTCTTGCATGTCCAGACATCTCAAATGTAAATTGCATGTTATTTTAATTATTTTCCATCTTTTATTGACAGTCTGCCATCGCCTTGATAGGAACTCCGTCAGAAGTGTACTACAGCGGTCCCATGCAGCCCACACTGCTCATTGGCTTTGCTCTCTCGTACATTGTCGGCTGCTTCACGGCGATTCCTCTCTTGTATCCACTGCGCTTGACCAGTGTGTACGAGTACCTGCAACTGAGGTTTGATTCATCACTTCTCCGCATGTCTGTCGTGGTCGTCGGTATGTTGCAGACAATCCTTTATATGGCCATTGCACTCTTAACCCCAGCGTTAAGTCTGCAGGTTTGTATATTGTACATAGTTAATTCACTTAGTAGAAGAAAAAAGGCATAATGGTCATAATCCCATTATCCCAAAAGCATCGTAAAATATAAAGGGTAAAAAGTACAAGAAAAATTTCTTTTGTCCTGCCCCCTCTTCACACCGGCCTTCCCCCTACTCCACATGTTTTATATTAATAGTACTGAGTGAGGAAAAAAGATGTCACGCAGCGAGTTTTCATGCGTGACGTATAAACTCCGTTGAGGTTGATTAATTTTCGTTCATGCGAGGCGACTTTTATGTTCATCGTAAAGAGCCACAACCATTGTGTATGAATATCTTCATGACTGTTGTTTAAAGGCCAGCATATTATAGAAAATGAGAAGTTAACTTTTCTTATAACCCTTGGACCCACCATTTATTTTCTCAAAAGGATACTTTCTGGGGGGGGGGGGGAACCCAAGATCCACAACCAATAGGCACTCTCCACAACCAACGTCTTCTGTATCTTGCATATGCTGAGGACAAAACAATGTTAGGGACAGGGAAAAGAGGTAAAGATATACTAAAAGTTTAATTGAATAAGAAGAAGCATCACTACAAGCAGGACTGGAAGTAAACCCCCCAAAAAATAAATACATGACTATGGCAAGAGAAGAACAGACAGATGAAACCATTAAATTAGAAACCAGACTTTTGAAAAAGTAAATCAATTCAAATAACTAGTTTCTTTCTTAAATGAAAGAAATGAATCACTAACAGGAGTGAAGTTGAAGTGGTGAAGCAGGCCAAAGCTCTACATGGGCTGTAGTGCCACTGAGATGGATAGAAGGAAGTGGTGAAGCAGGCCAAAGCCCTACATGGGCTGTAGTGCCACTGGGATGGATAGAAAGAAGTGGTGAAGCAGGCAAAAGCCCTACATGGGCTGTAGTGCCACTGGGATGGATAGAAAGAAGTGGTGAAGCAGGCAAAAGCCCTACATGGGCTGTAGTGCCACTGGGATGGGTAGAAAGAAGTGGTGAAGCAGGCAAAACCCCTACATGGGCTGTAGTGCCACTGGGATGTGGATCTATTCCATGTACTTTCACAAAATAGTACAGAATTATCACATAGTTCAGGGGCGTGCATAAAGGGTGCTTTAGAATACCTAGGGGTTCACAGTCATGGGTTTTCTTATATTAATTTGTATTATCAACTTTACATAGTAGATGTTTGTGTAGAAATGAGCCGCGTAAGTGTGTGATTTAGGACAAATCAGCATTTAGTCATGTCTCAAAGGAATTATTTGCTACAAACGGAACAATTTCTCCCCATAGTAGATTTCACTTTTGTAATTATATTTTTACATGTTGTACATTCAGTATAGGCTCCATCAATTCCAATATGTCCCTTATGTTTTTTATATGTTTCAATAAATCTCTATGATTTTCCTAATATTTTTCAAAATCAGTTTTAAAGTAATATAGCCCCACATGAATACTTTTAATAACGACATCTTTTTAATGGTATTTTCGGTCTTTAAATCCAGCTTGAATACTAACTAAACGGAATTGGCCCAAAAATTAAGAGAGAATCGCAAGTTTGAGATTCAGCCCCAAACAGCATTTATTAGTCAAAATATGGGTTTGTGCATTCTATGTGGATAGCAAATGTCTCAAAGATTTGTTACACACGGTACACTTTCAGTCCGTATTCGATTACACTTTTTAAATCAAACTATCTAGATGTACATTTATGAAAAGCTTCTTAAATACCAGACACAATGAGTTTCTGTCTCAATTTTAATACTGGCATCCGATAATCTCACACGATGTCAAACCCGGGATGTCAATAAAAGTCTTGAAATATAGTCACCTGCTGGATTAAATGTTTTAGGCGAGCTGCTGGCAAAAAACAGAAGGAGTCACATTCGAAAACAGGAAATATGCCAAATGTTTGGTGTCATCCCAATCAGCCATTATATGGCCAACAATTAATTAATTGGTTTGGACATCTGGTTAGAATGCCTGTCAATCAACCCGAAATTGCAGACGTACGATGGCAGGCACTCCAGGAATATTAACTGAAATGGAATGGTCCCCAAACTCAATGTTTACTAGAACTATTATAAATCTGGCCTTCTATAGGAAACAATTTTAAATTGTTTAAAGTTACTCTAGTGAAGTGTTTTTGACTACGTGTTCGCTTATAACGCTTTATGACATTTATTTTTCCGAATCCAATAAACCTGAGCAAAGACGGGTACATTGGCTAGTAATGCATCAAATTGGTAGTCATCGTGTATTAATCTAAGCAGACCAATATAACAAAAAACGTTTGTGATAAGTATTATTTATGGGTGGAAACGGGGCCGCCTTGTTGTTGTAAGCGTGCGACAGATGTTAACAAGTTGGCAGATCGCAGTCTCCCATAATCCTACACACCCCACTAATGAAACGAAAACAACAACGTAAAGACAAAACATATAGAGAAAATTAATCTATTTTAAGTACATGAAATGAACCACACCCAAAGAAGAAAAAAGAAGGTCTTCGGGGCGAATATCCCTCTCTGTTCCTCTCCCTACGACCGTGGACGGTTTTATAAAATAGCGTGTCGATCTGACACGGCTATAAGGTAAGGCTTAGAATGCATTGCAAATTGGGAGAACCCCCCCCCCCCCCCCCAATCAAGATTGGCAAA
The DNA here is from genome assembly GCA_964017045.1 of Omphiscola glabra. Lineage (NCBI taxonomy): Eukaryota > Metazoa > Mollusca > Gastropoda > Lymnaeidae > Omphiscola > Omphiscola glabra. Next base: position 60,172,906 of record OZ024794.1, read on the forward strand.
AAAATGATTACAGTAACAGAAAGGCCTTTCTATGCTTCCAGTAGGACTCGAACTCTGATAGTAAAAACTGAAAACCGGTTTGCCGAAAAGCAAAATCCCTATTTAAAACGTGACGAATGTGGAAGAAAGTATCTATACATAATACGTATGCCATTTATATATATAGGAGAAAGTATCTATACATAATACGTATGACATTTATATATATATATATATGAGCAAGTATCTATACATAATAAGTAGGACATTTATATATATAGGAGAAAGTATCTATACATAATACGTATGACATTTATATATATAGTATAGGAGAAAGTATATATATATATATATATATTATATAAGAATGAGCTATAGGGACATAACGCCAAAGAGCCGAAAATATTTTGATACGTTCGGAACTTAAAAACAAACATAGTTATTTTCTATTATTTTACGGAAATTGTTAAATTTACATGCGCAAAAAATATTATATTTCCGCTTTTATTTTAGCAAAAGTTTAAGTATTATTATTATAAATTACAAATACATATAAAGAAACAACTAAGGAACTATCTTAAGCATTTTATATGCGTTTAAAAGTTATGAAAAAAAAATTAAATAGAAAAAATATGATCAAAGAAATACACATTAATCACATCTATCGGGAAAACCTAAACATGAGTTGTTCTTAGTGCGTGCTTTAGTGCGTTGTCAATAAGGCGAATTAAAATTAAAATTAATTAGTTTTCTAAATAATCACGCAAATGACGTCATAGTGCGAATTGCTTATTTAGCCAAAGCTAAAAGTTATCTGATTTAATAAAAGAACGTGACAAAACTGACGACGTACATTCCCCTTCTTATAAGTAAAATTAAGAAATAGCATTGTTTGCTTTTTAAATTGCTAAACTTAAATACTAATTTAGCTTTGTATTTATAAAATTTAATAAGTTTGTACTTTTTATTCATTCCAAAAATAAACTTTTATGAAATTTATAAAGTAGTAAAAACTCTAAATTTAAAAATAACATTTATAAGAATATGCCTTTTAATTAAATTGCTGTAGCAAAACTAAATAGCCAAATATCACTGATCTAGATAAGAAATAAGCATTTTAAATGCAAAAAAAATCTTCTGCGTAAGTAAGGGGCTACAATCCAGTGGATGATTTATTTATTTTTTTAAAAACTCTGTGTAGCCCACTATACACTATACATTCATTTTGCCCAGTGCAGCACAAGATAAGCCTCAGAATAAATTTGATCAATAATTAACCTTCTTCGATACATTTATATCGATGGTAGGAAATTGATTTCATGCATTTTTACTTGGATGACAATATCTTTCAATCCAATGACATTTCAGTTGTAAAAAAAAGAAGCTATATTCTCCTTTTACATATAAACATATGTTAACCAATTAAGAAAAGCAATGACTTTAACAAAAAATAAAAATATTTTCATAATTATCCCCAGGGATATCAAAACCCAATCACTTTACACAAGTGAAAATTTAATTGTAAAAATAGAGATTTTATTAGATAGAGAGATAGAAAGACATACAGACAGGCAGACAAATACACATATAGATGATAGATAGAGATGTAGATAAAAGATAGCTAGACGGATGGATGGATGAAAGGATGGAAGGGTGGGTGGGTGAGAGATGAATGAATGGATGGGTGGATTGATAGATAGGTAGGTAGAAAGGTAGTAGGCAGGTAGGTTGGTAGGTAGGTAAGTAGGTAGATAGATATGTAGGTAGGTAGGTAGGGAGATAGGTAGATAGATGGGTAGATAGATACAAACCTGTTTACTCTTACGATTTTGGCGTATAATGTACGATTTTGATGTGTATACATTATATATACTGAGTGTTTTTTTTACTATTAAGATAATGTATTGAACGATTTTGTGATGAAATTGTACGATTTTAAGATTTTGAGGGTAAACAGGTCTGTAGATAGTAGCTTGATTGGTAGATAGTTAGGTAGATAGGTAGTTAGGTAGGTAGTTAGGTAGGTGGGCAGGTATGTAGGTAGGTAGGCAGGCAGGCATGTAGATGGTAAATAGGTAGATAGGTAGATGATAGATAGATAGGTAGATAGATAGATAAACAGACAGACAGACAAACAGACAGGCAGTCAGACAGACAGAGAGACAGAAAGAGAGACAGAAAGAGAGACAAACAGACGGACAGAGATGTAGACAGAGAGACAGACAGAGAGACAGACAGGGAGACAGACAGAGAGACAGACAGAGAGACAGACAGAGAGATAGACAGAGAGATAGACAGAGAGACAGACAGTCAGACAGACAGACAGATCATCCTTGAATAATTGCAAAAAAAGTATCTTAATTCTGTAAACTATACCTATACATATATAAGTATATCCCATATGTGCTTTATACCATCAATCCAAAGTGATTAAAATTGTGTGAATTGTAAAAAAATGCAAATGTTTCTGAATTATTACACACATTTTACAATATTCCGTTTTGGGACCGGGGACCTAAATTCTTTTTCCCCCCTTTTATGAGCTAAATATAATTTTCGTATGCGTTCCTATACCATTCATCCGATTGCGATAAAACTTTGGTAAGTTGTTGTGCGCACCAATGGTTTCTGAATTAGCTGATCCATTTTGAAATATTCCTTTTCGGTCGGAGCCCCAAATTATTTTTTTCTTATATGAGCTATACAAATATAATTTCAATCAGTGCTATTGCATGGGTGGCTAGAAATCAATCAAATACAAACGACAATTCAGTTTGTGTGTGACATAAGTACAACCATTTTAAAATTTAACGTTTGGGGCCGGGGGCCTTATTTTAAAAATAATAAATATTTGAGCTATCTAAATATAATTTAAAACAGAGCTACTGCGTGGGTGGATCAATCGCTACAAGTGTGTGGACTAAATTTTGAAAATACACGCTTCTCACATGGACAGCTATATGTTGCCTGCTCACGCGTTGAAAAAACTTCTAATTTATTTGTGTACGCACTAGACGGAAAACAACAATAAAATATTTTCTATTTAAAAATTACTTTAAAACTTAATTAAAACACAAACACTTTTTTTTTATTGATTGGCATGCAACGCATGCCGGGTTCTCGCTAGTCTATACATAATACGTATGACATTTATATATATAGGAGAAAGTATCTATACATAGTACGTATGACATTTATATATATTGAATAGTGCGCTTTTATTAATTTTCGACAATAACATTGATAATTTTTTTTATGAACTATTTACTTTAAAGACTGGAGTAGCACAATTCGAACGACCAAAGAAGTGAGTCGCTTCAAATGTGTCACCCTTCTCAGGAACATTGCAAACATCTGCTGTTAACTACGTGTATGTCATTATATTTTTTAAAAATGTGTATTTAACCATTTCGTAATCTCCAGGCCGCTGCCGGCATCCCACTGTGGGTCTCTGTGTTGATCATCGGGACTGTTGGCACAGTGTACACTGCGATTGGCGGAATCAAAAGTCGTGTGGACTGACGTATTCCAGACACTTGTCATGTTCGCTGGAATTTGTGTCATGATTACCAAAGGTTGGCTCATCGGTTTAAATTGACCAATATACATGTTGGTTACAGCAACATTATGACTGGTGCCCATCAAGGGCTGCTATAGAAATCCTTCTATCAAACCTGTAATCACTCTTAAATAAAGCCTTCTCTCGATACATCTTACTGTTAACCTATTTTACGGACCATAAGACGCACCTTAATTTTTAAGCTATTTTTTTAAAATAACATTTTTACCATGTTTTATTAATTTCGAGTATAAGACGCACCTGAATTTTGGAGGCAATATTTCGAAGAAAAAAGTGGGTCTTATAGTCCGTCAAATACGGTGTGGATCACGTGCTCATGTTGACCTTACTAATAGATGTCGGAAGATTTTACAAACAAATTATTACTGCCAGAGATATGCGAAAATACATTGTTAGAAGCTATGTTTTACGAAAACATTGTCTAAAAATATAAAAAAAACCATTAAGTAATGCGATGTGACAATTTCTGGTCTTAGAAATGATAAACCCTATTAGCATAATGATACAAAAAAATGGCAGCCAGGAGTATACAAAAAACAAAGTTTAAAAAAGTGGAGTTTATAGAATTTTCTGTAAACTTACAATTCAAAAAACTCAACAGACATTTATAATTTTTCTTTAAAAGGAGAGGAAATAAATGAATCAGTCTATAAAAGGAAATTTGTAAGAAAGTTATATTTAAACAACAAATACGGCATTACATATCTTAATAAGTTAAACTCAGCCTGTCGGTTGGGGTGACTCCCCCCCCCCACCCCAAACCCCAAAAGAACACCCTGTGTGACCCAATATCTGAGTCACAACCCATGGTTTGGGTGGGATTCTGATACCTAGCTTTGTGACCAGAGCGAGATAGCACTATTTTCGTGTTCATTATTATTGCTCAACGAGGCATTTGGTCGAAATGCTATTTTGATTGTCCTCGCTCTTTCTAATATTTACTTCACACGGCTGGAGTATTATTACTAGCTATTGCTTGCAGGTGTTCTGACTGTTGGTGGAATGAGTTCTGTTTGGAGCATCGCGGACGAAGGTGGCAGGACTTCTTTTAGATCGTTTAGCCCAGACCCGAGGTCAAGACACACCTGGTGGGGAGTGATCATAGGCGGTATGACCATGTGGTGAGAGTACCGAGTATATATTTAAAAAAAAAATATTTGAACTTTTTTTTTGAAAGTGTTATTTTCGTTTTTATTTTAATTTACACAGTGGCGTAAGAAGGGATGCGTAATGGGGGCTGTCCACCCCGGCTGCCCCCTTTTTTTTCTTTATATAGAGGGACGGCGTTTTCTGCGATCTGCAGAGTTGTTTTTTTCCATGGAGGGGGCGGCGAAAATCTTAAAACTCCCCAGGCACCACTTAGGCTACCCTAGCTACGCAACTTATACATTTCAGGGGGATAGATGGGTATCAACATTTGTTGGGGTGGTCAGATGTAGCCCTCCATTGGCCGACCATGAGTTTTACATTTCAATTATGAATCGAGATAAAATATGTTACGGTTAAAAACTCTGATGAACTCTTACCTATGGTTATATCAGACGCCTAATGGTGAACTGGCTACCCCACACACTGATGAACTCTTACATATGGGGGATATCAGACGCCTAATGGTGAACTGGCTACCCCACACACTGATGAACTCTTACCTATGGTAATATCAGACGCCTAATGGTGAACTGGCTACCCCACACACTGATGAACTCTTACCTATGGTTATATCAGACAATATAGAGGGACGGCGTTTTCTGCAATCTGCAGAGGTTGTTTTTTTTAAAAATATTATTCAATATTATTACAATGGCCTCTACAGATTTTCCGTTTTCTTTTTAAAAACTTTTAAAAATAATTACTACTTAGGGCAAAAAGCAGTTGGGAGTAATTACCTTTTATAACGCATTAAAGTATAAATAGATTCTCTCATTAATGTCAACGTTTAACAACCAATAACTTTGACTACTTTCACAGGCTTGGAAACATATTCCATCAATCAACAGTTCAAAGGATCTATGCCATGAAATCTATCAAGGATGCCAGATTGTCGTTCGTTGTCAACGCGTGCATTACTCTCACCAATATGGCCCTTCTCTTCACTGTCGGGATCGTCATCTATGCTTACTTCTCCCACATCCGATGTGACCCCTACAACGTGCGTACACAAGTCGTGGTGTAACATCGGCTAAGCCATCACACGTGTAACAATGTGTGCATAGCGTAAGCCGTAGTGTAGTATCTGGCTAAGTCGTGCCACATGCAACCCGTTGTACATAATCCAGTGTAACATGTCGCTAAGTCAGAACACATGTAACACTATGTACACAAGCTAGTGTAACACCTGAATGAGTCACAACAGATTAACAACATGTAAAAGATCAAATCATGCATTAGTTTAATAAATAGTATTGAAAAAGATTAATTTAACATTTATATATATATATATATATATATATATATATATATATATATATATATATATATATATATATATATATATATTGCTTTGGTAATAAACGTAAAGAACACCTCCATATATCAAATGTACTGAAATTACATTATTCATTCGACTCTTTTAATTTTGTTTATGGCTATGATATTTCTGTGAATGATTTCAGAATACCTTTTTGCTGTCATCAAATTATTATTATTTTTTTAAATACCAGGAAATTTCTTTAGCGCATTGAAACTTTGGATATTGAAACAATTCACCGTCATGTATTCCTTGGTGTGTTTATAATTACACTTGTCAATGCTTACAAAGGTAACCGACGGTTTGTGTACCGAATATGATTTGAATGGAGCAAATCAAAAAGTTTCCAGATTGAGAATAAATGAAGATAAATAAATGTTTACTATTGATATTAAAAAAAAAAAATACTTTTGATATTAAAAAAATTAATGTTTTACGATGATATTATAAACGAATGTGTACAATTATTCTAATAAATACGTGAAATAAAAGATTTACGATTGATAGAGTAAATAAATGGTGTATGCTTAATATCACAACTAAATGTTTGTGATATTGTTATTACAACTAAATGTTTGCGATATTGTTATCACAACTAAATGTTTGTGATATTGTTATTACAACTGAATGTTTGCGATATTGTTATCACAACTAAATGTTTTCCGTCAATGTTATAAATTAATGTTTGAGATTAATTTTGCAAATACATAATATATTTCAGGGTGGACTCATCACCAACAGAAACCAATTGCCGCCTTACTTTGTGCTCCACACATTGAGAGATTTGCCTGGCATTGCTGGAATCTACATGTCAACATTGTTCAGTGCATCCCTCAGCACCCTCTCATCAGGTTATTTCATTGTTGTGTTTTTATCTGCGTGGACTAATACACCCCCCTCAATTGTGCTACAGCCCATGTAGGGCTTTGTCCTGCCTCAACATTTCCTTCCAATCAGACCATCAATGTATCCCCGTGGTGCAACAGTCCATGTTGGGCTTTGGCATGCCTCACCACTTCCTTCCACTCAGACCATCCATCCATCCCCGTGGTGCAACAGTCCATGTTGGGCTTTGGCATGCCTCACCACTTCCTTCCACTCAGACCATCCATCCATCCCTGTGGCGCTACATCCCATGTAGGGCTTTGGCCTGCCTCACCATTTCGTTCCAATCAGATGCTTTTCTTTTCCATGCTTATTTTCCCATAGACTTAGCGTTATGTATTTAATCAATTCAAAGACATGATTTTAGAGTAATTTTAAAAACGTTCATTGTCTTGATGGAGCTACATAAACGATTGACTGATACCATAACTTAAATATACAATTATTACTATTTCCTGTTTTACGTATCTTCAATCATATATAAAATTATGTAGTAACTTCAAAAATTTAAAAAATTCGTAACTGTAGCTGCTACTTTCTTTGAACGTTAATGGTGTAATAAAACTACATTTTCGCATATGAAATGCAGTACATATCTATTTTTGGGGTAAAAATCAGAACCTTATTGATCTGAAAATCTTAAGTACTTTGGTTTATAAAAGTGATTCCGGGTGTACAACTATTTCTAATATCTCAAATTAAAGATTGTATAATTTTTGTCATTTGTTGACATTTACACAAAAAATTTATAAAAAATCTAAATTCAATGTCTTCCGGTTTTTGACATCAGTTTTGAACCGGTTGCTTTTTTGTCTTGGTACTGGGTCTGGGTATTTTGATACCTCTCCCAAATCTGGGTATTTAGATACCTCCCACGAATCTGGGTATTTAGATACCTCCCCCGGTCTGGGTTTTGCAATTCAAAAATTATATTTTTAAAAAAATAAGATAAATATGTTCCATCGAATGGGGGGGGGGGGGGGGGGGGAATGAAAACTGCGGTAGTAGAATGAGTAGCAATCAGGGGTGGCATCGCCTGATGGGTCGTTAGTTTGTTGGGCCGACGTGACACCCCTTATCTAAAAAAGTAAAACTAAAGAATTGTTATAGTTGAACAGTAAACAAAAGCTTTTGAGCAAAAGGCATAAAACGTTTAATATATTATTTATGGTTTACGCTACTTTTAATATAATAGTTTCAAATTTGTTTTACTTGTTGAGTGTGATCTCCGTTTATTTAAGAATGCTATTATAGCAATATCGGGGAGAACTATTGAAAGGGTTTTTTTTTAAGTAAATTCATTCTGATGTCAATCATCAGGTTTTTCACGACAGTGTTTAATATTTTTCGCTAAATATTTACGTGAATCGTCAACATAGCTGCAAGTATGGCCCAGACGGGCGTTTCTAGGGAGTGCAGGGGTGCGGACCGCACCAGGTGACACCAACCCTAACTACGCCACTGGGCATAGATACGGGGGGGGGGGGGGGGGGGGGGTTCGAAGAAGTTGATGGCGTTTCGCTTTAAACTTTAGAATTTCAGAAGTGGGAATAATTGATGGCCTGCCAACTCTTAGAAAGGTACATGAAATATCTTCAAATACGCACGGTCGATTTTATGACACCCTTTTGTAATCTCTCATTTATTTCTTCTCAGACATTTCTTTCATTATTTCAAATACTTTTAATTTTTAAAAAAATTAAACGGAGTAACAAAACAGTAGGTTTGTTTAAATATGATTTGTCCTGAATTTATACCCAAGAGCCGGATTTAATCAATCCTTCCCCATAAATTGTTCACCCGAGCCGAGTCATCAAAATCGTTCAGGCCGATTCAAATCCTCGATCTGCCACTGGTAGTCAGTCATTGGTGGCAATGAGGAATATTTATTTAGCTGAGTAATGTCCATGGCATTCTTAAAGCCCCACTCGCTAGTCAGTTTTCTGTTGTCGTTTACTTCAGTCGTGGCACAGCTAAAGGTACAAAATACATGTACAAAGGTGTGAATATAATTGTGTATACACCCCGGACCCTGTACCGTCTTATTGGCCGAGTCCGGGTATTAACAGATGAGAAATACTTGGCCTTTCAGAGTACCGGGTCAGCCGCCGGGTCAACCTCCGGGTCAGCCGCCGGATCAACATCGTCAACATCCGGGTCAGTCCCCGGGTCAGCAGCCCTCGGGCCAACATCCAGGTCAACATCCGGGTCAGCCCTAAAATTCAAGAGTATTTTTTAATAAAATTAAATCAATTATAATTAATTGTTTATTTCTACTGTACAGGTATCAATGCCCTTGCTGCAAACACCGTTGAAGATTTTTTGCAAAGACCTCTGAAAAAAGTCAAGGAAAGCAGAGCAACTCTTATCACCAAAATCTTCGTGTGTTTTTATGGTGTCCTGATCATCGGCCTCGCTTACTTGGCCGATTATTTCAAAGGCCCGGTGTCACAGATGGCGTTGTCTGTCATCGGGGCGTGTGGCGGGCCCATTCTAGGCATTTTCCTCCTTGGGGCGTCGGTCCCGTGCGGTAATAAATGCGGGGCGCTGATCGGGAGCATAACGGCCATCTTGTTCAACATCTGGATCGTCATAGGACATCAGCTTTACGGCAAGAAGACACCACTCCTGCCTTCTCCGTCTACAGAAATGTGTTTTAATAGCAGCACGGTACTGAACGATGCTCTCTACGTCGCCTCGGCGTCTTTCAAGAACACAACGTCGTCTTATTTCACACCACTGAACGGCCGAAGCAGTGGTTACGGATTTTTTTCTCTATGACATTTCCTATGAGTGGTATGGATTCACAGGCTGTTTTGTCAGTTTAACTCTAGGGGCCGGCATCAGCTATCTTACAAAGAACTGTTTTAAAGGCACGACGAATCCCGAACTCATTTTCCCGTTCCTGCGGAATTTCTGGTCATTTCCGAAAACCGAATCCATCGGAATGGCCGAACTGCACCAACAAGTAACAGAAGAACTTAAAAAGAAACTAAATACTTCAGATTTTCCAAGTGCCCTACCTATGGTGGAAATGAAGCATGTCGGAGTAGAGGATCAGCTACACGTAAAATAGCATGGACTCTTGCAAATACGTGAAATTATGTATATTTTGTACAGTAAATAATATTTAAAATATAGGCAAGATGTTTAATAGTATTGCTGCCTTAATCCTTAATAACTTTTTGTTGCTGTTTTTGAATACATCAAATTATATACCTACACCTTGTGGATTTCGTCCTGCGAATTCCACACAATCGTCACCTTGTGACGGACGGATGCCAGCAAAAAAAAAAAAAAAAAAATCTTCTCCTGACAAACCAACATTCACATAACTGCACCAGCTGACAAGCCAACCTTTATATAACTACACCAGCTGACAAGCCAACCTTCATATAACTACACCTGACAAGCCAACCTTCATATAACAACACCACCTGACAAGTCAACCTTCATATAACTACACTAAACATCATGGTTGTTTCAGACTTCAATCCGATACCAGCCATCCTAAAGAAAGGAATATTAATGTACAATTATTACTAATAGCCAGCAGTTGGTCGTTGGCTTGTGTAACACATTAGTGCAGTCTATGGACGGATAAACGAACGTGCTCGGTGATATATATTTCATTCTAACAACATACATAGGCCTATATATCAACGTATTTCAATCGGTTACTCAAGCCAAACCCAAAGATGTGAGAATTAAAACCGTAGCATTTCAAGTAGTAAGAAGAAATTAAAAAATCAAAATACTATTACGTTCATATAAATCATTTCGGTGAATCTTTTGTAAAATGTCCAAAATTATTTCAAACAGTAACTCCCATATAATATATTATACTGGTATACCATTCTATCTATCCATACTTTATCCATGTGTCTGTCCAGCACAAAGATGTATGTTTATGACACAGACTTCTCTCGACATTTCTTCTAGATGACATTGCGCGACTGAGTTTCGGGTCAGCTATTAAACAATTTCCACGCGATTTTATGAATGGATTCAAATGAGTAAAGCGGCGATGACGTCATCGAATCGCGTTGTTCAATGCAACATTTGGCCAATGGGAAAAACAAACAGAAAAAAGTAATCGAACGGGTGCATGTTCTTTTTTTTTTTCTTCTTCAAATGGTAAATAAGATTTTTTTTATAGGAGTGAGTTGTTCTGCGATCAAAGTCACATTTACTTTTCTTTTTTTTTATTAAATCTCTATCGAATTTGTGATTCCACCATTTTTTTTTTTCAAATACGGTCACCATTTACGTTCATTAACATATGATTAAAAATGCTGCTGCAATATCATTAGAGGCCCATTTCCAACAACATACCAGCACTTAATCCTTTTCACTTCATAAGTCACGTGGCAACTGGAGCTATGCACAGTAGATAAACGCAAGTTCGAGTTTCAGTACCGTCACTGCAAGTTTTGGGCGCATATATTACTTCCGCTTTAAGTTCAAGGGAACTTATTGAGAACGAAACTTGCATAACTGTTATAATAAAGTTGCTTCCCCTGATTTAAAAAAATAGTAACAAAACTATAAGGCTGCACCTATTGGTACATTTGTACCAGAATTGAGAAGTTGGGATTAAAATACGATTTAAAATATTTTTGTTGGGTTTGTAAGACCAAATGAGGTATCAAATGAAAGATAATTGAATGTACTATACGTTTTTAAACTTAATTTTTCATTTTAACTAAAATAAACTACTACAAATGACATCCGAATAACATTAGTCAAAATGTACACGGACACGCAGCGCCCCCTTTCGGACCCGGGACACATTAAACTCAATGCTATTCAAATGTCATTTGTGGTAGTTTATTTTAGTTAAAATGAAGAATTAAGATTTCAAACGTATAGTACATTCAATTATCTTTTATTTGATACATCATGTTGTCTTACAAACCCAACAAAAATATTTTAAATCGTTTTTTTAAATCCCAACCTCTCAATTCTGGTACAAATGTACTAATAGCCACTTCGAAACTATAAAATAACCATGGCTCCGCCAAACTCTGATGCATGGTTTCATTTATGACTAACCTCGGCTGGATAAGTCGCTTGCTCATTTTGCTAATTGACTGTTAGAGGGTAATGGTTTTAAAATGAACTAAAACGATGGGGAAAAAAATCATCATAAAACTGCAGAAAACGCTTAAGAAATAGACATTGCTCGTTACACTCAATAAGTAGACTAATAAATAATGGGTAAAATTCAGTCATGCTATAAAGAAACATGGTTTGTTTGGGGGGGGGGGAGGGGCAAAGAAGCCAAAATATAAGAATGAACGTGTCATAAAGTCGTCTTCAGGGAATACAATAACAGTAAAAAAAAATTAATTTAAATATTACTTATCTCATAGCTAAGTTTGCTGTGTAAAAGTTGACAAAAACATTATTTAAGAGCTATTAAATTTACGTTAACCCAACAACTTTTGTCAATTTTTTTTAAATTTATAATATTTTGTTTTAAAAAATATGTGCTTGTCAATTCTGTGAAAAGCATGCCTCCTACCTTGTTCTTTTTTTAATGGGAAAACACAATTGTCATTGCAACCACTTTTACATTTAGAAAGACGAGCATCCTAACGCCCAACGTATTGTCAGTGGCATACATTTGTTCTACTCAATTAGCTTTTGTACAAAACTGTGCCCTGAAAGTACTAAAACAAGTTTAACGGAGTACAGAAAATTGTGTCTTTGACCCAAGACGTAAAAAGAGGGAGGTGGGGTGGGGGTCTGTCAGACCCGGCGCGACTATGTTTAATGGAGTCATATTTTCTTCCATTATGTAGGCATAGGCCTGTATATATATAAACTTTTTATGGCTTAAAATTGTCACGCGTCTTTTATATGTTTTGTGGTTTTCTCAATTGACGGGCTTCAAAGTAAAGGATCATCCCATAATCATCTCCAAAGGTAAAGAATAAAGTAAGGAATCTCATCCCGTCATACTAACCTACCCTTGGTTATCTGAACCAATAGAGAGCCCTGTCATGAATATCAAGAGATGTGTGCTATCTTTAGGAAAGGTACGATGCTATTAGTCGAGGGCCGGTAACAAGAAACGTTTGAGTCGTTTGTTAGATTTGTAACATTTGGGGATTTGTAGCCTACCAGTTGCGTGTCACTGGTTGAAAAAAATAATAATAATTGAAAACTAATTACAAGTCACTTTTGTTTCAAAGAAATTTTTTTCTCACCGCTGATACCTCACAGTGGCGTAGCGAGCTTAACTCGCGCCCAGGGCACAATACCTTTTTAGCGCCCCCAATACTTTTTAGCGCCTCCCCTATTCGAAACCCATACAATATTATAGTAAAATATACCATTTGGCGCCCCTTTGTGAGTCGCGCCCGGGGCATGATGCCCCCCTTGCCCCCACTCACTACGCCACTGATGCCTCATGACATAACCATATTATCCGTATAATCTGTAGCTAAGATTACCACTTGTGCGTAGGCCTACAATTTTTTTTTGCCCGTCTACTTTTGTGCCATCCTGACATTTTTGGCCTATGACATTTGGAAGACATTTTTGGTCTCTTTTTCCCCCCTTGGAATTTTTGGTTTGGGAGTGGGGGGAGGCTACTGTTTGTTGTTGTTTTTTTTTGTTTTTTTTTGGGGGGGGGGGGCTACTATTTGTTTTTTTTTAGCCACAGTACCAATTTAGCGATTTCTTATGTAGATAAATGCTATTTACAACAAGTTATTTTTTAAAGAGGCAGTTTTAGAGATGTTCGGTTCTCCATTTATCTGTCAGAAAAATCACTGTCTCGCAGTAATATTTCATTTTTTTTTTGGCAAAACGTTAAGTCATAGTATTAATTATATAACTAAAAATACACCTAGCACCCTGGCCCTGGTCTTCCATATCACGTATCCCCTTTCACTATATCTAGAGTCTATATTAATATCATGTATAATCCCAGAAACAGACTTATGTAACTTTTTTATTTTCAACTATTGAATAACAATTCACCCGAGCGTTTAGAAGGGAATATTTCATCATATTATAAATACTCAAGTTATGTAAAGACCATTCTAGGTCAAGGTGATCACATGTGTTTCACTCGTAAGTGGACTCTTCACTTTCGTTCTGCTATCCGAATGTCATCGTAATTGTGAACCCTTGACTTCTTCGCTCTGCCGCATGATTGCTCAGAATTTCTGGCAAAGCTGGGGAACAGGTTCATTGTTGACCACAAACTACTGCGCCTTTACTACACAACATAAAGAAGTGGGTCACGCGACATGTGATACGGCGAGGCACACTACACACTCATTTCAACATCATGCCGCGTTGTGATCGACTTTTAGCCTTTGCTCGATGAGAGGGATGATACTGGCGCGTTCTTTAGCACTTGAAAACTGCTAGTCATTGTAGGCTTTTAGCTCGTCAGGCGCAGTTAAAAACAAAGCAATTATGAAATCCTGTTCCTGAATTTCATAAGACACGTTAACTTGAGATAGAGAGGAAAAGAAAAATAGAATATAAATTGGGTATATATTATATGGCTGCACCTATTGGTACACGTGTACCAGAATTGAGAGGTTGGGATTTAAAAAAACGATTTGAAATATTTTTGTTGGGTTTGTAAGACCAAATATTGCATCAAATGAAAGATAATTGAATGTACTATACGTTTGTAAACTTAATTCTTCATTTTAACTAAAATAAACTACCACAAATGACATCCGAATAGCACTAGTCGAAATGGACCCGGACACGCAGCGCCCCCTTTCGGACCCGGGACACAGACTCAATGCTATTCGGATGTCATTTGTGGTAGTTTATTTTAGTTAAAATGAAGAATTTAGATTTCAAACGTATATTACATTTAATTTACTTTCAATTGATACCTCATTTTGTCATACAAACCCAACAAAAATATTTTAAATCGTTTTTTAATCCCAAACTCTCAATTCTGGTACCCGGGTACCTAGAGCCACTTCGATATTATATATGCTACGCCTCCGCATTAATCATTATTACTTTTCATTTATTAAACACAAAATTTCAATAAAATTAGATGTGATTTATATATATTCGTTTGAATAGCTTTGTACAAAATGATACATATCTTTTATGACTCAAAGTTTTAAATAAAAGCATTATCTAACAACATTTCGTCATGCATGGCTTGCATAAATGCATGTCATGGAGTAACAAAAAAAATAGACAAAAAACTTTCGGCCCCGTGTTTCATAAAGAGTTTTTTTTTTTAATGTATAAATTCATCGCATGAACTCTGATGTTCAGAGTTTTTAGTCACGAGTTAATTGTATGCAGATTTAAATATCAATTAATCCTGCCATGCCGCGTTCTGAGGGTAGCCTAATATATAAGGATCACGATTGAACGAATAAGTTGAGGCTCTGGTTGGGGCCTTTATAGAAAAATGAAAAAAATATTCTACCGAAAGCAATTGCAATAACAATATAAACAAACTACATTGATGAATAATAAGTATGACGCATCAAGTTTTTACCAGATTAGAGTCCCGTGAACAAAACTTTCAAAATATGATAAACTTCATCATCATTCAGACCCGGTAACCATTTAATTTGAGCAAGTGACCATCGTTTATTTTACATTCACACTCTCACAACATTTAATTTCACTGATTTATTTGAAGGGAAATGCCTTAAAACTATTTTTTTTTTAAATTATCTTTAAAAATAATTAGATAATAAAAGTTGTCTTCTCCATATTTTTTTTTCATTCTTAACCTACGGTCACAAAGTCCTGAGTCAATTATGTAATAAGGAACAATTGTTGGATACGTTTTTAAAGGTTTCATTTAAAGTTAGGCCAACTATATAATTTAATGATAACTTTTAATGCAAGAGAATACACATCGATTACTCCACATTTGACTTTTGAGTATGCGCCTCAGTACGTTTTATAACTGTATTTATACGTCATTTAGACTTGTAATTATATTACCTTAGGGAACAGCAGAACAAGATGTTCAGAGCATCACAAGGCAGACAGGACAAACGAAGAAATTACAAGAAATAGAAAGTATTATTATGTGATTGCCGCAAGTTGGGTTTTCAAAACCACGATCACAGGAAGTGAAATAAATAACCTATATTATCTTCGGGCATGGCTTCTAGATTTAATTGATGTCGAAATGGCTATGCAAATAGATATTGAAATACTAATATTTCATTTATTATGTAATCGTTGGACTAGAAACTTGGAGAACTGGTTGCCCTCGAGTAGAACCTAACCAGCTTTGGCTAATTGCTTTCTTAGTGTCTTCCCTCAAACTTAGAAATTAAGCAACTGTACAGCCCAATTATACACAGCAGACGTTACTTAATAGGAATCTGAATTCACATTTTTAATAATCCTTTTCTGAAGGAGAGTAGTGTATTCTTTCTACACACTGACAAAATCATCATCCTATGACCAATGACATGATTGACATCATTCTATGACCAAAGATATGATTGACATCATCATATGACCAAAGATATGATTGACATCATTCTATGACCAATGATATGATTGACATCATTCTATGACCAATGACATGATTGACATCATTCTATGACCAATGATATGATTGACATCATTCTATGACCAATGACATGATTGACATCATTCTATGACCAATGACATGATTGACATCATTCTATGACCAATGATATGATTGACCTCATTCTATGACCAATGATATGATTGACATCATTCTATGACCAATGATATGATTGACATCATTCTATGACCAATGATATGATTGACCTCATTCTATGACCAATGATATGATTGACATCATTCTATGACCAATGATATGATTGACATCATTCTGGGAGGCCGAGTGGTCTGTTATGACTCAATCCAAATAGCTGGTGGTCTGTTATGACTCAATCCAAATAGCTGTTGGTCTAGAGTTCAATACCCACCAAAGCCAAGGCAATGCAAAAACATCACATGAACCCCGGGTGGATGGAACTCATTAACCTTGAACGGCAACTCATATAAGAGAAGGCAAACTCTGAATTCAAAACCAGGAGCCAGAATGATCATAAATGATTGTGGACTCTCAAATATAGAAGAAGGAAAAATCTGTGACCCCCCCCCCCAAAAAAAAAAAGCCTTAGTCTAATTCAGAGACCTTTTGACACAACGCCCTACGCCTACACTGTGGATGAGCACATTTTAAAACCAACAAAAGGACCTTTTTAAAACAATAAAATACGAATTGGCCTATATGGCTCTATTTATAGAGTTAATGGCTCTCATTTTTTTGTCTTCTCACGTGACTTCCCATAGAGCCCTTGCTTGTGCCATATGATCCATTTTGAGAATACATGTTTGGTTGAAAATATAAGTTAAATACAAGAGACTTCATTGTCATTATGTATGTCACATTATGTATGTCACATTATGTATGTCACATTATGTATGTCACATTATGTATGTCACATTATGTATGTCACATTATGTATGTGAGTGAATGCTGTTGTAGACTTGGGTTTAACAGTTTTGTTTCATTATTACTTAAATTCCAGTGACAATTTCTTTCCCAAAGTGGGGGTCCGCGGACCGGCACAGGTCCACGCCCATAAGTAAAGCAGGGATATTTAGCATTTTTGTAATCTTATTTTATCTACAATACTAAGCAAGCCAGGTTTGAAATGAAATATAAGTATTTTCCCTACAAGAGCCTCAAAGTTAAGTCACATGACTTGGCTCTAGCAGAGTCGTATAAAAAGCGAGTGACTCGACAATCGGGCCAGAGTTTGTTGTCTTGCTGCGTCAGTGAACGTACAGACATATCTCATAGCGCCGAAAAATTACCCACAACCATATCCTACTTTCTTCACATTTGTTCATCTTCGACTCGATAATACCAACATCAGAAAATGTCAGTCAGTCAAGCTCGCCAAAACTACCATGCTGAAAGCGAGGCAGGCATTAATCGCCAAATCAACATGGAGTTGTATGCAAGCTACAGCTACCAGTCGATGGTGAGTCATTTATCATTTTATGTACGGTACACAGTTCGCACAATATTTATTTAATTTACATAAGATGTTCGGCAGTATAGGAGTTTCGCTGTACATCAATAATCAGTTAAGATAAAATTATAAGAATTAAAACTTGGGCCCCACACATTTAAACGAGTGAATATTCTTTTACATTTGGCATGAAATTTGAGGGGGAAAGTCTAGGCGTGGTAACGCGGATCGTTAAGTAACCTTAACCCCGTTCATCTGACACTTTTCAAGGTTGAGGTACGGTACTTAAGTTCAGTCTTCACGCGTTGGAAATCTGAAAGTGGACCAGATAACAGCCCTAGTTACTGTGGGGTGTTAGTAACTAAATTTTAACTTGATGATTAATATAGAATAAGATTGGTTGAGCACACAACTACACTTGTTTTTGTTTCGGTAAATATTTTGCTAGATTAATGATCGGTTATGTCAATATTATTTAAAGATGAATTTTTTTTTGATTTCAAGTTTCATTCTATTTATCATAATACTTAAATTGGCTAATTCAGATAGATGGTACCTCATCATTACGTTTAGGGATAGATTTAGGGTGAGGGATAGATTTAGGGTGAGGGATAAATTTAGGGTTCATTACGAATTTACCCTTAAATTAATGGCTTGTAATTTGTATGATATCCATGCATCTATGACTAATCCATGCATAAAATCAATGAATCTAATGGCTAATCGCTATTCCATGAATATATGACTTTTCCATGCATCCTATGATTAATCATATGAGTACCCCTGAGTGAAAGAGGCATTATATTTAAGCGAGTCTATTTAAATTTTAAAATATTGTTTTCTAGTTTCTTTATAGCTCATTCTTGCTACCAAAATTATTATAGTACCAATATCTATTCAATTTTAATCGTTTCTCAATTATTATTTTTTTAATAAGCATTGAAAAGAAAAAGGTAATTAAGCATTAAAACATTCTAAATGGCACATCACTTAAACTGAAAATAGTTTCATGATGCAAAAGTTAAAATTTATTTTCTTTTCCTGCCAGGCCTACTACTTTGACCGTGATGATGTTGCACTTCCTGGCTTCCACAAGTTTTTCAAGCATCAGTCTGACGAGGAGAGGGAGCATGCTGAAAAGCTGATGAAGTATCAGAACAAGCGAGGAGGTCGCATTGTCCTTC
Organism: Omphiscola glabra; assembly: GCA_964017045.1. NCBI lineage: Eukaryota > Metazoa > Mollusca > Gastropoda > Lymnaeidae > Omphiscola > Omphiscola glabra. The sequence continues at coordinate 60,191,989 of OZ024794.1, forward strand.
AAGACATTAAGGTAATTTAATATTTTATTTGACCACTACGAAATGACAGCTGAAAAGCTGACAGAGTAGCCTTCTCTTTGAACTAAAGAGAGTAGCCTTCTCTTTGAACTAAAGAGAGTAGCCTTCTCTTTGAACTAAAGAGAGTAGCCTTCTCTTTGAACTAAAGAGAGTAGCCTTCTCTTTGAACTAAAGAGAGTAGCCTTCTCTTTGAACTAAAGAGAGTAGCCTTCTCTTTGAACTAAAGAGAGTAGCCTTCTCTTTGAACTAAAGAGAGTAGCCTTCTCTTTGAACTAAAGAGAGTTGCTGTTTCCAAAAGACAATACTTTTGCTACTGAATTTAAGGGGTAATTTAAAGATTGGGGATGCAGGGAGTAGGCCTACCAGTAGAAAAAAAGTTTAAAATTTATGTTATTTCCAGTATTTAAATTTTTACTCTGCTTTTCTGCTTGTAGAAATTTTTGTAGATTAATAAACAGCCTTTTATAAAAAAATGTTTTAAAAGAATTAAATTATTTTCAGAAACCCGACCGTGATGAATGGGGCACTGGTCTTGAGGCCATGCAGGTCGCCCTGCAGCTTGAGAAGAGTGTGAACCAATCCTTGTTGGATCTGCACAAGCTGTGCACCAGTCATGATGATGCCCAGGTAAGACACAAAGTTCAAGTTTTTTACCCTACATCTTCATCTACATTTAATTACGTGACAATTTCCTCCCCTTACTTTCACTTAATTTTTAAATATGTTAGCTAAATAAATATTTTATTCCACAGATGGCAGATTTCTTGGAATCTGAGTTCCTTGAAGAACAGGTCAAGTCCATCAAGGAACTTAGTGACTACATCACTAACCTGAAACGTGTCGGACCTGGGCTCGGAGAGTACATATTCGACAAGGAGACCCTAAGCAGTTAAAATACTGCACCATCGACTGTTAGCGGGCTTGTTTTAAAGTGCAAGCCGTGATTGTTTTGTCCCATGCCCGCATTTGAAGAAACAATTCGACATTTTTTTGGAAATGAAAAGTACATGGTTGAAAAGAATCTCTTGTCATTAAATTTTTGTGTAAATTGATCATTTGAAACATAAAAAGGGCACATTGATAAAATTTATTACTATTATTTTTATTTTATTATTATTATTATTTTTTATTCTATGCTTGTGTGTGTGTGTGTGTGTGTGTGTTATGGCTTTCATGTACAGTACAAATAATAATTCACAAAATCAGTTCTGGCCAATGAATATGTAAGGATATCATACATTTACAAAGGGTGGGTTAAGTACAGGTTAGCCCAGGGGTGGGCAAACTTGTTGTGCTGAGGGCCACATTGACATGTAAAACTATTTGGGGGCCGCATGTATATTATGTCCAATTTTTACGTGTCGATAAACATTTCTCTATATTAAAAATCGCATTTTAGCATTACAAATACAAGACAAAAGTCAAGGACCGTTTTTAAAAAAATTGAAAATTAGAAAAATGTTGATACAAAATGTAAAAACAATTATAACGGTACATGAAATTCTGTAAAATTCAACAATGTGACTTAAAAACAAAGAGTTTTTTAAAATTAATAAATGCCTCAGAGGGCCGCATAAAACCAAATGCCGTAGTTTGCCCACCCCTGTGTTAGCCCAATGACAGAAGATGGCTGTCTATTTGACATGTCAAGTTTGGTATCCACCTCCACCGTTATTATCTTTAGCCTCGACTTAAACTTCGTTGCTCTCTTCTTTCTGAAACTGATAGTAAGATGCATTAATTTTTTTAAAAAAGCTTTAATTCATCATTCACAAGTAGTTAGTACCCAGTACAACAAGCCAAGCTTATCAAAATTTAAGGTGCGCCTGGCCGCTAACTGGTGGACTTAAAATGACATTTAATAGATTAAATATTAGAATCGGGTAGCTAATTGTAAAACAGGGTAATCCTACTTGGGAGCTGAAATATATGATACCTGACTACGAGTCATGAGTTGTTAACAACTAGAGAGGGAAATTATTTTATTTGTATAACTTTCAACTCCCTAATTATTAAATATTTAATACAGTCCCTTGATAAATTGAAAGTATTTTTACCGATACTAACATAAAGTTTAACTGTTGAACCAGCAATAAAAAAAAATAACGTGGACTGTACCAAGGATATACTGAGCCTTCGTTTTCCCGACATCAAAACGATATGCAAGGCACATCTCACTTTTAAGCAGCAAACATGGTGTGTAACACACTTATGACGTGTGACTACCACTTTCATAACTTAATGAGCCCTTCTCAATGGATGACCAGTTGACCCTGAGGACACTTCGAGATGTGTTGACAGGGATGGGAATACAATAACTGGAAGAGGCAACCACTTCACTGCACAGCAATGTCGACCTTAATTGAACCCATTGACTGAGTTTGTGTCTTGTTTTGTCTCTTTTACATCCTATCGGGTGGTTTGTGGTTATTTGGGTGGTTTGTGGTTATTTGGGTGTGGGCGTTTAGAAATAAAACATAGTCATAATATCCAACTATGAATTGAAAGACAGTATGTGCGACCTGAAACAATACAAATAGTCTCTCAATTTGATCCGAGGGGGAAATTCACAAAGTGCGCTGATTCCTACGCCCCCATCCAGCAGGAACTGAATTCGTCCAAGTTGTGAATCCCCTTGGGGGGTATGCTTTTATTCCCATCTTAGTTTTACTCCTTGATACTACTAAAAAGACAAAAATAATCCACGCAGTTTTACTTTTACAAAATCAAATTGAAATGATTCTGTCAACTAAAAAGAAAATCACACAATTACTTTGATCCAGGGTTTTGTTAGTGTAGGTACAAATATGCCGATACTGTCACTTAAATCGAGGAGAAGGGGAATTGAAATCATGTTCCAGTTCCAGGAATGCATTTTGAATTTTGGCAAATACCTAACTTTAGATCTACATCGATAGAGCAACAGAAAAGATGCTTGGAAGTTCAGATGTCACTTACTTATAGATGGCAGATACTACCACTAATAGTAATAGATGGCAGTGGAGTAGCTACGGGGTGGGGACCACAACGGGTGACACCAGCTCAGGGGTTGACACCAAATTGAAAAATTGCATATTTACAGAGCATACACTGATCGGTCTAACAGAATTTTACAAAAGTATAACCGATCACACGTCAATATAACACACACATGTAACCAATCCAAGGGATACGGTGACGGATATTGATTGTGATCAAGTTATTGACAGGTTTGAAGCTTTGAAGACCAGGAAAAGAAAATTGGAAATAAGGTAAATTGAATTTAATAATAACTATAACCGTTGTTACAGTTCTTCAATAAAAATGTAACTTCTGACCTTCAATTAATTTTTTTTTTGTTCTTGTCATTTTTATGCTGCCGAATTATTTTAACAAGAAGAAATCCATCGCGGATGTCGGGGGGGGGGGGGGGGGGGTGACACCAAGAGTTTACCGCACAGGGTGACACCAACCCTAGCTACGTCAGAGTTAGCTGGTGTTATAATTTGTATCTAAAGTATTCATTTGTTTTACCTGCTCCATTAATAATTCAATTTTTAAATAATGCTGTCCTAAAAAATACTATATAGTTCAAGCTCGCCGTATCGTCGCTAAATAACAGTACCAGGTACAACGCCGGCCTTTGTGCGAAGCACCCGTTCGGTCGCCCCCCCCCCCCCCCCTTTTTTTTAGTACAGTTTTAGTATCCAAATTAAGAATGCGACTTTCATTGTATGAAAACTCATTGTATCAAAACTCATTGTATGAAAAGCGAATGTACGAAAAGTTAGAATACCGTTTCTCGACCCTGGACCCGAAGTTCACACTTCACTTAAATAAACTAAAGGCATTTAAATATTTAATGGGCGCCCCTGTGGCCACGCGCCCCGTGCGATGGCACAGGTCGCACCCCCTTAAGAGCCGGCGTTGCCAGCTCATGACATCATTAAACATATAAAACCAAAATCGGGTCATAAGATCTTTTATTATGATTATTTAACACGGGTCATTATTTAAACTGCAGGCATATAAGAATGGCATGATTATAATGAGAAGATACTTTACAAATGAATGAGCTAGTGGTGTAAGAAGGTAGGGGTGGCACCCTTTTCCTTGTATTGAAGGTGGCCAAATGCCGAGTGCTTGTTGTGGAAGGGGCGGGCAAAGAGTTTGTTGCGGCACTTAACCCAGTTACATTCCTGGCGGTACTTACCCAGTTACACCACTGGCGATACTAACCCAGTCACACCACTGGCGGCACTTACCCAGTCACACCACTGGCGGCACTTACCCAGTCACACCACTGGCGGCACTTACCCAGTTACACCACTGGCGGCACTAACCCAGTTACACCACTGGCGGCACTAACCCAGTCACACCACTGGCGGCACTTACCCAGTTACACCACTGGCGGCACTAACCCAGTCACACCAGTGGCTGAACTAAACCAGTTACACCACTGGCCGCACTAATCCAGTTACACCAACAAAGCGTAGTAGGGTCATTGGGGGTAAGAGGGCCTTTAATCCCTTTAATTATTTGACTATTATCCATCTAATCTAATAATATCTCATTGCTTGTAAGATGCTCTTCAGCGATCCTGTGAAAAGTAAATAGTTTTCTGTTGTATATTTCTGTACAATATGTCTAAGAAAGTTAGTATTTCTCGTAATATTTATGTAAGTTACGCCACAGAAAGTTAGTATTATTAAAATTTCTGTATGGCCTATCAAAGCAAGTTAGTATTATGTAATATTTCTGTATGGCCTATCAAAGCAAGTTAGTATTATGTAATATTTCTGTATGGCCTGTCAAAGCAAATTAGTATTTTGAGTGTAAAAGATATATAGGTTTCAAATTCATTGTTTTCAAGAGTTTCCGCTTAAAACCAGGAGAGCGGATGAGCAACAGTCACGCTCAAAACGGATAGTGTTACGTGTTTAGACTTAGCCCAAGTGAAGAATTACATCCGCATGATAAAGGGATATGGTCTCGTCTAACTTGTCAAAGTCATAATGGTTAATGATACTGGGTGACTCAGCAAGGGGCTTGTAGTGATGGTAGAGGTCAGTGAAGGCAGAGGTCAGTGATGACGCGGTCCAAGTTTGACGGGAGTGTTGTTAGGGGCTCATGTTTATTTATGGATAGTTTTATTTGACAACTCCGTGAAGTAAATGGCTGTTATTACTCTTTGAAAAAACAGGATGCATTATTAGCCCAGAATGGTTCAAACACATGAGTTAACTAGTAGACAGGTTCTGAAGAAGAGCACGGCCTAGATGCATATTTACCAGAGCCAGGAGGATACATTTGGGCCCCTATTAGCTAAAACAACAACAACAAAAAATTCTTATAAGCAAGTTCACTAGTTTTTTGTGAAGTTAGAGAGAATAAAAGGCTACATGGCACATACCGAAATTGGTTAAAACTCATTATAGTGTTATAGCCCACGCATTTTATTTAAACAGTCTAACAGTATATGTAAAAAAAGGTCAAACCGAAAAATATTATTTTAAATGAAGAGACAATTTAATCGTAATAAATAGGCAAAGGGAGATCACAAACCACAAATGCCATTGTAGAAACATTAAATAAAGCTGTATTCTATTTTGATATAAAAACAAAAATTGAAAAGAAATCAATATATATATATATATATATATATATATATATATATATATATTACATATATAGGCTATACCTACACCTATAGACCCACCCACCCGTCCGTCCGCCCCTAACTCTCCATCCATCCATCCATCCACAATTGACCCGTCTGATTCTTCTAAATTTTCTTTTTCATCTGAGTGCGGTACAAAAGACAGATAGTTGTCATCTAGTAGAGTCTCTGTTAGAGTCTTCTTACTGCAAGTGTACGGCAGAAAATGGGTCTAAAAATAGTACATTGCTTGCATCTTATCAACTTATGATAAATATTGTTTTTACAATCACGTATAAAGTATAAAGCTTGTCAAAAATGTACATATTCAGCTGTAACCCGTCCGCCGTCCATATTGTGAGTGAAGAGTTAACAGGTGGCCAGTGAAACGGCTTTGCCCAGCGTCCGACTCATCGCTTTAACCCTAACCTCTGAGTTTATGGACTTCTGCGGGCTCCATAGAAAATTGCTGAATTAAATACGATGCATTCCCACGCATATATCGCTCCACTTATCACATGTGTGTCTGTGAAATAAAAAAAACAATAAAAAAAATCTTTCTGAAAGCATTGCAACTTACCGAGGGAAACAGATGGAATGCAAAATTATTGTCATTTTTCAATATGTATACGGCATTTATAGTTTTCAATATTTTTGGCTTTAATAACAATGATAAATTAACATAGCTAAGCATAAGCTAAACATGTGGGTTTTTTTTAATCCCAACAAAAATTAACAAAACACGCGGCCATCTTTGCATTATGTCCTTATAAACTATATAGGGACGGCACTTTCCGTGTACAAACCAAAGACGCTATTCGACCCGTATTATGCCCATATATAATATAAACGGCCCATACATATAAAGTTATATTGTTCATAATAATAAGTATATCTAAAACTATAGCTTTTCTTCTTTAGTTGTATGGAAATAGTGAATGGTAAAAAAATATTTTTTTTGCTTACATTTTTCCTTTCCTTGACAACTTTACTGTTTTTCTTTATTGTTTTCAAAATTCTGCTTGAAAAAAGTGGAAGTAATGAAGCGAAACAATTTCTGCTTGATGTTTGTTTAAAGCTATCGGCCTTTTTTTGAGTAAGTTTAATGCGCGTTCAGCTAAATGTGCCAAGTACACTTGCTTAGAAAGGATAATGTACGGTGTCTATCGTCAAGGACACAATGGCTTAAATGGGTTAATATATAATTTGGAGGGAGGAGAGTGCCTAAATTCAGGCAAAGCTTAGGTGCATTTCCTGCAAGCCAAGGCCCTACCTGTATTAGATCCCGGTGTGTATCAAGTGCAGTTCCTGCATGTCACGGCCCTACCTGTATTAGATCCCGGTGTGTATCAAGTGCAGTTCCTGCATGCCACGGCCCTACCTGTATTAGATCCCGGTGTGTATCAAGTGCAGTTCCTGCATGCCACGGCCCTACCTGTATTAGATCCCGGTGTGTATCAAGTGCAGTTCCTGCATGCCACGGCCCTACCTGTATTAGATCCCGGTGTGTATCAAGTGCAGTTCCTGCATGCCACGGCCCTACCTGTATTAGATTAGGGTGTATATCAGGTGCAGTTCCTGCATGCCACGGCCTTACCTGCATTAGATCAATATGTATATCAGGTGCAGTTCCTGCATGCCACGGCCTTACCTGTATTAGATCAGGGTACATATTTTTGTTATCAAGTTTTGTTGAATTTCATTCATGCACCTTTGTAATACTATTGATCTAGAACTTTATTAATTGTGAGGACTCTTAAAAAAAAATAAAATTATATTTGATTGTACTTGAGGAACTTCAACATCGACTAATATTGAGATTAATATCACCTATATGAGCTCGAAAACTCAAAGAGATTGATTTTTTTTTATTGCTAAGGGTTGCCAGGTCTTAAGCATTTCTCGTTTTCATATTTTCGAAAGCTTCAAATTGAGTTATATTTGTTTCCTTACAATGGTTAAAGTTTACAAAGACAATTGTGTCGATAATTTAGGAAAATTAAAAAAACAAAATGGGGCGGTTTATTTGCGTCTAAATGTCCAACACCACTTCTATAACTAAAACCCCCAACACCACTTCTATAACTAAAACCTCCAACATTACTTCTATAACTAAAACCTCCATCATGACTTCTATAACTAAAACCTCCAACACCACTTCTATAACCAAAACCTTCAGCACCACTTCTATAACTAAAACCTCCAGATTCACTTCTATAACTAAAACCTCCAACATTACTTCTTTAACTAAAACCTCCAACACCACTTCTATAACTAAAACCTCCAACACCACTTCTATTACTAAAACCTTCAGCACCACTTCTATAACTAAAACCTCCAGATTCACTTCTATAACTAAAACCTCCAACATTACTTCTTTAACTAAAACCTCCAACACCACTTCTATAACTAAAACCTCCAACACCACTTCTATTACTAAAACCTTCAGCACCACTTCTATAACTAAAACCTCCAGCATCACTTCTATACCTAAAACCTCCAACACTACTTCTATAACTAAAACCTCCAGCATCACTTCTTTAACTAAAACCTCCAACATTACTTCTTTAACTAAAACCTCCAACAGCACTTCTATAACTAAAACCTTCAGCATCACTTTTTTAACTAAAACCTCCAGCATCACTTCTTTAACTGAAACCTCCAACATCACTTCTTTAACTAAAACCTCCAACATTACTTCTTTAACAGATACCTCCAACATTACTTCTTTAACTAAAACCTCCAACATTACTTCTTTAACTAAAACCTCCAACATTACTTCTTTAACTAAAACTTCCAGCATCACTTCTTTAACTAAAACCTCCAACATTACTTCTTTAACTAAAACCTCCAACATCACTTCTTTAACTAACACCTCCAACATTACTTCTTTAACTAAAACCTCCATCATCACTTCTTTAACTAAAACCTCCAGCATCACTTCTTTAAAACCTCCAACATTACTTCTTTAACTAAAACCTCCAGCATCACTTCTTTAACTAAAACCTCCAACATCACTTCTTTAACTAAAACCTCCAGCATCACTTCTTTAACTAAAACCTCCAACATTACTTCTTTAACTAAAACCTCCAACATCACTTCTTTAACTAACACCTCCAACATTACTTCTTTAACTAAAACCTCCAACATCACTTCTTTAACTAAAACCTCCAGCATCACTTCTTTAAAACCTCCAACATTACTTCTTTAACTAAAACCTCCAACACCACTTCTATAACTAAAACCTCCAACACCACTTCTATAACTAAAACCTTCAACACCACTTCTATAACTAAAACCTCCAGCACCACTTCTATAACTAAAACCTCCAGCACCACTTCTATACTCTATAACTATTAAACGAATTCAGCGAGAATGTCAGTTTCTAACGTTTTTAATGACATCTATATCAGTGTGACTTGTAGAACTTACCATAACCAAGAGTCTTAAAGTCAATTTGACATTCAATAAATATACTCTTATAGACAGTGCCGTATTTGTGGGCGTGGGAGCGAAGGGAGAAGTTTCGTGTAGGTCCTGAAACTGTAGCCATAACTGTAGCCATAACTGTCCGGCCATATTTTCGTAAACAAGTCGCCCTCTTTCCCGCCATTTTATACAGCTAATTTTCAATATCATGCATTGAAATACATTTGACTATAAAATAACTTGTTTGCCATTCTTATTTTCATTGTAATAATTGATGTTTCTAGTCAAATGCTGTAGTATGTTTTATAGCACACAACCGTGGAGCGTTCACTTTAACACTTACAACAGCTCGAGTTATCGATTGGTTTGGACGCCATTCGAAAAATGTAAACAGTTTATCGATAACAGGCGAAATAATTTATTGATATCTTGTGTTGTGGTTATTTGTGATGGATTCTGCTTTTTTTTTTTTTTTTTAAAAATGGCTACCCGCCATTATTGCTACGTGTTCATCTGATTGATCTGTTATAGAACATGATCGCCTCGTTAAAGAATACAATAGTCAATTATATTTGTTTTTGACCTTATACAAGAGTTCCTATAATATATATATATCGTATGTGTGTTTTACTTGACGTAACAGTAACATGCTTATTTAAGCTCTAAATATAACTTCATTTAATTTTCAAAGAATCTGGTCATTGATAATTTTGCACAGTTGTGACCTTCAGGTACCAAGCCATGCAAATCATTATAAAAACATGTCTGTTGTAACACGCAGGGCATAAGTATTGATTTTTCTGTTCCGTTCTTCTGATCTGTGGTGCGCTTACACACTACTTACGACACGTTAGAACTGTCGCCTTCTCTGGGGTATTTTATAATTAGCGTACTAGCCTTGAACCCCAAGACTTACTCTGACACATATTATGTGAATGTTTCTATCATATCACTATGTATGTTACAAACGGACTCTATGTGTTCATGCAACGTCATATTGTCGACTAAGTCGACATGCTTCACTAAATCCTTTGTCCCTTCCGCGGTGTACGTTCTTTTTCCAGGTAGCTTTCTGCAGTTGAATGGATGTTAAATTTAGAATACATACCACGAAAGAGTTAAATGGATTTTAACCTTTAGTAAACACAGCATGATAGAGCTCAATGGATGTAATGTTATGAACCGTATTTGTGAGCGTCATTGTTTGTGTATAAAAGTTGTTGACCTTGACTTGGTGCGTGGTTTTCTGATGGTAAGTTGTGATTTGTCGGGTGATGGTAGGTCAATTCATGGAGTTATAAGTCAGAGTCAGAATTTTGATTAAATTTTTATCAGTGATAGATGATTAAGTTATAAGAGATACGGTGTTGATTTATCAGTGATAGTATGTTGAGTTACCAGTGATAGTATGTTGAGTTATCAGTGACGGTACGTTAAGTTATCAGTGACGGTATGTTGAGTTATAAGTGATAATATGTTAAGTTATCAGTGATAGTATGTTGAGTTATCAGCGATAGCATTTTGATTTATCAGTGATAATTTATTGAGTTATCTTTGTAGTGCGAAAGTTGAAAGTTCACGTTAGTCAGTGAGACGAGAGTCGTCTTACTGGACGTTTCAGTGTAGTGAGGATTTTTATAGAGGACGTTTTGTGAACTACCAGTTGACGTGATAGGATCCTGGAAATAATGAACTGTTTTAACTACTTTCATTGAGCGTTGTTGGTGTTCTTAAGTGTGGACCAAGTCTGGCTGTGTTGTAGTGATGTGTGGACCACGTGTGGCTGTGTTGTAGTGAAGTGTGGACAAAGTGTGGCTGTGTTGTAGTGATGTGTGGACAAAGTGTGGCTGTGTTGTAGTGATGTGTGGACCACGTTTGGCTGTGTTGTAGTGAAGTGTGGACAAAGTGTGGCTGTGTTGTAGTGATGTGTGGACCACGTTTGGCTGTGTTGTAGTGAAGTGTGGACCAAGTGTGGTTGTGTTGCAGTAAACCTAGACGACGTTGCCAGTGATGAGAAAGAAGAACGTAACATTTTGTGCTCACAATTATGGTATGTCAACACTTGACTTGACTGCGGGATCACTCAGGCGTAGCAAGGATTTGCTCTTCCCCCGTAAAGTACATTTTTGTACAATTCCTTTTATTATATGTTCCTGTTGGCAATGATAAGAATTCTTGCCATCAGCACCCGACCCTCCTTTCTTTTCTAAACATTATTCTGTTTTGCACTAACTCATCATGAGTAATACCGGGCACAGGGTGCATGCATTAACTGTTTGAGTAAACACGGTCTGTGGTTCAAGGGGTGTAACCGCGATATCATTATTGCGGGTTAGGTTAAACGAGCTTTCTCCCTTGTTCTAAACAACATGATGCTGATAACGGCACAACTATAATTCCATTCCTGAACTATTGAAGTACAAGATAAACAGCACTTGAAATTCTGCCGCGGAACTCGACACTATGGGGGAATAATGTAGCAAAAATAAAGATTTTCTGTTTGGAACCGTTTAATTAAAAAAAAATAATTTTGGTCCTTCCAAGGACCGCGGTAAGCAAAAACTTCAATAAGCATAATACATTTGCTTGATAAATGAGGATTTTTTTTTTTGCACACTCTGACATAAAATGATGCCATAATCCTAATCGACTCAAATAAAGATACATCTCTTTCATACAATTTTTAGCGGCAATTTATGTATGATAAAGTGGGATTTTTATCGTTGACACCTCGGATCATTTGCACTCTTCAGTGATATTCTCAATATAAAAAGAAAACCGGCCATTTCCCAATGTGTAAATACAGAAAGATTCGTTGCCAAATAATATATTTATAGATGAAATCTAAATTAAGTTTTAACAAAGTTTGAGCCGTGGCTGTATCAAAAATACATTTTTAAATTGAAAAAAAAAATTGAATCTTCGTTTTTATTTATCCTAGAACTAACGAACGCACATATTCTGGTGAAGGTCTGAGATTACTCTCTTATGACCCCGGCTAGTACATTGGCTAACTAACGAACGCACATATTCTGGTGAAGGTCTGAGATTACTCTCTTATGACCCCGGCTAGTACATTGGCTACCAGCTCCATCTGTTGAGCTGTGCCATATAGCATTCTCCTCACGTAGGACTCTCCCGCCGCCCTGGCCTCCCCTGAAACATCTAGTGAGGGACATTCGGTCAACAGATGCGCTATTGTTTCTGGGACCAGGTTGCAATGCCGGCAGGTAGGGTCCCTGTTAAGGTCTAGCCTGTTAAAATATGTTCCGATGGGACAGTTCGCATCTGTGTCTCTAGTCTCTGCTGCCTGCGACCTATACCCCACCAAGGGCCTTGTCTGCTAGCTCTAGTTATTTATCTACTGAGTTTTTTCAAAGGATGTAGTCTCGTTTTGGTGTATCGTGTTCAAAACCATTTTTCCTCCCTTAAGATTAACATTTAATGTGTGGGATTTTCTTTTAAAATTGTCAACTAATAAATTGGTTAGTTTCAAAGCTTCCTTGGACTTTACGTTTGACTCATCTGTCTCCACAAGAGGAACATCGGGTAGGGACCAAGCCTTTCGCAGAAATGGGAAAATTAGCTTGGGGTTTACGTTTGCTTTAAACGAGTTTCTTGTGCAGTAGCTGACGGCGATTCCCAGAGTTAAACTGACACTCGTACCTATGAACCCATACCACTCATAGGAAATGTCATAGAGGAAAAATGTATAACCGCTCCTGAGTTGTGGTGTTGATGCGGTAGAGTTCATGGCGGAGATGAAAAGCGTTGTCGTGTTCTCTGCATCCATCAAAACCGAATGGTTTCCAAAACACATGTCGGTTGATGGTGACGGCAGCAGTGGCGCTCTCCTGCCGTAGAGTTGGTTGCCGACAGCTATCCATATGTTGAACAGAATCGCCACTCCTCCTCCCACCAGTGCGCCCCACTTGTTGCCCCACGGGACGGATGCCCCAAGGAGGAAAACTCCAACAATGGGCCCCCCGCAGGCACCGAATACAGACAGGGACATCTGCGTGACGGGCCCTTGAATGTGATTGACAGCGTAGGCGAGTGCAACTATGAGCACACCGTAGACAGTAGCGATGAGTTTGGTGATAAGCGTTGCCCTGCTCTCGGTCAGACGACTCAGTGGTGCCTTCAAGATGTCCTCAACAGTATTTGCCGCCAACGCGTTGATGCCTGTATAAAAAAGGTATATTTCAATATTTATCAATCTCAGAAAGCGGTTCTCAACCTGTCGTTAATACCCCTTTGGGGGTCGAACGACAAACAAGGGTCGCCTAAGACCATCGGAAAACATATTTATGAAGTAGCAACGAAAATAATTTCATGGTTGGGGGTCACTACGACATGAGGAACTTCACGGCATTACGAAGGTTGAGAACCACTGCTCTAAAAGATTATCGTATGTATATATGGGAAGATTTTACATTCACCTGTATAAACATTTCGTAACAATTAGTGACAAAAATCCCCATAAGGCCAACCTAGGCATTACAAACAAGAAGATGTAACAACCTAAATGTTTATAAACATTTTATAAACTTATAATTTTGGAATTAAAAAAAAAATGACTTCCATATTTTATTTACTCAAATAAACTGAGCGGAACAGTTATGCTTTTTTAATCTCTACACCTGACGCTGTCTCACCTACTCAAAGGAAAGATCATTTGCCATGCCTCTCACACACCCAGCGGTAAACACAGCTAACGCTGTCTCACCTACTCAAAGGGAAGATCATTTGCCATGCCTCTCACACACCCAGCGGTAAACACAGCTGACGCTGTCTCACCTACTCAAAGGGAAGATCATTTGCCATGCCTCTCACACACCCAGCGGTAAACACAGCTAACGCTGTCTCACCTACTCAAAAGGAAGATCATTTGCCATGCCTCTCACACACCCAGCGGTAACCACGGCTGACGCTGTCTCACCTACTCAAAGGGAAGATCATTTGCCATGCCTCTCACACACCCAGCGATAAACACAGCTGACGCTGTCTCACCTACTCAAAGGGAAGATCATTTGCCATGCCTCTCACACACCCAGCGGTAAACACAGCTAACGCTGTCTCACCTACTCAAAGGGAAGATCATTTGCCATGCCTCTCACACACCCAGCGGTAACCACATGTTGAAACAAAGGGGAATGTTCAGATCTGTGGTTACAACATTCACTGAAAGTGATTCACTACGATCACACCGTCGTACAGGATCATGATTACAAGTTGCCGTTAAGGGATATGAGGCTATAGGCTGTGGTGGAAGCCTATAGCCGGTGATTCTAAATATGCAGCCCTGAGAAAGCTGCTCCTAGGCAACCGTTTCGTCCCAGCTATTTCGCGAACTAGTCGCGAGGTGGAAACCCACTGTAGAATCCCTCTTAGAGGGCGTCCGATGCTTCCCCGGGACGGGTGGGGGGAGATATTAGGACGTTAATTTACTGTCCCGGCCCCTAGGAGAGTGGACAACGGACGCTTGAAACACAGCGTCTTCGGTCGACCAGATGTCTCCGGGCGGGGAGGGTCTCCGTCGGCGAACCCGATCGAGCGGTTGCGGGCGGGGACGCTCCACGTCCGGGGAGGTCTCTGACGCCCTTCCGCACGGCCTGCCGCCGAGGCGGCTGGCAGGTGCGGGTGGGCGCCGGGGAGGGCATTAGGAGCGTAAGCTCGACGGCCCGCTGACGCCATTTCCTAATGAGATATATATATACAGGTACTTTGATAGTACGCCCGTCAAATATACCATAACCACTTTCATATACTGTTCAGTTTACTGTCTAGTAAGCCTGAAAGACGTAAGGGGGTCGTTTGCAAATTACGTCATGCTCAAAAAAAAAGGGGGGGGGGTCGACTTTTGTGACACTTTGTAACAGGAGGGGGGGAAGTGGAGTGTAAAAATTGTGACGTCATACTTTAAAAAAAAAAAATTAAATTTTCTAATTTTGAAAAATCTTTGTTCAATTAATTTTAAAAACATTAATTTGAGGTCGAAATTAATTGCCTCAGGTATTATAAGTACCGTGAAACTTAGTCGCTCATACCTTCTGGACATATCAAAAATGAAAAACTGTTGTGGCCACTTAACATTCAGCTCGGGAAGGACTTCTTTGTTTTTCGTATTACGTCATGGTTTTCTAATAATACTACATCTTAATCCATAATGGGAAAACGTTAAAGAATAAAATAAAATCTTAGTGTAGTTATGAAAATTTTATGTATGTTTTGAAAGTTTTAGGTGGCACGTGAACTTTAAAAAAAAGGGGGGGGGAGCTTATAGAATTTGTGACACTTTGTGACGGGCAGGAGGGTCTGAAAATGCCATTTTTGGCGTGACGTATTTTGCGAACGACCCCTAAGCTTGAAAAAAGTTGACAGGGGTGTTGGCCAAATTGTAAGGGATTGGAGTGGTTGGAGACCGAGATTGTCTTCACATGTTATTGTGTTAAGTGTAAATGTCTAGATTTGAATTAAAAATATAATTTGTTTCAAAGATTGTAAAACTTATTCTAAGCACTTGTGCTTAAAAAAAAACAATAACTATTTTTACATTTAATTTTTAAATTGGAATAATTTTTAAATCAAATTTGTTTTTTTTTAAAAT
Organism: Omphiscola glabra; assembly: GCA_964017045.1. NCBI lineage: Eukaryota > Metazoa > Mollusca > Gastropoda > Lymnaeidae > Omphiscola > Omphiscola glabra. The sequence goes on from OZ024794.1 coordinate 60,207,684, forward strand.
GGAGGGCATCATTTTTTTTACTCTGGCCTGGAGCATAGAAATGTGTCCATGCGCCTTGGTCATTTGACTTCAAAGAGCTTGTTGTGCTAACGTGTCACGTCCTCGGGAAAAAAAGTGTGGAAAATAACTGAAGACTTCCACAACCCGTTTTTCTTTTTGTTTTTGCCAATGTGTAAAATAGTAGAAGAACACCGTTCCCATGCGTCCTGGCATGCTCTATTTGTCCATTTAATGCCATTCTAGAAACCAGTTCCACTATTCTAGTTCCTCAGGAAAGGTACAACCCCGTATGGATACTTGTACATCACAAAATATCATTCTCTAAGCAACAACTAATGTCCCTAACGCTTTCACTAAAAATTACAATTTCCGAATTGAGATGTTCAATGAATATACTGCAAGCGCGTTTTTGGTGCATTATATCTTTCTTGTTTTGCAGGAAACCACAATTCTATCAAACAAAATGGCGCCGTTTTCTCTAACAAATACTACGGTTTCGCGATAATTTTGTCGTAGTGAAAGTTACATTTTAATCGCCATTGTTCCGTGATGTCATATGGTTTTTGTAAATTTCATCTATTTTAAGTTTTGGCTCGTTAAATGAACAATTCGTTATAAAGAACTGAAAATTAAAGAACCCAAAAAAAAAAAGGAAAATTGTTCGTATAAATTCTTTAACAACAATAGGAGATCATAGGTCATAGGTCATTTGTATGAACATCACCGCTGAGTTCATTCATCTTGCAATGTGTCTTTATGTAAAAAAATCATTTTTTAAAAACATTTTAGATTGATTTCGCAATGTTTTCAAAAGCCAAAATAAAATTCTCCCAAAAGTGCACCAGATGGCGTTCAAATTTGTTTTCAATATGGTGTGACGAATAGGCTAAGGACATGGAGTCCTACTGTGGCGCATTGTACGTTGTCCAGGGCTAGGTCCCGTGCTGTCCAGGGTTAGGTCCCGTGCTGTCCAGGGCTAGGTCCCGTGCTGTCCAGGGCTAGGTCCCGTGCTGTCCAGGGCTAGGTCCCGTGCTGTCCAGGGTTAGGTCCCGTGCTGTCCAGGGTTAGGTCCCGTGCTGTCCAGGGTTAGGTCCCTTTCGTATTGCCGTCATTCTTTTGACGGGTTATGGTTAGTTTAAACTTGACTGGCAACAACGCTGCACTGGTCTTGTTCAGATGTTTCCATGGCGAGTTCAATAAATCTGTGAAATTGTGGCTAATATAGTACGATGTTATATATTCCATTCCGAAGTAAACGTTGATGTATATTTAGAATTGGATCTTAATGGTCAGTTAACAAACCTGATGACAGGGTGCTTAGGGCCCCGCTGAACAATGTTGACATATAGATGCCCGCTATTCCTGGAATATCTCCCAAAGTGTGTAGCACGAAGTAAGGCGGGAGTTGGTTTCTGTTGGTGATGAAACCGGCCTGAAAAGATTTGCCATATAACATGGTCTGTGGTAAAGAACAAGAACCAGCCACATCAGATACAGACATAGCAGCCATGTCAGATGCAGACATAGCAGCAACATCAGATACAGACATAGCAGCAACATCAGATACAGACATAGCAGCCATGTCAGATGCAGACATAGCCGCCACATCAGATACAGACATAGCAGCCATGTCAGATACAGACATAGCAGCCATGTCAGATACAGACATAGCAGCCATGTCAGATACAGACATAGCAGCCATGTCAGATACAGACATAGCAGCCATGTCAGATACAGACATCAGATACAGACATAGCAGCAACATCAGATAGAGACATAGCAGCCATGTCAGATACAGACATAGCAGCCATGTCAGATACAGACATAGCAGCCATGTCAGATACAGACATAGCAGCAACATCAGATACAGACATAGCAGCCACTTCAGGTACAGACATAGCAGCAACATCAGATATAGACACTGCAGGTACATCCGACATATAGTTAAATCCGCCACACCAGTTAAATATCTATTAGCATATCCTTACAAATTAATTCAGCTTTCCCTAAACTATTTAGAACATAATATCTGAGAACCATAGACTTAAGTTATCGAAGGTCTTCCTAAAGGTGATTATTTTAACAATGAACTACTCACGTCGAAGGGATCACATCGGATGAAGTTGAAATAGGCGTACATCACCATGCCAACGGTAAACAACAGCGTTCCATAAGAAATCAGTATGCAGCCATTGATAACGTAGCTAATTTTGGCGGCCCTCATGGTCTTCATGGAGCAGATCCTCTGTGTGGCGGACTGATTGAATATATTTCCAAACCTGAAAACAAATCTTGATTGAAATGAATCTTAAGAGCAAAGGTTCCCAACCCTTTCTGAGTTGAGACCCCATTTTATAGACGGTATTTGAACCACAAATTAATTAAAATACGATTTTAAAAACATCAGTTTCTCTCTCTCTCTCTCTCTCTCTGATGGCAAAGGGAGAAGAAACACACCAAGCGAGTAGATAGGACACCTACCAGGTGAAGTGATAAGACAGCTACCAGGTGAAGTGATACGACAGCTACCAGGTGAAGTGATACGACACCTACCAGGTGAAGTGATAAGCCACCTACCAGGTGAAGTGATAAGACATCTACCAGGTGAAGTGATAAGCCATCTACCAGGTGAAGTGATAAGCCATCCACCAGGTGAAGTGATAAGACTCCCACCAGGTGAAGGATAAGACACCTACAAGGTGAAGTAATAAGCCCCTACCAGGTGAAGTCATAAGCCACCTACCAGGTGATGTCATAAGCCATCTACCAGGTGAAGTCATAAGCCATCTACCAGGTGAAGTCATAAGACACCTACCAGGTGAAGTGATAAGACACCTACCAGGTGAAGTCATAAGACACCTACCAGGTGAAGTAATAAGCCACCTACCATGTGAACATTCCACCTATGATGATACTCCACCAGGTATGTCTTGTTCTAGGGTCTGGGTCGAATGCAGTAAAAGAAGTTCTTCCACCAGCTTCTGCTATACGCCACGCTTTGTCCAGTCCACCCACAGACATACTGCCTGATTTGAAATGAAGCATAGAACAGCTATACTGTTGCACAATAAACAATCGTTAAAAAAAACGATCCAAAAAAAAATCTTCGCACATCTTACCTTTGATAATCATAGCGAAGATTCCAGCGAACATGACCAAGCACTGGAAGGCGTCGGCCCAGACGACACTCTTCATGCCTCCAATGGCCGTGTAGAACGTTCCAACAGACCCTACAATGACGACAGACACCCAGAGTGGAAGACCAGCTGCCGTCTGTGGACGACAATTGTGGACAACTACGGACAACAATTAGACACAAGTTTAAGTTAGCCTAAGATATAAGCATTCATTAAAACTTTCAAAAAACTTCTGGGTCGTAAATTCATAACTCTTGTAATTTAAAATTATTTTAAGACTAACTTACATTAAAAAAAAAAATAAAAAAAAAATAAATGTCCCAAAACTCATAAACAACCAAAGTAAATTTTCCCGAAATTAGCCGCGGTAACGCCTATCCCGCGCGTTTTATGAAAAAAAAAAAGTATAGCTTGCTGTTAACTTAAATTTCACATCACTTTAACGTGCGTCGTGAACTGCGCTTTGGAGTGTAGCAGGACCGGAGCACTCTACATTAGCGGCTACAAAGCCCTGCTTGAGATTAAGGGTCTTTTTCGATAGATAGTCTCTTTTTCTTGAACGATCACAGACTTACTTGTAGCCCTAAAGCTGGTGTCAAAAGAGCGATGGCACGGATCTATCCCAGGCTTACTTGTAGCCATAAAGCTGGTGTCAAAAAGAGCGATGACACGGATCCATTCTAGACTTACTCGTAGCCCTAAAGCTGGTGTCAAAAGAGCGATGGCACGGATCTATCCCAGACTTACTCGTAGCCCTAATGCTGGTGTCAAAAGAGCGATGGCACGGATCTATCCCAGACTTACTTGTAGCCCTAAAGCTGGTGTCAAAAGAGCGATGGCACGGATCTATCCCAGACTCACTCGTAGCCCTAAAGCTGGTGTCAAAAGAGCGATGGCACCGATCTATCCCAGACTTACTCGTAGCCCTAAAGCTAGTGTCAAAAGAGCGATGGCACGGATCTATCCCAGACTTACTCATAGCCCTAAAGCTGGTGTCAAAAGAGCGATGGCACGGATCTATCCCAGACTTACTTGTAGCCCTAAAGCTGGTGTCAAAAGAGCGATGGCACGGATCTATCCCAGACTTACTTGTAGCCCTAAAGCAGGTGTCAAAAGAGCGATGGCACGGATCTATCCCAAACTTACTTGTAGCCCTAAAGCTGGTGTCAAAAGAGCGATGGACATGTAAAACGTAGTCTGCAACATTCCAATGGCAACCATAGTCAGACGCACAAGGGGAGATTCGAACCTCAACTCTAAATATTCGTACACACTCGTGAGATGGAGGGGGTAGATGAGGGGTATCATTGTGAAGATCCCTATCATGTGAGCGCAAGTGAAAGCAATTTGGAATACCGGCTGCATCGCCCCGTAGTGGTAGACGTCTGTTGGTGTGCCCATGAGGGAAATGGCTGACTGCAGATACGAGGAAAATAATCTTAACAATAATAAATATCGGCAAATGATAAAATAACATGTAAAAAATAACTTACAAATATTTGTATCTTGAGTTCATAAAAAGAAAATGTGTACGCTTGTCACAAGAAGCCTAACTCTCGAGCATATAAACAACCATTTAAAAAAAAGTTTTTGAAAAATTATTGAAAGCTACATTTATAAAGAAATTATTGAAAGATACATTTCTAAGCAATTTTAATTGAAAGCTACATTTCTAAATGAATTATTTAATGCTACATTTACAAAAAAAAAAAATTGAAAGACACATTCTAAACAAATTATTGAAAAAATATTTTGTAAACAAAATGACGGTTTTTTGAATTTCTCCAGGTAACAGAGTTTATGTGAGAAATGAAAGAAAAGACTCATTAAAAAATGTTACTTCACTGGGTGTTGAAATCTTATCTCACAGTATGGTAATCGCTCAATTTCAACTGCAAAGCCTCAATAAGAACATTTTGATTTTTTAGAATAAGAACTTAAAATAGAATTATAAGATTACTAAAATGTATTGTTAAAAACTATTCCTGGATATGATTAGTGGAAAATTTTAAAAATAGCACTTAGCTGAGAAGTAGTATCCACGAGGGCAGCAAATGAATTCATTTTATTCTGTTATTTCTGTTTGTTCGCTGACGAAGGCTTCCTGCCGACACGTTCGTTGTTTCGTTGCATTCCTTTTTTTCAAGTTTAACCTTACTTTGTTTTTCTAATTTCCTAATGGACGTATACTTACAGCAAACGTAGCAAACAAAGACAGAGCGACGGGGATCATGGACATGGATCGCCCCCCAAGCAGGTACTCATCTCGCGTTGAGTTCTTGGCATCTTTCACGGCAAACAGTATACCAATGCCTACAGGGATGAGTAGCATGAAGACAGTCACAACATAATCAGCCATCTGTAAACTAACATCAGACTCCATAGTTGAGTCAAAAAGCAGACGTCGGCTACATCAATTACAGACTTTAAAAAAACACTTTCCTTTATGCAACGTTACAAAGGAGCTGAACAATGACACATATAAAAAAGATAAACTAATATCTGAGTACGATGGCCCATAAATTGTCAGTGAGGACGGCATTTTAACGGAGTCCTAATATGTTAGAAAACTGAACCAACACGTTCAACTTAGAAAAATTAACATATCTTTCACAGGTTTATACACTGCTAAGGGTTAGTAGTAAAATAAAATGCATTACATATATATTATTATATCAGCAATTCATGTAAATTGCTACACACACACACAATTATTCTAAAGAAGCTAGCAAAATTCAAATGATACAATAATAATAATAATAACGTTTATTTGAAAATCACGCTTCATCCCCAAAGGCTCGAAGCGCGGTACAAAGTCAACCACGTTAAAAGAGACATGAAACAATCTATATTTTACCACATTGAAATACAAAACGCAACTTTACAAAAACTACGTACGAGCACACCCATTCAAAGTATTACATCACCTTGCAACCATACACAACACAAGCCAATATACATCTAAGAGATAATAGCTAGCTGGAAAACATGGTAGACAACATCACCCCAGCAAGTGTTTGCGAAATAGATGTGTTTTTAAATTACAAAAGGCTACTACTAGGTAATGTATTCTACAGATTAAACACCCCTGACATAATTAATTGCGTGTTTTACTAAAGACTAAACATATCAATAACCAATTAGACTGGGAGTATATGTCTCAAAAGAGATAAAAAAAATAATGTTAAATAGTTCCTCAGCGCATCCAATTTTTTAAAGTTGTTTGCTTTGTACGTCTTAAAGATTCACATCAGTTCAACATGTGTCTCGAACAGGGATTAGGAGCATACCCTGAGCGGAGCCCTCTACAGATTCACATCAGTTCAACATGTGTCTCGAACAGGGATTAGGAGCATACCCTTAGCGGAGCCCTCTACAGATTCACATCAGTTCAACGTGTGTCTCGAACAGGGATTAGGAGCATACCCTGAGCGGAGCCCTCTACAAATTCACATCAGTTCAACATGTGTCTCGAACAGGGATTAGGAGCATACCCTGAGCGGAGCCCTCTACAGATTCACATCAGTTCAACATGTGTCTCGAACAGGGATTAGGAGCATACCCTGAGCGGAGCCCTCTACAGATTCACATCAGTTCAACGTGTGTCTCGAACAGGGATTAGGAGCATACCCTGAGCGGAGCCCTCTACAGATTCACATCAGTTCAACATGTGTCTCGAACAGGGATTAGGAGCATACCCAATTCAATTGGTGACTCCAAAAAAATCTATTTAAAACATCCAGTTTGTATGTCAAGAAATGAGTTTGAAATATTTAATATGTGATTTAAAAAAAAAAAAAAGGATATTAAATTAAGTTCTTCTCAAAAGACATCATGACTCTTTAAAGAAAAGTATAATTTTGATATTTATATATAATATAGATTTAATATTAAGATAATGCAAGTCGAACTGTCCAAAGATGTGAATAAGATAATATTTTAAATGAAGACAAGATTGGACACAAGATAAAAGTGTGTTTGTGTGGGGGAGTGGGATGACAAATACAAAAATGATAAATGTCACTGCGTGCCAAGTAGTTTGCTCTGTCACACGACCAACCCGCCTACAACATTGACCTGGACGTATTGCCCATCAAACTAGCATAGCTACACAGTTTGCTTTGTCACACAACCAACCCGCCTACAACATTGACCTGGACGTATTGCCCATCAAACTAGCATAGCTACACAGTTTGCTTTGTCACACAACCAACCCGCCTACAACATTGACCTGAACGTATTGCCCATCAAACTAGCATAGCTACACAGTTTGCTTTGTCACACAACCAACCCGCCTACAACATTGACCTGGACGTATTGCCCATCAAACTAGCATAGCTACACAGTTTGCTTTGTCACACAACCAACCCGCCTACAACATTGACCTGAACGTATTGCCCATCAAACTAGCATAGCTACACAGTTTGCTTTGTCACACAACCAACCCGCCTACAACATTGACCTGGACGTATTGCCCATCAAACTAGCATAGCTACACAGTTTGCTTTGTCACACGACCAACCCGCCTACAACATTGACCTGGACGTATTGCCCATCAAACTAGCATAGCTACACAGTTTGCTTTGTCACACGACCAACCCGCCTACACCATTGACCTGGACGTATTGCCCATCAAACTAGCATAGCTACACAGTTTGCTTTGTCACACAACCAACCCGCCTACAACATTGACCTGGACGTATTGCCCATCAAACTAGCATAGCTACACAGTTTACTCTGTCACACAACCAACCCGCCTACAACATTGACCTGGGCGTATTGCCAATCAAACTAGCATAGCTACACAGTTTGCTTTTTCACACAACCAACCCGCCTACAACATTGACCTGGACGTATTGCCCATCAAACTAGCATAGCTACACAGTTTGCTTTGTCACACAACCAACCCGCCTACAACATTGACCTGAACGTATTGCCCATCAAACTAGCATAGCTACACAGTTTGCTTTGTCACACGACCAACCCGCCTACAACATTGACCTGGACGGTTTGCCCATCAAACTAGCATAGCTACACAGTTTACTCTGTCACACGACCAACCCGCCTACAACATTGACCTGGACGTTTTGCCCATCAAACTAGCATAGCTACACAGTTTGCTTTGTCACACAACCAACCCGCCTACAACATTGACCTGGACGTATTGCCCATCAAACTAGCATAGCTTCACAGTTTGCTTTGTCACACGATCAACCCGCCTACAAAATTGACCTGGACGTATTGCCATTCAAACTAGCATAGCTACACAGTTTGCTTTGTCACACAACCAACCCGCCTACAACATTGACCTGGACTTATTGCCCATCAAACTAGCATAGCTACACAGTTTGCTTTGTCACACAACCAACCCGCCTACAACATTGACCTGGACTTATTGCCCATCAAACTAGCATAGCTACACAGTTTGCAACGAAATGTCAAACAGGAGGTCAAAGAGTTCGTTCAAGACAGCTTCATTATCTTGAGATAACATTCTGTTATAAATTTTAGGATAATAAAAGATGTTTGCCTGCTGACACAGAGGTGGCCTAAACATTGTTTCAAATCAAATTTATGTGTAACAAATTGGGTGCATAAAGGTCATCTTAATCGCTTGGAATTTTATAAAAATAAAACACTGACATGTTTAAACTAAGATGTGCAGTACAGTGACACAATATTAATTGCATTGTCACTTGTTGTTAGTACAGTGACACAATATTAATTGCATTGTCACTTGTTGTTAGTACAGTGACACAACATTAATTGCATTCGTTGATCTGTGTGTTGCCACCAGGACAGTGGCACAAAATTAATTTTATTGCCCCTTGTTGTTGGCACAGTGGCACAACATTAATTTGATTGCCCCTTGTTGTTTGCACAGTGGCACAACATAAATGTTATTGCCCCTTGTTGTTTGCACAGTGGCACAACTTTAATTTTATTGCCCCTTGTTGCTGGTACAGTGGCACAACTTTAATTTTATTGCCCCTTGTTGTTGGTACAGTGGCACAACATTACTTTTATTGCCACTTGTTGCTGATCGGCGTATTGCCACCAGGGCAGTGGCGTAGCTAGAATGGCGTGGGCCCTGATGCGAGACATAAAATGGGCCACGGAACATTTTATTCTGTTTACAACCTAAACAATAATACCTGCTGGTTTGAATCTAAGTTGTCATACATGATTTTTGTTTAATAGTTATACTTACCGAGTTAAAAGAATTGTTATCTTGCTTTTGTTTCTGCGTGTTAATTCATTTTACAAATTTAATTATTACTTTTCTTTTATACTTTTATATATTTGGGCCACCTTTGGCTTCGGGCCCTCTGGAGCGGTGACACCACATGCACCATTGTAGCCACGCCACTGCACCATTGTAGCTACGCCATTGCACCAGGATAAACTATAATTGATTTTTTTGCCATTAGCTTTTAGTACATTATGCATGACCGTCCCATTTCGACACGTTTCAAACACAATGTTACACTTAAGGTTTTATTCAAGGTCCCTTTATGAGAAGTCTCATATTTCATTGAATACGTCACGGAACTTGGACTAAAAGAGTTGGCGGTATGATGTGATTTGAAATATTTAATTAAGCCTGTCAACCAAGTGATGAGTGGCCGAAACCTAACAGTTAATAACCAGAACCTAACTGTTAATAACCAGAACTTAACTGTTAAAAACCAAAACGTAACTGTTAATAACCAGAACTTAACTGTTAATAACCAGAACTTAACTGTTAAAAACCAAAACGTAACTGTTAATAACCAGAACTTAACTGTTAAAAAACAGAACTTAACTGTTAATAACCAGAACTTAACTGTTAATAACCAGAACTTAACTGTTAATAACCAGAACTTAACTGTTAATAACCAGAACTTAACTGTTAATAACCAGAACTTAACTGTTAATAACCAGAACTTAACTGTTAATAACCAGAACTTAACTGTTAATAACCAAAACGTAACTGTTAATAACCATAACGTAACTGTCTTGTTGAACAATAAGAGATATTATTCGTACTGAAAGACACTGGAGGCAGATAAACACGGGTTGGTGAACTAAAGCTCCAGCTCTGATGTTAAATGTGAAAGCAGCACAATTATGCCATTGGCAATCAAATCTGAAACTTACTTCGACTCTCAAACATGAAATGTATCTATTTCGATAAGGGTGTCAAGAGAAACTTCAGACTAGAGGCAAAACACACATATTTGCTTTAACATGTCGTTGTCACACTACATACATATTTGCTTTAACATGTCGTTGTCACACAACACACATATTTGCTTTAACATGTCGTTGTCACACAACACACATATTTGCTTTAACATGTCGTCACACAACACACATATTTGCTTTAACATGTCGTTGTCACACAACACGCATATTTGCAGTTGGCTGTCGTTGTATCACAACACATATGTTCGCTGTTGTCTGTCGTAACACAACACATATACTTACTGTTGGCTGTCGTTGTAACACAACACACATATTTGCTGTTGGCTGTCGTAACACAACACACATGTTCGCTTTTGGCTGTCGTAACACAACACACATATTTGATGTTGGCTGTCGTTGTAACACAACACACATATTTGCTGTTGGATGTCATTGTAACACAACACACATATTTACTGTTGGCTGTCGTCGTAACACAACACACATATTTGCTGTTGGATGTCATTGTAACACAACACACATATTTGCTGTTGACTGTCGTCGTAACACAACACACATATTTGCTGTTGGATGTCATTGTAACACAACACACATATTTGCTGTTGGATGTCATTGTAACACAACACACATATTTGCTGTTGACTTTCGTCGTAACACAACACACATATTTGCTGTTGGATGTCATTGTAACACAACACACATATTTGCTGTTGGATGTCATCGTAACACAACACACATATTTGCTGTTGGATGTCATTGTAACACAACACACATATTTGCTGTTGGATGTCATTGTAACACAACACACATATTTGCTGTTGGATGTCATTGTAACACAACACACATATTTGCTGTTGGATGTCATTGTAACACAACACACATATTTGCTGTTGACTGTCGTCGTAACACAACACACATATTTGCTGTTGGATGTCATTGTAACACAACACACATATTTGCTGTTGGATGTCATTGTAACACAACACACATATTTGCTGTTGGATGTCATTGTAACACAACACACATATTTGCTGTTGGATGTCATTGTAACACAACACACATATTTGCTTTTGGATGTCATTGTAACACAACACACATATTTGCTGTTGGATGTCATTGTAACACAACACACATATTTGCAGTTGACTGTCGTCGTAACACAACACACATATTTGCTGTTGGATGTCATTGTAACACAACACACATATTTGCTGTTGGATGTCATTGTAACACAACACACATATTTGCTGTTGGATGTCATTGTAACACAACACACATATTTGCTGTTGGATGTCATTGTAACACAACACACATATTTGCTGTTGGATGTCATTGTAACACAACACACATATTTGCTGTTGGATGTCATTGTAACACAACACACATATTTGCTGTTGGATGTCCTGTAGATAAAGAAACCGCGATGCTTTCATCACTTTCATTATTGCGATATTTAAGCAATAAAATTAGAATTACAAACGTTTTTTGGGAGATTTTCTAAGTCAATGAAAAGCTGAAAACAAATATATTCTCAGTGCAAATGGATGAATCAACTTTGAGAGATAGTAAGATATATTGATAAAGGAAATTTTGCTGAAGAAATGTTATTCTGTAAATCTTTAGAAAGCTCCATTACTGCCAGAGATAGATTTATATAATAAGCTAAAAATATTACTTAAATGTCAATAATATACCAATTAAAAATATAATATGTTGTCCTGCAGATGGTGCTCCTAAAATGATGGGCAAGAAAAATGCCTGCTTAAAATGAAGAAGCATTGCGATCCAGAAATTTTTCTTGTGCTAAGTATTATTTATAGGGAAAACCTAGTAGCTAAAAATTATTTCGCCTTTTGTTAACGAAGTGCTAAACTGAGTTATCAAGTGTATCAATGGGTAATAAGGGGAGAGACAGCAATCGGGTTAACACAATAGGAAATTAGTAAAACAAAGTAAGGTTCAAACTTGAAAAAAGAAATGCAACAAAACAACGAACTTGTCGGCAGGAAGCCTCCGTCAGCGAACAAACAGAAAAAAGCATAATAAAATTTAAAAAATAACACGTAGATGAGAAGTAGTATTCAAGGGGGCAGCCAATTGAAACATATTTTGTCGCATTTGCGTGCGTCAATGGGACAGGATCGTCTCAGAGATCTTGCTCTTCTTAGTGTTGGAAGAGTAACATTGGAAAAATCAGATTTTGATTGCGTAATTGACTAGTTTGCAACAGTGAAATCAAGAAAAATAAATCATTTGTGGACAATGTAAACCAGGCTACGACAGTGACTGAGTGGGTCATGTGACTGAGTGGGTCATGTGACTGAGTGGGTCATGTGACTGAGTGGGTCATGTGACTGAGTGGGTCATGTGACTGAGTGGGTCATGTGACTGATTGGGTCATGTACTATAATTTCTATAAATTTGCTTCTTTAATTACAATGTTTTATCAAAATTTAAATTGTTTTCCTTATTCAATGTAATAGAAAACTGAGATTAAACGGGGAGGGGGCTGGGGTGCCAATTTTATAGTTCATCCCCGGGCGCAAAATACAATAGCACTGTTAAAGCTATTCTTATTCCACTAAATTTACCAAAAACAGCATGCACAGAGGAGCGTTCCTTTAAGACACTAATATACAATGTTAAGACGAGACAAAACTTGATGAACATCTCTCAGGGTTGTTTTAGCTTATTGTACATCGCTTTCTCTTTCTGCGCCTCCAAACAATGGAATTCTCTCCCACTACACCTCCGCAATATATTATTATTATTTGTTGTCTTATATAGCGTGGTACCCCAGCCTAGGGCTAGGCTCACCGCGCTGTACATAAAAATATTTTAAAAGAGACATAATGGTGATATTAACATAAAATACATATATATAATATTAACCACCCAGGCTTTCAAAACTGCTCGCAAGGCACATCCCTTTAAACTCTACTACCCCGACTGATTCCCTGCCCAATCTGACCTATAAACGATGCTGCTGGGTACCGCATATGTATGTTTTTTATGTCATGATTATGTTTGCTAATATTTTTATGTGCAGCGCGGTGAGCCCAGCCCTAGACTGGGGTACTCCACTATATAAGGTCACTGTAATAATAAAAATAATAATCACACTTCTCCTTCTTATTAACAGAAATAAAGCAGAGCTTATGCAGAAAGAAGCTGACATATTTGGAAAGGATAAATGCCATCTTCAATTCCATTTTAAAGATTGAAATTAAAGAATATTGAGAGATGTGTAATGATATATGTAATGATATATGTGATGAGATGTGTTATGAGATGTGTGATGAGATGTGTAATGATATATGTGATGAGATGTGTAATGATATATGGGATGAGATGTGTAATGATATATGTGATGAGATGTGTAATGATATATGTGATAAGGTGTGTAATGATATATGTGATGAGATGTGTAATGATATATGGAATGAGATGTGTAATGATATATGTGATGATATGTGTTATCATATATGTGATGAGATGTGTAATGATATATGTGATGAGATGTGTAATGATATATGTGATGAGATGTGTAATGATATATGTGATGAGATGTGTAATGAGATGTTTGATGAGATGTGTGATGAAATGTGTAATGATATATGTGATGAGATGTGTAATGATATATGTGATGAGATGTGTAATGATATATATGATGAGATGTGTAATGATATATGTGATGAGATGTGTTATGAGATGTGTGATGAGATGTGTGATGAAATGTGTAATGATATGTGTGATGAGATGTGTGATGAGATGTGTAAAGAGATGTGTGATGAGATGTGTGATGATATAAATGATGACATGTGTGACGATATGTGTGATGATATAAATGATGATATGTGTGATGATATATGTGATTATATAAATGATGATATGTGTGATGATATAAATGATTATATGTTTGATGAGATGTGTGATGATATAAATGATGATATGTGTGATGATATGTGTGATGATATAAATGATGATATGTGTGATGAAATAAATGATGATATGTGTGATGAGATGTGTGATGCTATTAGTTGTGTAGTTGTTATTACAAGCTTACTAATTTATGTTAAGAAATATTTTGTTTCAAAACGACTATTTTATGTTTGTGAAAAAAACCTCTAATTTAAAAGTACTATGAATAAATAGATCTAAGCACTTAAGCTTTCAATTATATGTTTGATGTATGAAATAGATTCCGAGATTTCTTGACAACCCCCTCAAACACCGGTCCAGACAATTCCTGCGGGCGCCCATCTACATAACGGCAGTAATGACTGTGTTTAATGACTTGTAAAGGAGATCAATGAGATATTTAACAACCAGATGTTGTGGATGAAGTGAACAATGGCCAATGAAATATGGCATTCATTACCAGTTGATAAATGGGGACCTTATTTTCCGTTAAATGATCTATATTCACATTTGTCATCAAAGTTTGACATCAAAAGATAGATAGATTATAGATAGATATATAGATAGAAAGATAGATAGATAGATAGATGGATAGATAGATAGATAGATAGATTGAGGGACAGACTGATAGACGGATAGACGGACAGATAGATAGATAGATAGATGATAGACAGATAAATAGATAGATAGATAGATAGATAGATAGATAGATAGATAGATAGATAGATCGAAAGATGGATGGACGGATGGACGGACAGACGGGCGGACGGACAGACGGATAGGCGGATAGACGGACAGACGGTCAGATAGATAGATAGATAGATAGAAATAGATAGATAGACGGACAACCGGACAGAAGGACAGACCGATGGACGGATGGATGGATGAATGGATGGATGGATGGTAGACCGAACGCTTTCTTGAATAGTTGCGCAATGTATCTAAAAATTAATATATGCATATATGTCCGGTATGCGCTCCTATACCATTCATCCGATTGCGATAAAACTTTTGTGAGTTGTTGTGCATACGCCCGTAAATTTTTCTAAATTATTACACACATTTTATAAATTCTGTTTTGGGCCCTAAATTTTCTTTTTTTTTTTTTTTGTCCTACTGTCATGAGCTAAATATAATTTCCGCAGGCTTTCATATACCAATCATCAGATTGCAATACAATCTTGGTAAATTGTTGTGCACAAGCTCGCAAATTATAATTTTCATATTGGAGCAATACACATATAATTTCAAACAGAGCTATTGCAGGGGTGGATGGAATTGAATAAAATACAAGCGACATTTCATTTTGAGTGACGTAATATAAAGTTTTCTGAATTAGTAAAACCATTTTCCAAATTGGCGCTTGGGGCCGGGTACTTATTTTTTTTGTTAAGCTTTTATGTGAGCTATATAAATATAATTTCAACCAGAGATGCTGCATGGGTGGATCAATCGCTACAAGTTTGTGGACTAAATTTTGAAAATCAATGCTTCTCACGTGGACAGCTGTATGTGGCCTGTTCACGCGTCGAAAAACCTTTTAATTTATTTGTGTACGCACCAGACGGAGAAAAAAATAAAAAAATATTTTCTATTTAAAAAATTACTTTAAATTAAAATACAAACTTTTTTCTTTGAGTGGCACTGAAACGCATGCCGGGTTCTCGCTAGTATAAAATAGTTTAATCTAAAGACCTAACTTTTTCATGACTGAAAATCTTAGCCTAATTTCTTCTTTTAGGAAAATAAATACCAAAACTGTCCTGGATGCTTTCTTCTACACTCTACATTAAAAAAGTTTTTTTTTTTTATATATTCATATCACCGGCGCGTAAGACATGTTAACTAAAATGAGTCAATGTGTCGAAGTTTTAGATTAGTAGTGTTAGATTGTACGTTTTAGGTTAGTAGTGTTAGGTTTTAAGTTTTAGGTTAGTAGTGCTAGGTTTTAAGTTTTAGGTTAGTAGTGCTAGGTTTTAAGTTTTAGGTTAGTAGTGCTAGGTTTTAAGTTTTAGGTTAGCAGTGCTAGGTTTTAAGTTTTAGATTAGTAGCACTAAGTTTCAAGTAAGCCGACAGTTTATTCATTGTAATGAATTCATCATTAAATTAGTACTTCTCATGCAGATGTCGCGCACTGATTTGCATACCAGGATTCATCAGAGCATTAACAAATTTATACATTGTACTTAGTGATCCCCTCGGGAGAAATTCATATTTTTCGGCCTTCACGAAGAATGAGTGTGATTAATATTGCATAGCACTGGGTCTATTACAAGTATTGTATTTTTAAGTTAATTATTTTTATTTTTTTGGGGGGGTGAGGTGTGGGATGGGTGGGGACAATTGAAAATCACGTGATCTAGTATGAATAATTCTTTGATGTATTTTTTAAATGTAAAAAAAAATAATTAAGTAAATATATATTATTAGTTTTGTTTGTTCAATTATTTCAAATAAAAGTTACAATTAACAAGTAAAAAAATCGTATCTTCTTCTAAGACTTTCTTCTCCAATACACCACCCCTTTCTAGACACACGCTACTTATAAAATCAACCTATTTATGTAGCATCACACATTCATTGGGCTTGTAAAAAAAAAAAAAAAGGATCTTGTTAAGTTCCCGCCACAGTGTGTCCGCAAGACTTCAGAATTTTCAACGTGAAGCTATTTTCTGTCCTGCTTGTATGTAACTGAGTCAAATAAGTTCAATCGCCTGAAAGATAGATTTCTAGTTCTATTTTAAATTACCGTTGCTATCAAAGAACTTTTTCTCGACTTCCTGACATACAAAAAGTTTACAATCTCTTACTTGTACAACGTGACCTGCTGAAGTTGTGAGGCCATCATGTGACCTGCTGAAGTTGTGAGGCCACCATGTGACCTGCTGTAGTTGTGAGGCCATCATGTGACCTGCTGTAGTTGTGAGGCCATCATGTGACCTGCTGTAGTTGTGAGGCCATCATGTGACCTGCTGTAGTTGTGAGTCCACCATGTGACCTGCTGTAGTTGTGAGGCCATCATGTGATCTGCTGTAGTTGTGAGTCCACCATGTGACCTGCTGTAGTTGTGAAGCCATCATGTGACCTGCTGTAGTTGTGAAGCCATCATGTGACCTGCTGTAGTTGTGAGGCCATCATGTGACCTGCTGTAGTTGTGAGGCCATCATGTGACCTGCTGTAGTTGTGAGTCCATCATGTGACCTGCTGTAGTTGTGAGGCCATCATGTGATCTGCTGTAGATGTGAGTCCACCATGTGACCTGCTGTAGTTGTGAAGCCATCATGTGACCTGCTGTAGTTGTGAGGCCATCATGTGACCTTCTGTAGCTGGGAAGTCAACATCAATGACAAAGTTGTTCATGAATGCGCCATTTAGTTTGAGTTAAATATGTCCACATCTGTGCTGTCCAACCTTTTTGACTACGTGGGCCAAAATATTAAGTGTCCCAAATTACATCTTAAAATAAAATTATTCAAATTATTAATACTTCTTACCTTATACATAAAGAGTCATATATCCAGTAGCATAAAGAGTCATACTTCCAATAGCATTGTTGGCTCATCAAGAATATTAATAATATTAATATTTCTTTAAGCGAATACAAACTTTAGCCACTTTTTGTGATATAATGTGGCTATGAATTGTACGTGCAATTTTTTTAAATTTGAGGTGTTTATCAGTAGCACCTGCCCTCATTGGATTTGATAGATGTTCGCCAGTCAGTGTTTCGTTTTTTTTAAAACTTGATGTTGGTAAATACATAGAATCCCAGTGTCAGTGACGAAGTTGCTTCCAAAAAATTAAAAAAATTTTGTAACATCACTATATGTCATCAGAAGAGTCATACGTTATCAAGAATTTATTTGGCCACGCAAACTTATGTTTGTTTAAATTTTGAAAAAAATCTTTTCAAGAATCGTTCCTAATGTCTTTCACAAGCCCCCCAGTGACTGAATTGCTCAGACTACAAATAATCACAGCTTGTTTACTGATTTCTAACAATTTAACGTCCCATACTCTAATCTCTGAATTCCGGGTACTTGTCCCCAGCGTAACAACGATACAGTTTGGACACACACCCCACCACACCTTAGCCAGACCACCTGTTAAAACAACATGATGCCATAAATGGTTCACACTGCCCCATTCAGTCATTCTATTGTGACATCTTTAGTACTCCAGCTCCCACCTCGATTACTCTGATCCGAAGACTTTCCTGGCGGTAGTTCAATCGGAATGCTCACCAATCTATTTCATTTAACTTCATCCTGTGGGGGGGGGGGGGGGGGTATTTTTACAATGACCAAATAGCTGCACAACAAGGTTTTTTGGGGGGCTTCTTATTCATCTTCCACAACGCCGTTAGTGATTGCATCCGATATACTGCGATCCCTCCCCTTATACAAGGAACAGAACGAAGGAGAAGATCGTATACGATTTTATGTCACCCAGGTTCCCAAATGGTAGCTCTGTTGATGTGTTTAAAATAAATTACTGCTTCTTGTCAAGCCATACGACTCCTTAGCTTTTGTTACCTCCTCCTTTTCCACTTACAACTTCTCATATGCACTCATGTGATTTCCCCAACAATATTATATCAATGAATGTGATTTAAAAATATGTCGACCCTAAAATGTTTTGTTTTTTAGACACATCATAAAAGCTTTTCAACTTGCTGCCGGGCAATTTGAAATCAGCTAGCGGGCTGTATGCGGCACTCGGGCTGCGGGTTGGACAGAACTAGTCTAAGTGTAAGACTAATTGGTGACTTAAAAATAAATGAAGAACGGGCTTAAAAAATACTCGTAAAACATACAATTCAGTTTGGTAGTGGAATATTTCTTTAACCGACACTTGTATGTTTCTAATCACTGTGGAGTTGGTAGTAAGATATGGCTGCGTTTGCTACTCTTCATGTTGCTGACTATCTTGTCATTGTTGCTTTGTTGCTGATTCCGTTGGCTATCGGTGTGTTTTATGCTGTGAAGGACTACAAGACGGCAACAAGAGATGGGTACCTGCTGGGTGGTCGGAGATTAGACGTAGTGCCAGTTACTCTCTCCTTGTTCGTATCTTACATGGTGGGTTGTTTTGGTATTATTATTAAATGGTGGGTTGTTTAGATATGGTTATTACATGGTGAGTATTTTAGATATGATTACCTGGTAAGTATTTTGGTTATGATTACACACTGGGAATTTTCAGAAGGGACTGAGTTGAGGACCGCAGGTTCTTTAAAGTTACATGTTTATCAAGCGGTTCTTTCAGATATTCCGGTGCAGAGCCTCCTATGCAGCCGTACGCCAAGGACAGAATCTTGTGGTCAATGCGCTCACTCACAGGAACCCAATGGAGATCTCGTAGAACTGGGTTGATGTGGTCAGCTCTTTTTTACCGCGACACAATGCGTGCTGCAGAATTTTGCACCTTCTGGAGTCTCTGATTTTGATTCTGAGGCAAACCCCACAAACAACTGTTACAATAATCTAATCTTGACTGGATTAGAGTTACCGCTACAGCATTTGCTGTTCTCTTATTGAGTTGAGGATGCAGCTGATCCAGGGCGCAAAAATGACAGAAGCATGCCCTGACTACAGAACTGATATGTGGAATCATACTGAGTCTACTATCAATATAAAACATAAGATCTCGGACAGTGGAGGACAACGGGATCTCTGATTCAACAACTTTTATTGATGTGATAGCAAATTTCCTAAGATTGGAGTCAGAACCACAAACAATTGCTTCAGTCTTGCCATCATTTGGTTTTAGTCTGTTTGATGATATCCATTACTTTACATCAAAACAGCAGCCCTTGACAGCCCGAACAGCAGCAGCACACTCCGAGGGATTAAGGCGGAAACACTTGTACAGTTCTGTGTCATCTGCAAATATTTTGCGGGAAATACCATGACTTTCAATAATTTTGCCGAGCTGGCTTTTGTATATGGAGAACAGAACAGGTCCTAAAACCGAACCCTGTGGCACACCAAAGGTAACGAAAGTGCCTGCTTCGCTACAATACGCTGAGTCCTGTCAGTCAGATAAGAAAAAAACCCATCGAAGTGCAGTTCCAGAGATGCCTACTTTGTTCTGAAGTCTTGACAGAAGAAGCTCATGGTCAATCACATCAAAAGCAGCACTGAGGTCCAACAGGACCAATACTGTCAGATCGCCACGATCATCACCACAGAGAACATCATTCATGACACGGAGCAGTGCAGTCTCACAGCTGTGCCCAGGTCGATATGCAGATTAAAACTTATCAAACAAGTTATAAGTGTTTAGATGGTGCATAAGCTGCTGTGACACAACTCTCTCAAGAATCTTAGATACAAAGGGGAGGCTGGAGACCGGGCAAAAATTCTTGCAGTCATTTGGATCCAGGCCACATTTTAAAGTAGAGATTTATCGATCGCTGTCTTAAGAGATGTGGAACTGTAACAGACTGAAGGCTAATATTCACGATGTTGACCAGCAGAGGAAGCAAGACCTCCAGACACTCCAAAACAATCTTGGTTGGGATGGGGTCGACAATAGAAGATGTAGGTTTAGTAGATACCATGATTATATGTCTTAACTGTTCATAGGAAACTGGTAAAAATTCCACCAGAAGGTTGCCTACAAAGATATTCTTCATCACAAACAAATCACGATTCCCAAAGTTTTGTCAGATTTTTTGAATTTTTTCAGTGAAAACAATCACTCAGTGTAGCTGCTGCATGCTCGCTACTCAAGTCAGGCAAAACAAAGGGTGCTGATTTCTTCCCGAAAAGGTCATTTACCACAGAGAACATCTTGCTAGAATCAGTAACTGCCTCCTTAAGAATAGATTGAACATGCTCAGACTTTGCGTGCCCGATTTCTTGCTCATACAAGTTTCGTGCTTTCGAAAACGATAGTTTATCCACTTCACGGCCACTACTTCTCCAACGTCTCTCAGCTACACGCCTAACAAGCTTGGCTTTCCAAACTGTGGGAGTGAACCAATGGGAATTTGATCTGTCACTAACAAATTTATTTGACAATTGGGCATATGTGTCCAACAGAGAAACGAGAGTCCGATTATAGAAAGGAACTAGTTGTTCAATATCTTTAGGTCGTGACTTCACTATGAAGATATGAAGAGTGGCGGATAACAAACGTTGTGTACAGGTAGGCTCCCCTTCGTTACGACAGTAGAAATATATACAGAGACAAAAAATACTTTTATCTTCATAAGCAATACATATTATATATAAAAAACGCGGCCCCTCTATTCAGTTTCCAACGATCCACCACCCTCCACTAAAACACTGTCCCATCCCTCCATCCTCGACTTAAACACTGTCCCATCCCTCCGCCCTCCACTAAAACACTGTCCCATCCCTCCATCCTCGACTTAAACACTGTCCCATCCCTCCACCCTCCACTAAAACACTGTCCCATCCCTCCATCCTCGACTTAAACACTGTCCCATCCCTCCGCCCTCCACTAAAACACTGTCACATCCCTCCATCCTCGACTTAAACACTGTCCCATCCCTCCACCCTCCACTAAAACACTGTCCCATCACTCCACTAAAACTGTCCCATCCCTCCACTAAAACAATGTCCCATCCCTCCACTAAAACTATGTCCCATCCCTCCACCCTCAAATAAAACACTGTCCCGTCCCTCCACTAAAACACTGTCCCATCCCTCCACTAAAACACTGTCCCATCCCTCCACTAAAACACTGTCCCATCCCTCCACTAAAACACTGTCCCATCACTCCACTAAAACACTGTCCCATCAGTCCACTAAAACACTGTCCCATCAGTCCACTAAAACACTGTCCCATCCCTCCACTAAAACACTGTCCCATCCCTAAAACACTGTCCCATCCCTCCACTAAAACACTGTCCAATCCCTCCACTACAACACTGTCCCATCCCCCCACTAAACACTGTCCCATCCCTCCACTAAAACACTGTCCCATCCCTCCACTAAAACACTGTCCCATCCCTCCAATAAAACACTTCCCATACCTCCACTAAAACACTGTCTCATCCATCCACTAAACACTGTCCCATCCCTCCACTAAAACACTGTCCCATCTCTCCACTAAAACTGCCCCATCCCTTATATTACATCTCTTCTATATAATACGCTTCTGGTGTGACTCGTGTACTGCTTTTAATTCCGGATGCTTCCTATTCAGCGTATTTGGTATTGAGAGTATATTACAAATTATGGTACGGTATGGCATCTTTCCGTCTACGAGACGATAGATTTATCTTTTCTGATTGCAGCTCTTGGTGTGGCTAGTGAGACCGATCCTTGAGTGGCAGTCTCTTTTGCATGTCCCACACACGAATGCGGTGGAGCAGTGTTTTCTGGCATTTCTCTGCGCTCTCTTTACAACTGCTTCCGCCCTGTAGAGCTCCTCGGCACGTAGTGATCCTTCCTTCACAATGTCCCGCCATGTGGATCGATCCTCCGCCAAGTTCTTCCAATTTGAGACGTTGATGTTGGCCGCCTTCATGTCTCTTTTGCATATGTCTAAGTATCTGAGACGAGGCCGTCCAACTGACCTTTTCCCTGTCGCCAGTTCGCTGTACAGCACATCCTTAGGTATGCGACCAGGTTGCATTCCCTTGACGTGCCCAAGCCAGCGGAGGCGTCTTTGGATTAAAATGGCTGGGACGCTGTACATATTTGTTTGAGACAGGACATCCGTGTTGGGGACCTTTTCTTGCCATTTGATGTCAAGGATGCGGCGCAGGCATTTGAGGTGGAAGCCATTGAGCTTTTTTTCGTGCCTGGTGTATGTGGTCCAAGACTCACACCCATAGAGGAGTGCGCTCAGTAGGCAGGCCTGGTATACCTGCAGCTTAGTTCTTGCTGTAAGTTTGGCATTGGACCAGACTCTTTTCTTCAATCTCGCCAAGACAGTTGCGGCCTTCCCTATCCTACCACTTATCTCATCCTCCATACATATTCTAAATATTTGAAAGAAAGTATGGTTCACTAATGAGTTCAATAGTGCGCAAAATATAATTCCCGATGACTACACTATATGATATTTTTTTAAATAACTCAACTGCGTTTGGTGCGTAATATTTTCTTCACGGAAAAATCAAATCGTCTCAATTTAAGTATAGTACAAAGTATTCGGTTTAAACGTAGTTTGGACATCAGAATATTTCATATAAGTCATGGGCGTGAAATAAAAAGTGTTTGGGGACGTATCATGGGGGGAAGGGGTGTAGCAAAAATTGGGATTCTTAAATGTGCGTTACTTGAGTTTATGTTTTGTCATGTAACTTTAGTATATGACAAGTTCACGCATTGCTGTCGCCAATGTTTGGCGGGCCATATCTAGTAGATGAGAAGTTCACGCATTGCTGTCGCCAATGTTTGGCGGGCCATATCTAGTAGATGAGAAGTTCACGCATTGCTGTCGCCAATGTTTGGCGGGCTATATCTAGTAGATGAGAAGTTCACGCATTGCTGTCGCCAATGTTTGGCGGGCTATATCTAGTAGATGAGAAGTTCACGCATTGCTGTCGCCAATGTTTGGCGGGCTATATCTAGGAGATGAGAAGTTCACGCATTGCTGTCGCCAATGTTTGGCGGGCCATATCTAGTAGATGAGAAGTTCACGCATTGCTGTCGCCAATGTTTGGCGGGCTATATCTAGGAGATGAGAAGTTCACGCATTGCTGTCGCCAATGTTTGGCGGGCTATATCTAGGAGATGAGAAGTTCACGCATTGCTGTCGCCAATGTTTGGCGGGCCATATCTAGTAGATGAGAAGTTCACGCATTGCTGTCGCCAATGTTTGGCGGGCTATATCTAGGAGATGAGAAGTTCACGCATTGCTGTCGCCAATGTTTGGCGGGCTATATCTAGGAGATGAGAAGTTCACGCATTGCTGTCGCCAATGTTTGGCGGGCTATATCTAGGAGATAAGAAGTTCACGCATTGCTGTCGCCAATGTTTGGCGGGCTATATCTAGGAGATAGGAATTTCATGGATTGTTAAAAAGTCTGTCATTTTGTTTGTTACATTAAATTGCGTGGTCCTGGTTCTTGATACAGCAGACAAACTGAAGACATGGAAGCCAAAGACAAGTTTTATTATCACCGTTTAAAGAAATAATAATGTCGAATGCAAGACAATAATCATACTTACTTGAAAAATGAAAGGGTCAGTATCACATGGTTATACTTGTGATTTCAGGTGGTCTTAAGCGACCCCTCTGTAAGGGTCGTTCGACCACCCCAAAGGGGTCGCAACCCATGCGTTGAGAATCACTGGTATAGATGCATTTTGCACCGTATTGTCCTTGTGTAGTATGTGTGATTGATTAGTTTTCCTTGGTACCACGTAAATAGGATGTCGGGCGTATACAAATCAAAGAAAGGGTTAAAGTGAGAAAGTTTCCCTAACAAGCACCAACAATGTCTTTAGTCCTCTATAAAATAACACCTTCATAGAAGAATAAGGCATACATTGAACGGCGTGCTCACCTCATGAAACCAATACTGAGTACACCAATGTTAATAGTGTAGTAATCTTATTTTACGTCTTTCATGGCGGGCTGGGCGGTGGACTGCAAAGATCTTCGGGCGGCTAACTGACACCGTTCCTGTCAAACTATCGAGCTGAAACTTGGCCCACCGACTCGTTGCCGATGGCAACACATTCTATTAAGCTTTCAGCCCCACAGCACAAGCCACAATAATTATTCCTTTTGAAGTGAAAGATGCCACCGATGTCTCGAAATAAAATTCGCGGTACCAGCGCTAAAAAAGAGTCATTTGATCTCAGAAATAAGTCTTTTAAAATATCACAAACGTGTTTGGTGCGTACTATTTTATTTTGTTTTTCTGGAATAATTCGTGAAATAAATCTGAGGTGTAGAAGGGGATGGTTCTTTAGAATATTAATATAGTACAGGGGCAAGAAATTTTTTTTTTGCGGTTGCGAGCCTTGGGATGGGGGGGGGGACACTTATTGGGATTCTTATAAAGTGCGTTACTTGAATACGTGTTTTGTCTAATTAACTTGTATGCGATGTGACGTAATTTGTATCTTACCTAAGTAATTTTGAATTTGATACAGTCCGCCATTTCTATGATGGCTGTCCCCGCAGATGTCTACACCCACGGTCCGATGCTCACCACCACCTACTTTGGATGGGCCGTTACGACACTGCTGACCGCCTACACGACGGTCCCCTTGTTCTATCCGCTACACCTCACCAGTATCTACGAGTATCTCCAGATGAGGTTCCGGTCGAGAGCTGTCCGCATGATGGGCGTGTCCGTGGGGATATTACAGACTGTCAGTTACGTGTCCATTGCTCTGCTCACACCCTCTCTCGCCTTACAGGTAATTTCGTACTTAAATCTTACCAAAAAAAACAACAACAAAAAAAAAAAAAAAGCAATATAATTCTAAAACTTGTTTTGTGACACTTAGGATATTGTAAATGATTTAAATTAAGAGATCAAAATCAATGAAAGTGTTATTGTAATAAAAAGGTAATTAATTGATCTGAAAAGAAGTCGCATGTGCGATTAATTTGTGTTTAATTTATGTATCCTATAACTCATTATAAATGTTAACAAAAACTATCATCTTGTCCCCTGGAACCAAACACTCGAGCGTCTGCTAGTGGCGTAGAAAAAGGGGGGGGGGGGCGAACTGGGTGTCACTTTTTCATTATTTGGAGGGGAATCATTTTAGGAACAGCTGTCGAGATTGTATCGTGAGAGGGGGCGCGGCAAAAATCTTTGCCCAACCAGGGTGGCCATAACACCGACTAGGCTACTTGGCAGTGTATCTATCATCAAAAAAACAGACGACCAGTGCCATCTAAAATGTCATTTTTATCGAGAAGTAGGGCAGAAATCGGGGGCAAATAGGGCTAATGATCGGAAAATTAAGTGGTGCATTTTGGAGCATACCTGAATTCAGTGTTTCTATTAGATTATTTTAACGGGTTAAGGAATTATTCATTCGTCTGGGAGAATGTCATTGATGAACTGAATTCACTACCGGTAGTGCCATAGATGAACTGAATTCATTACCGGTAGTGCCATATATGAACTGAATTCACTACCGGTAGTGCCATATATGAACTGAATTCCCTACCGTTAATGTCATAGATGAACTGAATTCACTCAGGTTGTGGTGCACCCCAGAGCCATCATTTGGCACCAGCTTAGATTCAACCCCGTACCGTCACATTGACAAACGTAAGGGAAGGAGTGGGGGGGGGGGGGGTAGCAGAAACTGAAAGTGCTTAGGTGTCCCCTTATAAAATGTGTGATACATTTAAAATGCTTGCTTGCATTTTGCACATACTTAAATTCAGTGTTTAAGACAATTTGGGGTGGGCATTTTAGACTTTCGGGTAGGAAGCGTCAAAATTAACCATAATTAGTATCAAGGACATTTCCAACTCTTCCGCACCCCACCCAACATGAATTAAATTATATATTGTTGTGGCGCCCTTGAAGGTGTTCTTTTTGCCCTGTGCATAGCCTCGCCCATTAAATCTTTATAGTACCCAGCCATTTTTTAATAACTTCAATAGGCAAGAATTCATAATTTTAGGACATAACTGAATTTATTTTTGAAACATTTTACACTTAATCGGAGAGATGCTATTTAGGCGTCATTTGATCTCAAAGCCTTCATGTGGATCCTGCATGCAACAGTTAGGCGTCATTTGATCTAAGAGCCTTCGTGTGGGTCCCGCATGCAAAAGTTAGGCGTCATTTGATCTCAGAGCCTTCGTGTGGGTCCTGCATGCAAAAGTTAGGCGTCATTTGATCTCAGAGCCTTCGTGTGGGTCCTGCATGCAAAAGTTAGGCGTCATTTGATCTCTGAGCCTTCGTGTGGGTCCTGCATGCAAAAGTTAGGCGTCATTTGATCTCAGAGCCTTCGTGTGGGTCCTGCATGTAAAAGTTAGGCGTCATTTGATCTCTGAGCCTTCGTGTGGGTCCTGCATGAAAAAGTTAGGCGTCATTTGATCTCTGAGCCTTCGTGTGGGTCCTGCAT
Source organism: Omphiscola glabra (assembly GCA_964017045.1). Lineage (NCBI taxonomy): Eukaryota > Metazoa > Mollusca > Gastropoda > Lymnaeidae > Omphiscola > Omphiscola glabra. The sequence goes on from OZ024794.1 coordinate 60,234,967, forward strand.
GCAAAATTTAGGCGTCATTTGATCTCAGAGCCTTCGTGTGGGTCCTGCATGCAAATGTTACGTCTGCAAAAAAAAAGGGGGGGGGGAGGAGGGCTCGAATATCTTAGGGGCTTAAAGTTGTGATGTTGAAGCTTTTTAACTATCAACTTTGAATGCAAGTTTTTTTGTTTGTTTTTTTTTGAGGTTTCGGGCAAAATCGAAAACTGGCTTATAGCCTCAAAAAGTTTAACGACAGCTATGCTTGACCTCGTTGTGCTATACACTTTTTTTATATAACTAAGTAGTAATTTGGATTTTTAATTTTATTTTAACGATTTTGAGGTAAACAATGAATATATGAATTTTAACCATAACAAAACTTCCGCAACAAAACGTTTTCCATCACAAAAAGCACTGTCATCATCACAAAAAGCACTGTCTACATCACAAAAAGCACTGTCATCATCACAAAAAGCACTGTCAACATCACAAAAAGTACTGTCCACATCACAAAAAGCACTGTCCACATCACAAAAAGTACTGTCCACATCACAAAAAGCACTGTCCACATCACAAAAAGTACTGTCCACATCACAAAAAGTACTGTCCACATCACAAAAAGTACTGTCCACATCACAAAAAGTACTGTCCACATCACAAAAAGCACTGTCCACATCACAAAAAGTACTGTCCACATCACAAAAAGTACTGTCCACATCACAAAAAGCACTGTCCACATCACAAAAAGCACTGTCCACATCACAAAAAGTACTGTCCACATCACAAAAAGTACTGTCAATAACATTTTGCACGGTGAATGCAAGTAGAAATAAAAACCCCAAAACTTCACTAAAATAATTACGTTTCTAAATATTTCACAGTCAAAAAAAAAAAGAAAAAAAAATTCTTTTGTAGAAAGGTCTTTACAGTTTGATGTGTTTTTAAAAAAGCACATTTTAAAAAATCGCATATGTATGACATAATTATGTTAAGAAATGTTATGCTTCTTTTAATTTTATCTGAGGGTAGTCGTATAAAATGAAGTAGTAAATTCCCAATATTCAGTAGACTGAAATTTTTATTTGGAATTTCAAACTACCTTTCGCGCAAGTCACTTAAACCTTAACCTAGAGTGGTGCGAGTCCGCAGTCCATAGTTTATATGTGGCTGGACAAATGGACACTTTTAATTGATTTAAAATAGTAATATTTATTTATTTATTTTTTTAAAAAAATCGTTTACTATAAATAAAGTTTCATACTCTATATAATGTACATACTCTGGTTCCTGACCTTCCTATCTTACTGAACGTCTTACTGCCTATTCACCCCTTCGAAAGCTTTGTTCCTCCGCAGATTCGTGTATTCTTTCTGTTCCCAGAACACGCACCAAAACATATGGTGAACGATCTTTCTATTTCTTTGCCCCAAAACAGTGGAATTCTCTCCCATTACACATACGCAATATAACGACCATCACAGCCTTCAAAACTGCCCTAAAGACCCATCTCTTCAAACTGTACTATACCTACTCATTTTCTCCCCCCTCTGACTGATAAACAGCGCTCCATTCTACTGGGGGCTGTCTATGACTGGACAATGGTAGATAGTACGTGGGTGGGTGAGGTCAAGCGTTTCACAAATTTGTATTTTTAAATGTTTACGTTTCTGTATTGCGAATTTGTATGTAAAGCGCAGTGAGCCTAGCCCTAGGTTGGGGTATTGCAGTAAGCCTAGCCCTAGACTGGGGTATTGCAGTGAGCCTAGCCCTAGGCTGGGGTATTGCAGTGAGCCTAGCCCTAGGCTGACGTATTGCAGTAAGCCTAGCCTTAGGCTGGGGTATTGCAGTGAGCCTAGTCCTAGACTGGGTATTGCAGTGAGCCTAGCCCTAGGCTGGGGTATTGCAGTAAGCCTAGCCCTAGGCTCGGGTATTGCAGTGAGCCTAGCCCTAGGCTGGGGTATTGCAATGAGCCTAGCCTTAGGCTGGGGTATTGCAGTAAGCCTAGCCATAGGCTGGGGTATAGCAGTGAGCCTAGCCTTAGGCTGGGGTATTGCAGTAAGCCTAGCCCTAGGCTGGGGTATTTCAGTGAGCCTAGCCCTATGCTGGGGTACTGCGCTATGTAAAACAACTAAATAATAGATAAATAAAATATATACTCTAAATGTTAAAGAGTCTAAATAATTTACAGACTATGGTCAAGCTAGAGTTGTGGACGTCCATTGTTATAATTGGAATCATCGGGACTGTGTACACGGCCATAGGCGGCATCAAGAGTGTGGTGTGGGCGGATGTGTTCCAGTTATCTGTCATGGTGCTTGGTTTGTTATCTATCATAATTGCCGGTGAGTGAAGGGGCGTGGTGAAAGGGGAGAGGGAACAGCTGTCCCCGGGCGCAAGACCATTTATAGGCGCAGAAATGGGCGTTAGAGGCGCAGAAATGGGCTTTAGAGGCGCAGAAATGTGCTTTAGAGGCGCAGAAATGGGCTTTATTTGTATTTTATTGATGAAAACAATGGGTTTCAGATTTGAAAAGGTTGGAGTGGGGTTGGGGGGGGGGGGTCGCGTAAAAATGAATGTTATCCCCGGGCTCAAAACACTCAAGCTAAGCATCCGTTTTCTGATTAAAAACATTAAAAGGTGTTTTTTCTCTCTCCATGAACTAACAGATGTGTGTGATTACTGTTTTGTTGATTGAGCTCATGTGCTACATGTCAATCTAAAAAAATATATCTATAAACATGTAATGTTCTGTTACAATCATTCCAATCGTAAGGTGATACATTTTAGAACACCCCTAAAAGATGACAGTCAGGTGAAATTGAATTTTCTTTCTGTTGTTCGTCATTTCAAATTACTCAATGTTGATGATCGAGAATCCTCGGCATTGAACTCTCTCAATATGTCCACAGCCAGTGTTAAGTTTGGAGGTCTTGGCTCACTATGGTCTATTGCTATGTCCATAGCCAGTGCTAAGGTTGTAGGTCTTGGCTCACTATGGTCTATTGCTATGTCCATAGCCAGTGCTAAGGTTGCAGGTCTTGGCTCACTATGGTCTATTGCTATGTCCATAGCCAGTGTTAAGGTTGTAGGTCTTGGCTCACTATGGTCTATTGCTATGTCCACAGCTAGTGTTAAGGTTGTAGGTCTTGGCTCACTATGGTCTATTGCTATGTCCATAGCCAGTGCTAAGGTTGTAGGTCTTGGCTCACTATGGTCTATTGCTATGTCCATAGCCAGTGCTAAGGTTGCAGGTCTTGGTTCACTATGGTCTATTGCTATGTCCATAGCCAGTGCTAAGGTTGTAGGTCTTGGCTCACTATGGTCTATTGCTATGTCCACAGCTAGTGTTAAGGTTGTAGGTCTTGGCTCACTATGGTCTATTGTTATGTCCATAGCCAGTGCTAAGGTTGCAGGTCTTGGCTCACTATGGTCTATTGCTATGTCCATAGCCAGTGCTAAGGTTGTAGGTCTTGGCTCACTATGTTCTATTGCTATGTCCATAGCCAGTGCTAAGGTTGTAGGTCTTGGCTCACTATGGTCTATTGCTATGTCCATAGCCAGTGCTAAGGTTGTAGGTCTTGGCTCACTATGGTCTATTGCTATGTCCATAGCCAGTGCTAAGGTTGTAGGTCTTGGCTCACTATGGTCTATTGCTATGTCCATAGCCAGTGCTAAGGTTGTAGGTCTTGGCTCACTATGGTCTATTGCTATGTCCATAGCCAGTGCTAAGGTTGCAGGTCTTGGCTCACTATGGTCTATTGCTATGTCCATAGCCAGTGCTAAGGTTGTAGGTCTTGGCTCACTATGGTCTATTGCTATGTCCATAGCCAGTGCTAAGGTTGTAGGTCTTGGCTCACTATGGTCTATTGTTATGTCCATAGCCAGTGCTAAGGTTGTAGGTCTTGGCTCACTATGGTCTATTGTTATGTCCACAGCTAGTATTAAGGTTGGAGAACTAGGCTCACTATGGTCTATTGCTATGTCCATAGCCAGTGCTAAGGTTGCAGGTCTTGGCTCACTATGGTCTATTGCTATGTCCATAGCCAGTCCTAAGGTTGTAGGTCTTGGCTCACTATGGTCTATTGTTATGTCCACAGCTAGTGTTAAGGTTGGAGAACTAGGCTCACTATGGTCTATTGCTATGTCCATAGCCAGTGCTAAGGTTGTAGGTCTTGGCTCACTATGGTCTATTGCTATGTCCACAGCCAGTGTTAAGGTTGGAGGCCTTGGCTCACTATGGTCTATTGCTGAGTCTGGGGGACGGACGTCATTCACTGAGTTTAATCTTGACCCGAGGACGAGACACACCTGGTGGGGAACAGTTGTTGGTGGAATCTTCTACTGGTAAGAACTTTCGGACTTTTTACTAGCAACACCATCCATAAACATTTTTGTAATACACTCATTCATGAGAGGACATGTTAAATCACATCTAGAAAAATTGACCGCAATCATGTTTTCACTGGGATATTTCATCAGCTTGGATAATGTCAGGGATTATATAAGTAATGCATTTATGAATAAACACAAATAAATGTACGTTCTTTTGTGTAGGCAAAGCAATAATTTTAACCAGTCATATGTTCTGTTGTGTAGGCAAAGCAATACCTTTAACCTGTCATATTTTCTGTTGTGTAGGCAGAGCAATACCTTTAACCAGTCACATGTTCTGTTGTGTATGCAAAGCAATAGCTCTAACCAGTCATATTTTCTGTTGTGTAGGCAAATCAATACCTTTAACCAGTCATATTTTCTGTTGTGTAGGCAGACCAATACCTTTAACCAGTCCACTCTACAACGGTTATCAAGCGTGAGGTCAATGAGATCTGCCAAACGTATCTTTATACTGAACGTCTTCGTCATATTGTTCTATGGATGTCTAGTGCTATTTTCTGGGCTGTCTCTATATGCCTATTTCGCATACATTCACTGCGACCCCCTTCAGGTAAGTTTTGTAGATACGAAGAGTTCAACTCTTTTCTCAGGGATGTTGTGGACAAAAATCAATAAGGTTGACTTGATGCAGTAGTGGGTTAACGTGGCCAGGCGAGAGGATATCTTTTGGCACCATCCACCTTCTGTCACATAGAAAATTTGCAATTTAACCGAAATCCCCCCCCCCCCCGCACAAACCAATATAAAGAAAAAATGGCTGCCATGGGCGGATCGTCTTCTTATGCCCCTACTTATGTAAGTCTTAAAAAATGTTTACCCAAAAATATATAGAATGTAAAATCTCTTTGTGTAGTCTAAAATAAATGATCTGAAGTTTATTTCAGGCTGGAATTGTGGAGAACAGAAACCAGATTGTTCCTTACTACGTACTACATTCCATGCAAGACTACCCAGGGATGGCTGGGTTATACTTGGGCGCACTTTTCAGTGGAGCTCTGAGTTCCATATCGTCAGGTTTATTCATTTAAAAATTTGAACATTTTAAAACACAATCTTTTAAAGTAGCTATTTTTGAATGAACATTCTATTGCTCATGACAATGGAATTAATTTTTTTTAAACGTAAAAATTCAAATATGTTTTAAAGCAACATATTTTTTCAACAATAAAAAAAATGATTGACAGGTCTGAACGCTTTGGCCGCCAACACAGTGGAAGATTTCCTGAAGAAGCCGCTTCAGCGCGTGAGCGAGCAAGCGGCCACTCGGGCAACAATGCTCTGTGTATGCGTCTATGGTCTTCTCATGATTGGTCTGGCCTACCTGGCAAGTTCCATCGAAGGTAACATCGCTCAGATCGTGACAAGCTTCACCGCGGTGTGCGGAAGTCCCGCCCTAGGCGCTTTCATTCTAGGCGCGTTGGTGCCATGGGGCAACAAATATGGGACAATGGCTGGAGGCTCCGTCGCACTGGTTGTCAACATCTGGATGTCTATCGGGAACTATCTGGTGGGCAAGAAACAAAAGCCGCTCCCTCTGCCGTCGACCGAGATGTGCTTTGGTGAAAATTCCCCGAATCACACAATGACCAAAAGCTTGTACTCCACGTCCAAACCTGTAAATAGCATGAGCACGACAGATGCAAGCAATGCTCAATACAAGTATGGCAACTTTTTTCTGTACGACATTTCTTATATCTGGTACGCTTCTATTGGGATTCTGATATGTCTATCAGTGGGGACCGCTGTTAGTTTTATAACTAGGGCACGGGTACAAAAAACTGAAGGAATGTTTTTGTTTCCATTTGTGAGGACATTGTCCCGTAAAATGAAATACGGTGACGCAAAAAATGAGACACCTGAGGTTTTTAATTTAGCCGAGTGCTAAGACGACGATTAACCAAGTAGATTAATTGCCTTTGATGCTTATCAAGATTGGTGTGTGTTGCTAAATCCTAATAGTATATTCTTAAAATGTATGCTAATTTTTTATTGTTCGGAAATAATTATATAATTTAATAATTGTATGAATGGAAGCATCAGAACATCATTTTTTTCATATGAACGTTCGATGCACAGAGTATGAAGCTTCATGTATTCGGAAACTACACCGTACTTATTTCTCCTTTTAATAAGAAAAATATTCCTAATTTGAGTTTTATATGGATAGTTTTGATTTTAGAGATATAAAGAGAGAGAGAAAGAGAAAGAGAGAGCGAGAGAGAGAGAGAGAGAGAGAGAGAGAGAGAGAGAGATGAGATAAACTATTTGTGGAGTAGCTGATAGAAAATTATTTAAGAAGAGACATATATCTGCCATGCATACATTTTACTTAAATAAATTACAATGCTACAATTCTAAAACACAAACAAAGAAAAAAAAACTAAAATAAGATTTGTATTCCTAAATACCTTCTGATATATTTACAGAGTGCACCAAGCAAGTTGAAGAATAGATTCGAATACTATAGGCCAAGTTACACTCTCTTTAACGTTTCATATGGTCCGTATCACAAATAATTATTTACATTAATTAGAGGTGGTAATCGAATCCTCTTTTAAAAGTTCGTGTTCGGTTATATCCGGATGCGATACCATTTTTTTTTCGGCAAACTGGTGATCGGTTTTAGAAATCCGGTTCAGATTGAGTTGAGGTTTCTACAATGAGGGCTCACGCTAAAAATACAAAGGCATCGAGCCCTTTCAAACATCCCTCATTGACCTCTTGCATCGTGTCTGGGGTTTGCGTTTTAGCCTGTATAAGAATCATCACACGACTGAGTTGTACCACACACCCCCCCCCCCTTTTCCACCCACACGAACAGCTCGCATCATCTCGGTGTTGTCAAATTTCAAAAATTTTTGATTGATAAATCAATAAACCTATTTAATTCTTTATTCAGTCAATACACGCTGTTAACACTGGATGAAAAAGAGTCGGCTACAACGCGTTGTTTCATTGGTCACGCCTTTAGACAAATCAAGCCTATGCCTCAACAGGTGTTGGCGAGGGAGAGATGGGGACGGGTGACGATTTTTAAAAATATATATATAATTTTTGTTGAAAAAACATAATTCCGGGTTTGTTTTTTTATTCCCATCTCTCACATAAATGCACGTTATACATTCAATATAAAAGATATTGAAAAATGACCAATGGCCTTGTAAATGTTTTTATTAAAATGCTATTTATATATTAATAAACACACGAAAACGACCCTAATGCTAATTTAAAATATTTTTTATACAATGTCAAATTGTACAACTTATACGCTTCATGAATATATAAATTCGTGGCTCGCATTTTCTCAATTACGTTACCTTTCAATGAAAGTTGTTCTCGTATGTGCACTTTGGAAAAAAAAGCAAATCCTATTTGGCCTGGATGGAAGGTAGGCTCTACACTTAGGCGAGTTGCGGAAGTGGCCTAGGGCGCAGGCCTGGTGCAATACTGATCTAATACGGCACAATACTGACCTCAGAGGTATGCAATCCTGGTCTCAGAGGGGCGCAGTACTGACCACCAAGTGCCATTCACAGTTCTATACTGATCTAATATTATACGGCGAAAGAAATTTTTTTTTCCAGGCCTTTGACTTAACAGCTTAGCTGAAAAGAAAATAGTACACCTGTTATTTATAGTGAAGAGATGTAGCAGATCAGTTGATAAAGGCATTCGGCTTCACCACATAAACTTATCATTGCGCGGAGCCCTATTTGTTTACACTGAAATGAATGCTTCTGTCTCCACGTTCTATTCTCAGGCAATTTTTAAGTGACCAAAGAAAGATTCCAGGAGAATGGAGTAACTATGTGTTTTTACCTTTATATATTTATATTAACAACGTAACAGTGTTTGTATGGCTACTAATGTGAAATTTTGTAATACCACCAATGATATTAGCTTCCAATCATCCCTCCTCCATCGCTAGAGACAATCAGTAAACTGGCCGTTAAGAAAATAAGCTTTCCTTTCAAACAAGACAGCCCTACATTTATCTTAATCAAAGACAGCCCTACATTTATCTTAATCACCCAGTGCTGTACTCCTATGGGGTTAACATGGCTGGGCATCATCACTTGATCTTCTTGAATCGGTCAGAACATTTGCAGACACAAAAGGCTCACAAAATGATACTTGGGTGTGCATGAAAACACAAGAACAAATTACACACCAGATACACTTTCAATTTTATTCTTTAAAAAGGATTCTCAATGAGCGCAGTTGTTAGAGAATTTTATTTCGAAAAACCTTGTCATAATTTACTGAAAATTTGAAAGCCAAGTTGCAGCTTGATAGGTTGACGTGAAGTGGGTCAACTAGCTGTCCGAAGATTTTTCCAGTCAGAATCACACAAAAAAGCGAGTTAAAATAAAGGCTTAAAAAGATTCCAATTTCAGGTTAAATATTCGGTTTTATTTCATTTATATTTGTTTTATCATTAATTGGTTTTTTCACAGATACTCCATGCCAATTAAAAAAAAACTGAAGTTGGCAATGACATTTTTTATTTGGTTTTTGGGGGATGGGGTTTGGGGGAGTGGGAGGTAAGGGGCGCAAGTCGTTCTATTCGCCTAGCGCGCAAAATTGTCTTTCGCTGGCCCTGCCCGGGTGGATGACATTGTTAAGCTGCGGGAGAGTAGTTGCTTGGCGTCTTGGAGGCTGGGAGAATCTCCACGAGTTTTAAGTGGCTCCTATAAAATTAGCAATTAAAGGTTGGAGAGTATTGAATGGCTCCTATAACAATAGGAGATTGGAGAGTTTTCGTGTTTTTATTTTTTGGTTTTTTTTTTTTTGTTGTTGTTGCTTTAAATAAGCAGAATTTAACGTACCGGATGAAAACATACTGCTTTGTTTAATGTTAAATGGGTTTTTACACTTTGAATAGTGATTCTTATTAACCATTTCTTTTAGTCCACGGACATCTAGCCAGTCACATGAAGGCAATATAGCTTTCCATTTTAATGCATATAATAAAATTACAAAGGACATGCAGCTCGCGGATTCACTGACACTGCATTAAAATGAGAGAATATGACACAAAGTTTTTCACTGACACTGCATTAAAATGAGAGAATATGACACAAAGTTTTTCACTGACACTGCATTAAAATGAGAGAATATGATACAAAGTTTTTCACTGACACTCCATTAAAATGAGAGAATATGATACAAAGTTTTTCACTGACACTGCATTAAAATGAGAGAATATGATACAAAGTTTTTCACTGACACTCCATTAAAATGAGAGAATATGATACAAAGTTTTTCACTGGCACTCCATTAAAAGGAGAGAATATGATACAAAGTTTTTCACACACTGCATTAAATGAGAGAATATGATACAAAGTTTTTCACTGACACTCCATTAAAATGAGAGAGTATGATACAAAGTTTTTCACTGACACTGCATTAAAATTAGAGAATATGATACGAAGTTTTTCACTGACACTGCATTAAAATGAGAGAATATGATACGAAGTTCATGGAAACTGAAAGAAATATAGTTAACCGCACAACCCTGGGGCTCATTCATCGTTGGAACTAAAGCTCTCCTCCTAATCTTGGACATCATTCATTATGTGTCATGTATACTTTACCTCTACTCGCAGCCAGAGCTTGAACTGAAGTAACTGGTGCCGAGACACATATCATTTCAGTTCTATTTTTACTATACATGAAATACCTGCTGAATATACAAATAGTAGGAGCAAGGTTTGTTTACATTTTAATGGAAAAATAAGCACATTTGCAAGGTTTAAAAGAACAATTAAAATAATGTTAATGTTTCACAGAACTGATCCCGTTTTCTGACGAAGTGCATGACGCAAGGCAGCCTGCTTGATTCCCTGCTATTTAATAAGTCGTCAGTATCCGTGCGCCTTCGAGAGGCAATGGTGTAGCTTCCCTTATGAAGCTTCTCTTATGTAGCTTCCCACATTTAGCTTCCCTCATGTACCTTGCCACCTGTAGCTTCCCACATGTAGCCTACCTCCGAAAGTTGCACCAGAGTCGGATGCTGTAACTCAGTGTATCTACAGGGTGTTTTTTTAATTTTTTTTGCAGTTTCCACATATGAACCCCGAATACTGTAGTTTTTTTAGCCTGCCTGCTCATTAGCTCTTCTTACAGCTAGGTCAACGTGCGACCAACTTGCCAGCTTGTTCATGGTCAACTTACCAGCTTGTTCATGGCCAACTTACCAGCTTGTTCATGGCCATCTTACCAGCTTGTTCATGGCCATCTTACCAGCTTGTTCATGGCCAACTTACCAGCTTGTTCATGGCCAACTTACCAGCTTGTTCATGGCCAACTTACCAGCTTGTTCATGGCCATCTTACCAGCTTGTTCATGGCCAACTTACCAGCGTGTTCATGGCCAACTTACCAGCTTGTTCATGGCCAACTTACCAGCTTGTTCATGGCCATCTTACCAGCTTGTTCATGGTCAACTTACCAGCTTCTTCATGGCCAACTTACCAGCTTGTTCATGGTCAACTTACCAGCTTGTTCATGGCCAACTTACCAGCTTGTTCATGGCCAACTTACCAGCTTGTTCATGGCCATCTTACCAGCTTGTTCATGGCCAACTTATCAGCTTGTTCATGGCCAACTTACCAGCTTGTTCATGGTCAACTTACCAGCTTGTTCATGGTCAACTTACCAGCTTGTTCATGGCCAACTTATCAGCTTGTTCATGGCCAACTTACCAGTTTTCTCAGCTACGTGTTTGACAACAAGTTTTGCTCGCTGACCTCACCTACTTGCCCACATTCTTGTTATGCAGACGATTTCGCCCAGTCGCTGCCTCACCTATTGCTCGTTTCCTGTACAGAAGGTCCTTTGGTATATGATAAACCCGTTTAAACTGCTCCTAGCATCACCAAGTTAACTTAAAAAGCGTGCGTTCAGATTGTGCATATCCTCATCATTACATTCAATTGTGGCACAAAAAAAAATGGTTTTGTTCCCTTATTTTTTCCTCTTCATTTTAAAATAGTATAACAAATAATTATTTTTAATTTTTTATATTATTTAAATTTTCCTTTTGGCATTGAAAAGTTGTTGGGTTTTTTGCAAACATCTCTCGCATAAAAACTTGGGGCTTTCCACAAATGATTTCCGGGTCTCATATTTCGTTCAAACAAACTTAATCATAAAAAAACGATTTATGTTGCAAGATGAAATTACGATCAACAGCTTATTTTTCGACCCTAATAACATCCAATGAATTACATCCAATGAACTACATCCACATTAATTCTGTGTCCTTAACGGGCGTGTACAAAATGAGCGCCAATCCGACCTTGTTGACAGAATCTATTTATAGCCTCCCGCCCCCCCCCACCCTCATGACAGGTGGAGTGTTTTCGCGACCTCACTCGGGGAGGGGTATGCGAGGCTTGAAGGTCTGTTGACTAGAATCCCTAGAAATGATATCACTTCAGCGTCCGGCAAAATATTATTGACCACCTTCCATCCGGTTTATTGGGCGGTGTGTGGGGGATATTGGGGAAAACGGTTTCTTTTTGAAACATCAACTCAGTGGCGTTGCTAGGTTTAGCACACCCCACCCCCCGAGCAGGGCAATAATTGTGCGACTCACTTTCCAAAACAAAAAAGAACCCCTGATATGTGTGAAATGCCAACCCGCCACCACTTTTTTCAATATTAAGAAAGACGTGCCATAAGAGGGCAGACCAATACCTCCAGCCCACCTTCATACGCCATTGCATTTGACTTAATATTACTTTAAAATCTTGAGCCACTCTAACAGTTTAAAAAAGTAAATAGTAATAACTATCCCGTCCTAGTAATAACTATCCCGTCCAGCTATTTAAAATAAAAAAAACACGAACGTACAGACAACATATAGAGAAAAAATTTTGAAACAGATTAATCTCTGTTGAGATATCTGGACACCGCCACATCCCCACCCAGATCCGGCTACATCCCCACCCAGATCCGGCTATATCCCCACCCAGATCCGGCTACATCCCAATCCAGACCGGCTACATCCCCATCCAGATCCGGCTACATCCCCACCCAGATCCGGTTACATCCCCACCCAGATCCGGCTACATCCCCATCCAGATCCGGCTACATGCCCATCCAGGTCCTGCTACATCCAAGCTCCGGTTCTTGCTACATCCCCACCCAAATCCGGCTAGATCCCCACGCAGATCCGGCTACATTCCCACCCAGATCTGACGACATCCCCACCCAGATCCGGCTACATCCCCATCCAGATCCTGCTACATCCCAGCTCCGGTTCTTGCTACATCCCCACCCAGATCCGGCTACATACCCACCCAGATCCGGCTACATCCCCACCCAGATCCGGCTACATCCCCATCCAGATCCTGCTACATCCCCATCCAGATCCTGCTACATCCCCATCCAGATCCTGCAACATCCCCATCCAGATCCTGCAACATCTCCATCCAGATCCTGCTACATCCCCATCCAGATCCTGCTACATCCCCATCCAGATCCTGCTACATCCCCATCCAGATCCTGCTACATCCCCATCCAGATCCGGCTACATGCCCATCCAGGTCCTGCTACATCCAAGCTCCGGTTCTTGCTACATCCCCACCCAGATCCGGCTACATCCCCACGCAGATCCGGCTACATTCCCACCCAGATCTGGCGACATCCCCACCCAGATCCGGCTACATCGCCATCCAGATCCTGCTACATCCCAGCTCCGGTTCTTGCTACATCCCCACCCAGATCCGGCTACATACCCACCCAGATCCGGCTACATCCCCACCCAGATCCGGCTACATCCCCATCCAGATCCTGCTACATCCCCATCCAGATCCTGCTACATCCCCATCCAGATCCTGCAACATCCCCATCCAGATCCTGCAACATCTCCATCCAGATCCTGCTACATCCCCATCCAGATCCTGCTACATCCCCATCCAGATCCTGCTACATCCCCATCCAGATCCTGCTACATCCCCATCCAGGTCCTGCTACATCCCCATCCAGATCCTGCTACATCCCCATCCAGATCCTGCTACATCCCCATCCAGATCCTGCTACATCCCCATAAGTGTTATTGTCAGAGAATTGGATCCGATGGGGCGTTTCAGGTTGGGGGGAGGGGGGTTGCATCTTTAAACGCCCAAAGTAGGCACAATGACGGCTAAGGCTGGCTCTGATCCAGGCGCCACCGCTACACATAAATTAAATTCATTCTAATTATGACACCACTGGGGGGGGGGTGGTAGAATAATGGTGACAGCTTAAGTTCGCTCTGGATTCTAAATGGACAAATACAGTTAAACTCTGGATTCTAAATGGACAAATACAGTCAAACTCTGGATTGTAAATGGACAAATACAGTTAAACTCTGGATTCTAAATGAACAAATACAGTCAAACTCTGGATTCTAAATGGACAAATACAGTTAAACTCTGGATTCTAAATGGACAAATACAGTTAAACTCTGGATTCTAAATGGACAAATACAGTTAAACTCTGGATTCTAAATGGACAAATACAGTTAAACTCTGGATTCTAAATGGACAAATACAGTTAAACTCTGGATTCTAAATGGACAAATACAATCAAACTCTGGATTCTAAATGAACAAATACAGTTAAACTCTGGATTCTAAATGGACACATACAGTCAAACTCTGGATTCTAAATGGACAAATACAGTCAAACTCTGGATTCTAAATGGACAAATACAGTCAAACTCTGGATTCTAAATGGACAAATACAGTCAAACTGTGGATTCTAAATGAACAAATACAGTTAAACTCTGGATTCTAAATGGACAAATACAGTCAAACTCTGGATTCTAACTGGACAAATACAGTCGAACTCTGGATTCTAAATGGACAAATAAAGTCGAACTCTGGATTCTAAATGGACACATACAGTTAAACTCTGGATTCTAAATGGACAAATACAGTCAAACTTTATGTACACAATAAAGGGAAGTAACGTTAAAACAATCATTACAATTACTATATTTCAGAGGGTTTTTTTTAGCTCTTTTTAAACATACAAAGGTGTCGGTTTTGTCATTTTGATTATTGGTGGGGGGCAGAAAGTAAGGGGAATGGCTGGGGAGTGGTCCACAACGCTGCCCATAAAAGTTTTGATAAGGTCAAATTCAAGGAATGCATTTTGACGATCACCTGTTCAGCGTCACACTACAGTACAGAGGAGACGCATGGAACAGTACTTATAGAAAAAACAGAGGAGACGCATGGACATGTAGGTGTCTCTTAACCTGATTGTGTTTATGTTATTACACAAATCCATTTGTAAAAATTTTTACGTAATTGTAATCTTATGTTATAAATTCTAATTAAACTATATATTGGTTTGATTTCATTAATAAATTAATATAACAAGTTTCAATCTAAAAATTGCGCTTACGCCGAGCAATAACTTAGCGCAGTGGTCAGCAAATCGTGGCTCACGATCCGCATGCGGCTCTTCAACAAAAAATCGGGGTTGACTTCGAAAAACATGATTCTAGACATGTTCTTGAAAAGAAATGTGGCTCTCAATTTTTTTTAACGTTTTGCTGCTGATTTTTTGGCTCTTTTGACTTATGTGTTTGCCGACCACTGACTTAGCGTCACACAAATATACTAACGCATTGAACGATAATGAAACAATACTATAATAATTAAGGTCACCTTTTTCATTTACAACAAAAATTATTAAATGTTACCAATTTTTTTTTAGAATAAATAATGGTATGGAGATAGGGTCTACAAAGCTTTTATAACTATTTACAATTTTGAATAAAAAAAACAACAACTTTAGGCCCATATGAACAGCATAATAATGTTTAGAATATAATTTTTAAAGCAATAAATAAATGACTACATAGGAAAAAAAAGACGACTTGAAAAAAAGAGAAGTTCCTGTATGTAAGAAACAGAAATTAAGCGTAAAACAAAAAGATGTAAAATGGAAACATTAAAAAAAAAACTTTTTTTTTCTTCCAACTTTCTATAGCGATTAATTTATATTTCATTCTTAAATTAATGCTCGCAAATTGGTGTGGGCTTATTTGTCTTATTTGGATACTCAAAGTGGAAAAGCAGTTTAGAAATAAATATATAGACACAGTGGCGTAACAACGGCTTGGCATTGAAGCAGTTGCCAAGGGCGCCGGCCTGCGCTAGTTCAAAAGGGCGCCGCTAAATCTCAAATTTTGTTAATTTTTCAATTTATCAAGGGCGACAAAAATAAATTAGCCAAGGGCGTCAAAAACCCAGCTACGCCTCTGTATAGACAGATACAAGAATTTTAAATCCAATAAAACTACGTCACAAAAGTAATTAAAAAAATTAAATTAAATCAAGAAAGTAGATACGATTTCGATTTAAATATAATTTAAAACATTGATGAAACATGTGCCAGTAATATTGACACGATAAATCTTAAGTTTGAATTTGTGTACGTGTCTAGCTCATAGACATAGATATATATTATAGCTCTGTGGTCTAGCTCCACACTCAAGTAACTACGCTAAACGTTACGCTACTGTCTTTAAGACAGATGGCAATTCATATTTTAACAGCCTTCTCTGCTTTTAAAAACTGGGCACCAAATTAAAAAGATATCTACATTTCTAACATAGAACCAAATGTTTAATACTTGGTAGGATGTTTTAATTGATCCAAATCAAATTGAAAACGTTTTTTTTTATTACATTGTGCATTTTCATTTTACGCACACGGATACATGTCTTTAACAAGAACTATTTCACGATATTATAAATCTAGGCCTGGATATCGCCGGGAAGGTAGGTTCAATCATGGCAGACTATTTCAATTATTAAGAATATCAAGTGACTAGTTGCACTTTTTCAATAATTTTAATCGGGAACCCTTAATTAATCTTTTTTTTTATTTAATAGGCTTTTAGCTGTGCGTTATTGTTGTACACAATATTCTCCGGGAGGGGGGCGTAGTTGACTTCCTCCGTAGAGCAGTCACCACCCCCCCCCCCCCCAGTAATGCCTGAAAGAAACACTGCTCCCCATGATCTCTTTGTTATGACCGCAAGGACAAACTCAAGGGAAAGAAAAAACAAGAAAACCGGGAACATGACCTGACCAAAATTATCACAACAAGATTACTTGTATCCATAGGACAGTTTTATAAAGAAAGCGTTCTCATCTTTTGGGACGTTTGTCAAAGACATATTTGAAACATCATTATTATAATTATTTATCCGATGTGAGAAAACTCTTTGATCAATTTTAGTCATGTTATCAGTTTCATTTTAAAAAAACAAAACAAAAAACAATCAAACAAACGCACAAAAAACTATGAATTCTGCAGATGTATGATATATCACAGCAAATGAATACTGGTACAAATAATCTGCTGTGTGTCTTCTACCTTTCCATTTTGGGAAGTTTTTGTCCCAGTCGATTAGTGTTGTCACTGACGTCACAATACATCAATTAGTGGGAGCTTATGGTGCCCACCTTATCTCTCAAACACAGTGCTGCCCAATCTGTAGCACAAGGGGCACAAGGCACTTGGCGTGACAAGTATGCCTCAAATTTTGTACCGGGCAGTCAAGGTCCTAAACTAGTGTGTTATCTGCTGTTTGGCACGATCGATAATTCAGTGTGCTAGCAGGGTAATAATCAAAGAATAATTAGCTTTAAGGTAAAAAAAAAATGTCTTGGGAATCACTGATCGTACGCCCACTTCCCAGCTGTACAGGTCTCACCCTCTGGCTTTTTTTTTTCTAATTTCTCCAACTGTCAAAACTAACACTGACAGGGAACATGTTGTCTACGATATGAGATTCTCTGTTCTCCAAGGTCAGACTAAAATACGAGTGCATAGTTACTCGCTAGTCGCTTAAATATAGGGAGCTTTGTGAATGGTAAGTTGAAACTGTCGTTTAAAATATAAATTTAATGTTTTATTGTAATTGTTAGTTTACTCAATAGTTTATCATTTCAATGTAATTTTTTTATTAGTAATTGATAGTTTACTCAATAGTTTAACATTTCAGTATAATGTTTTATTGTAATTGTTAGTTAACTCAAAAGTTTACCATTTCAGTATAATGTTTTATTGTAATTGTTAGTTTACTCTATAGTTTACCATTTCAGTATAATGTTTTATTGTAATTGTTAGTTTACTCTATAGTTTACCATTTCAGTATAATGTTTTATTGTAATTGTTAGTTTACTCTATAGTTTACCATTTCAGTATAATGTTTTATTGTAATTGTTAGTTTACTCTATAGTTTACCATTTCAGTATAATGTTTTATTGTAATTGTTAGTTTACTCTATAGTTTACCATTTCAGTATAATGTTTTATTGTAATTGTTAGTTTACTCTATAGTTTACCATTTCAGTATAATGTTTTATTGTAATTGTTAGTTTACTCTATAGTTTACCATTTCAGTATAATGTTTTATTGTAATTGTTAGTTTACTCTATAGTTTACCATTTCAGTATAATGTTTTATTGTAATTGTTAGTTTACTCAATAGTTTACCATTTCAGTATAATGTTTTATTGTAATTGTTAGTCTACTCTATAGTTAACCATTTCTATTGTAATTGTTAGTTTACTCTATAGTTAACCATGTCAATGAAATATTTTATAAGTTGATACTGCCTCATTACCTCTCATTACAATGTTTTGGCACTGTGATTAGTTTAATCAATGGTAATACATGTAACATTTAGTTGTGATGGTTGGTTTATGATGCCTTTTAAATAAATGCTCTTTACGTGTGTCGCTATAGAAATAAATTCTTCCAACATTCACGGAAAATCCGGTACCGACAGCGGCTGTAACTTAAACATTTGACCTTTGACCTGTCCATAAAGGTGATTTTCTTTTCGCGAATGCCATACATGAAACTATAATTATAATTGATCCAATGTCACCTTTATCAAGCTATTGGTTAAGTCTGAAGGTCTGTCACGTTAAAGAAAGCTATCAAAATTAACCAGTTACAATAAGACTATAAATAAGACTATAAATAAGACTATAAATAAAGCTATAAATAAAGCTTTAAATAAGCCTATAAATAAACATATAAATAAGCCTATAAATAAACCAATATTTTAAAAGAGAATGTAATTGTTCATTATTTAATTTTATACATTGCTCCTATCTATCTCTCTCTTTCTTTCTCTCTCTCTTTCTGTCTGTCTGTCTGTCTGTCTGTCTATCTATCTATTTATCTATCTATCTATCTATCTATCTATCTATCTATCTATCTATCTATCTATCTATCTATCTATCTATCTATCTATCTATCTATCTATCTATCTATCTATCTATCTATCTATCTATCTATCTATCTATCTATCTATCTATCTATCTATCTATCTATCTATCTATCTATCTATCTATCTATCTATCTATCTATCTATCTATCTATCTATCTATCTATCTATCTATCTATCTATCTATCTATCTATCTATCTATCTATCTATCTATCTATCTATCTATCTATCTATCTATCTATCTATCTATCTATCTATCTATCTATCTATCTATCTATCTATCTATCTATCTATCTATCTATCTATCTATCTATCTATCTATCTATCTATCTATCTATCTATCTATCTATCTATCTATCTATCTATCTATCTATCTATCTATCTATCTATCTATCTATCTATCTATCTATCTATCTATCTATCTATCTATCTATCTATCTATCTATCTATCTATCTATCTATCTATCTATCTATCTATCTATCTATCCTTATCTCCCTCTTTATCTCTCTCTTTATCTCCCTCTCTCTATCTCTCTCTCCCTCGTTTTATGACCAAGCCAGAACATTGTCAACATGAGAAGTAACCAGAGTCTAAAAATAAACTAAGGCCACCAAACTTCAGGACAGCTTCAATGCACGTTGTAATGAAAACAGGATATATGAGAAGGATTTCTTGTTATCTGCATTTATATGAGAGCTAGGATGTTGACGCAAAACTGTGCGTAATGTTAGACGAGCCACCGGTGTTGTTCATTTGGTGTTCACGTCACTTCGTATCCGTCCATTAGCCGCGTCATCAAGCTTATTTCATGTGCAGTCTTATCTGATATTCAGACTTGTATTAGGGACCAGTGCCATGTAGCCGAATAACAAAGTACTGCAGCATGGTTTCATCAGCATTTTCATCCCACATGAGTTCATCATAGACAACATCGTGTATGTTTCTTTGATGAGTTTGTTTGATCTCGTTCAGGTGAGCAATAGTATTATTTTATCCTTTGCTAGATTAGTACCATCACGTTGATGTCAGGATTCGTTTACATTCGTTACACAGAAATTTTGAACGTGTTTTAAAACGTAGTCACATATGGCTACACAAGAGAAAGTATACTTACGTCATAGTAGTATGTGGAGATTATGAGAAGAAGATATACTTATGTCATAGTAGCAAGTAGAGATTATTGAAACAGATTATGTCATCGAGTAGCCTCCTACTGTAAATTAACGATATACCAGATCCAAATTTCGAAGATTCCAGATGTCACACCCACATCCACACCACATCCACACCCACATCCACACCACATCCACACCACATCCACACCTACACCTACATCCACACCCACAACCACACCACATCCACACCCACATCCACACCCACATCCACACCACATCCACACCACATCCACACCCACATCCACACTCACATCCACACCCACACCCACATCCACACCCACATCCACACCCACATCCACACCCACATCCACACCCACATCCACACCCACATCCACACACACATCCACACCCACACCCACATCCACATCCACACCCACATCCACAACCACATCCACACCCACAACCACATCCACACCCACATCCACAACCACATCCACCCAAGCGGAAAATGCAAAAAGAAACGCCAGAATGTGTCTAGAATTATTTCTTTTCGCCAGTCGAGATCTACAGCATGTTACCACAAGAACGAGTTTGAAATCTACAGCATGTTACCACAAGAACGAGTTTGAAATCTACAGCATGTTACCACAAGAACGAGTTTGAAATCTACAGCATGTTACCACAAGAACGAGTTTGAAATCTACAGCATGTTACCACAAGAACGAGTTTGAAATCTACAGCATGTTACCACAAGAACGAGTTTGAAATCTACAGCATGTTACCACAAGAACGAGTTTGAAATCTACAGCATGTTACCACAAGAACGAGTTTGAAATCTACAGCATGTTACCACAAGAACAAGTTTGAAATCTGCAGCATGTTACCACAAGAACGAGTTTGAAATCTACAGCATGTTACCACAAGAACGAGTTTGAAATCTACAGCATGTTACCACAAGAACGAGTTTGAAATCTACAGCATGTTACCACAAGAACGAGTTTGAAATCTACAGCATGTTACCACAAGAACGAGTTTGAAATCTACAGCATGTTACCACAAGAACAAGTTTGAAATCTGCAGCATGTTACCACAAGAACGAGTTTGAAATCTACAGCATGTTACCACAAGAACGAGTTTGAAATCTACAGCATGTTACCACAAGAACGAGTTTGAAATCTACAGCATGTTACCACAAGAACGAGTTTGAAATCTGCAGCATTATCCACACTTTTATCTATTTATTTTGTTAAACACACAACGCCTGATGTTTACATATTATTGTTTCCACGGTCATATTCAGGTCTACAGATGTAAGGCGAGCCATGGACTCAAGTGTCTCCCTCCAGGTCGAGGACTACATCGTCTTGGCCGTGACCCTGCTTGTACCCCTGGGGATAGGTGTGCTGTTCGCCGTCAAAGACGCAAACAAGGCCACCAGAGATGTGTACCTGCTGGGAGAGAGGAGGATGTCGTTGTTACCTGTTACCTTGTCACTGTTTGCCACCTACGTGGTAACTTAACATTTTTAAACACCTTCTCGTTAGGGCGTATAAACACGGGAGTGCTTCATTAATGAATTATTTCTTGACGCGACAAGATGTTAGATAATTATCATGCTACTGTACTTAGAATAATAATAAATTATCACAAATGAAGCATGAAATATAACAAAATCAATATTTATAATCTGCCAATGAAATGTTAGTGCGTAATTTGAAACACTGACTTTAAAAAAATAGATAATTATTATCTCCTCTAGTTATCATTCCAGGATCACACGCATGGGTTGGCTGATAATGAGTTTGAAATGTTTAGTTAACTTTGGTAACTATAACAAATATAACATGTTTTAAATAAACATAAAGTAGAACAAATAACAAGATAAAACACACCTAGCACATACACACTCGGACAAACGCACTCGGACAAACACACTTGGACAAACACACTTGGACAAACTCTCTCGGACAAACACACTCGGACTAACAAACTCTCACAAACACACTCTCACAAACACACTCTCACAAACACGATCCCACAAACACACTCCCACAAACACACTCTCACAAACACGATCCCACAAACACACTCCCACAAACACGCTCCCACAAACACACTCCCACAAACACACTCCGACACACACACTCTCACAAACACACGCACATGCAAAACAACGTTTTGAAGTTGGCAACTGTTGGTTGCTTTTCTTTCATACGTGGCTGTAGCGTTGTCAGGTGGAAGATATGTCTTTATTTAGATGTGTCTATGTGCGTGTACGCGTTTGTGTGTAAGTGTACGCGTGTGTGTTTACGCGCGTGCGTGTGTCTGTGTATTGTGTATTTATGTTTTGTTTAGTTTAGTTATTGTATTGGTCATTATTTGGTTAAATGCCCCAAACACATTTTCGATTACATTTTGTTTTCCATTTTAAATCAAAACCATGCGACACAAAAGTGAAAATTCCTTGACACAACAGTGAACATTTCTTGACACAACAGTGAACATTTCTTGACACAACAGTGAACATTTCTTGACACAACAGTGAACATTTCTTGACACAACAGTGAACATTTCTTGACACAACAGTGAACATTTCTTGACACAACAGTGAACATTTCTTGACACAACAGTGAACATTTCTTGACACAACAGTGAACATTTCTTGACACAATAGTTAACATTTCTTGACACAATAGTAAACATTTCTTGACACAAGAGTGAACATTTTTTGACACAATAGTAAACATTTCTTGACACAACAGTGAACATTTTTTGACACAACAGTGAACATTTCTTGACACAACAGTAAACATTTCTTGACACAACAGTGAACATTTCTTGACACAACAATGAACATTTCTTGACACAACAGTGAACATTTCTTGACACAACAGTAAACATTTCTTGACACAATAGTTAACATTTCTTGACACAATAGTAAACATTTCTTGACACAAGAGTGAACATTTTTTGACACAATAGTAAACATTTCTTGACACAACAGTGAACATTTTTTGACACAACAGTGAACATTTTTTGACACAATAGTAAACATTTCGGCAATTTAATGATCGATTTTTTTTCTTCAGTCAGCTATTTCCCTGATGGGCTCCCCCACTGATATCTACACCTATGGAAGTATGTTTATCATAATACACGTGGGATTTGGCATTGCCTTCATGATTGGGGCCTTCACGATGGTTCCCTTGATGCACCCCCTCCGTGTCACGAGCATCTACGAATATCTCCAGAGACGGTTCGATTCCCCTACAGTCCGTGTATTTGGTGTGACAGTTGGAATGTTGACAACCATCTGCTACTTGTCCATAGCTCTCCTCACGCCAGCCTTAGGACTTCAGGTAAATGACCATATCACGCCAGCCTTAGGACTTCAGGTAAATGACCATATCACGACAGCTTTAGGACTTCAGGTAAATGACCATATCACGACAGCTTTAGGACTTCAGGTAAATGACCATATCACGCCAGCTTTAGGACATATCATATCACGCCAGCTTTAGGACTTCAGGTTAATGACCATATCACACCAGCTTTAGGAATCCGTGTAATTCCAACATATAGTTTGTACATTGTATGTTACAATTAATTTGTGATCGCCTATAAAGTAACATGCTATTGACGTCTAGAATTAAACAACCCTTAAAAACTAAGTTTTTCTTAAAATCCTTTATAAATGTAATATCGAACAATGGGTGGGGGGGTGGAGGATGAAAATTTCACAAAACATGCATTCAAGTAACACACTTGATAAGAATCCCAATTGGTGCCACGCACCCCAAGACTCGCAACTGCACATTTTTTTCATGTCCCTGAACTATATTAATATTCTAATGACCCACCCGCTTTTGAACTAAGTGATTTCCAATGTAAGACACAAATTAGAATATTTATTAGGCTTTCAATAGGTTTTTTAGAGAAGTAGAACAACATATTATGTCATCAAACAGAGATTCAACAGGTTTCAACCTTGTTGTGTAAGTTCAATTTTAATCAAAACCTACCATTATAAAAATACTTTAAATAACTATCTCACTGGCTGAGTGACTGACTGACTGAGTGACTGACTGAATGAGTGACTGACTGACTGAGTGACTGACTGAATGCGTGACTAAATGACGGACTGACTGGCTGACTGACTGGCTGGCCTGCTTGCTGGCTGGCCGACTGACATGAGTCTAGGGTAATCTTGGCCCTACATGTAGCATGAATAGCATACCATGGCAGTAACTTGATCGTGGATTACGGTTGTAAAGCACACACACATACACTACATGCCACGACTCTAAACACAGAGCTGGTAAAATATACACCTGTTTACAAGCTCTTATCAGCAAACTTAGCAATTGACTTTTTAAAAGTGAAATATTATTTCCTTAAACTAATCATTAACTTCTATTAAACATACTTTTAAATTCTAGAACTCAGATAATGACTTCTGAAATAAAGTTAACATTTCCATGTAGTGGGGCTATATTGTGGCAGTAAAGCGGTAGCCAATTCACTAAATATTTCTAAGTTGAAATCATGTGTACATATGCCTAATTGTCTATCTTCCCATACGTGTCTAGGCCAATTGTCTATCTGCCCCTATGTGTCTAGATCAATTGTCTATCTGCCCTTATATGTGTAGATCAATTGTCTATCTGTCCCTATGTGTCTAGATCAATTGTCTATCGCCCTTATGTGTCTAGATCAATTGTCTATCTGCCCTTATGTGTCTAGATCAATTGTCTATCTTCCCCTATGTGTCTAGGTAAATTGTCTATCTGCTCCTATGTTTCTAGGTCAATTGTCTATCTGCCCTTATGTGTCTAGGTCAATTGTCTATCGTATCATATGTGTCTAGGTACATTGTCTATATGCCCCTATGTGTTTAGATCAATTGTCTATCTGTCGCTACGTGTCTAGGTCAGTTAACTATCTGCCCCTCTATGTCTAGATCAGTTATCTATCTGCTCCTATGTGTCTAGATCAATATTTTCCTAAAAGTATTAATCAAGTGATCATTTATGGAAGAGTATCTCCATTCAAACTCCTTATTTCAACATGTGTAGACACATAAATAAACGCCAAATGAAATTTTATTCCAGGTTGGTACTGGTATAGATCTATGGGTGTCACTGGTTGCTATAGGAACGCTTGGTACACTGTACACCACCATTGGGGGCATGAAAAGTGTGGTGTGGACGGATGCGTTTCAATGTTTGGTCATCTTTATTGCCCTTCTCGTCATCATCATTAAAGGTGAGCCAGTCCTTGTTAACTTTCAATTTGAATTTCGTATTTAAAGATAATATTTTTACATTGTAATGTACCATTGGAGACACACAAAGGATGTCTCTAAAGATACTACTTGTACATTGTAATGTACCATTGGAGACACACAAATCATGTCTCTAAAGATATTTGTACATTGTTATGTACCATTGTAAACACACAAATCATGTCTCTAAAGATCCAGCTAATATTTACGTCATTGTGCAAGTAACAAATGATATTTTCCTAATAATCCATCCCTCCACTGTCAGGTTGTTAAATCAATAATCCATCCCTCCACCGTTAGGTTATTTAATCAAAAATCCATCCCTCCACCGTCAGGTTATTTAATCAACAATCCATCCCTCCACCGTCAGGTTATTTAATCAAAAATCCATCCCTCCACCATCAGGTTGTTTAATTGTTGGAGGTGGAGCTTCAGCCTGGAATATTGCCGAGGAAGGTGGAAGGGTTTCATTTGATGAGATCAATCCTGATCCCAGGACGAGGCACAGCTGGTGGGGAACATTGATTGGAGGAACCATGTATTGGTGAGTTGATTAGTGGAACCATGTATTGGTGAGTTGATTCTACTAATGACCAGATTTGATGAGAGGAACCATGTATTGGTGAGTTGATTCTACTAATGACCAGATTTGATGAGAGGAACCATGTATTGGTGAGTTGATTCTACTAATGACCAGATTTGATGAGAGGAACCATGTATTGGTGAGTTGATTCTACTAATGACCAGATTTGATGAGAGGAACCATGTATTGGTGAGTTGATTCTACTAATGACCAGATTTGATGAGAGGAACCATGTATTGGTGAGTTGATTCTACCAATGACCATATTTGATGAGAGGAACAATGTATTGGTGAGTTGATTCTACCAATGACCAGACTTTGTTCGTAGGATCCATGTATTTGTAAGAAGACTCAACATTCTATAAGAACATGATGCGGCTTCATTTAACATCCTAAATACCTAGAAATTAAAATAGTTCTATAATTTGCACAGAAATTGTTCTTGGTTAAAAGGTATGGTGGCTTTGGAATCTTTGTTTGCTGAAATAAGGAAATTGTCCTTTGAATAATGTTATTAAATAATATCTGAAAAGACATTCACAGTAAAAAAAAAATGTCTTTTGATGGAGTAAAATCATACATCAGCTAAGAATGTCAATGCAAGAGTCCAGTCAGTAGAATCTTGTACCTATTGTCTTCGTCTTAGGTTTGGTAACATCTACAACCAGTCGACCGTCCAGCGTGTGGCGTCTCTGAGAACTCTGAGGTCCGCCAAACTGTGCCTGGTGATCAACAGTGTTCTCATCGTCATGTACGGTGTCATGGTGTTGTGGTTCGGGATTGTCATCTACGCCTATAGCCACGTCACTAGATGTGACCCGTTTACGGTAAGAACGGTGTCGAAGACATTAGTGGTAGGGGGGATGTTGACTTTAATCCACGTATCACATGTGTCTAGTTGCGTCTGCTTGTCACATGGCTAGCGTAAGGTTTCACTTATAAATAATGACGTAAGACCAGTGGCGTAGCTAGCGTTAGGGCCACACGAAGTGAGCCGGTAGTTTTGCCACCCCTCCTACCTTACAAAAGCTCTGCAGTTGGTCGTAAATGACGCCCCTCAATCTAAAGACACAATGATCCGCCCGGGGGCGGACCGCACCCTCCGCTCACCCCCTTCCTACGCCACTGCGTAAATCAATGTAATCTTTAGAATACAAGACATCTCTTTAAAAACTTCTTTTTTTATCATACGCTAATTATGTAAAAAATGTGTTTCATTTGTATAGTGTTAAGTAAAATATTTCCATATTTCTGATCTGGTTTTCAGACACGAGAATGAAAAAAAAAGCATTTTAAATATAAATTACCACAACGATTTAAATGAACATTTACGACACTAAAGAACAGCATTTAGCTCTAAATAGTAAACTATAGCAGCCATAAATGCTAATATAATGAATAGTTTTGGAAAACGGGCAAACACCTGCTGGAATGATGTTGTCTACCATCTTTTCCAGCTTGTTATTATCCTTTGGGGATGAAGCGTGATTTTTCAAATGAACTTTATTATTATTATTATTATTATTAATAATATAATGAATAGTTTTTGAAAACGGGCAACCATAAAATGCTAATATAATGAATAGTATTTGAAAACGGGCAACCATAAAATGCTAATATAATGAATAGTTTTGGAAAACGGGCAACCATAAAATGCTAATATAATGAATAGTTTTGGAAAACGGGCAACCATAAAATGCTAATATAATGAATAGTTTTTGAAAACGGGCAACCATAAAATGCTAATATAATGAATAGTATTTGAAAACGGGCAACCATAAAATGCTAATATAATGAATAGTTTTGGAAAACGGGCAACCATAAAATGCTAATATAATGAATAGTTTTGGAAAACGGGCAACCATAAAATGCTAATATAATGAATACTTTTGGAAAACGGGCAACCATAAAATGCTAATATAATGAATAGTATTTGAAAACGGGCAACCATAAAATGCTAATATAATGAATAGTTTTGGAAAACGGGCAACCATAAAATGCTAATATAATGAATAGTTTTGGAAAACGGGCAACCATAAAATGCTAATATAATGAATAGTTTGGGAAAACGGGCAACCATAAAATGCTAATATAATGAATAGTTTTGGAAAACGGGCAACCATAAAATGCTAATATAATGAATAGTTTTGGAAAACGGGCAGCCATAAAATGCTAATATAATGAATAGTTTTGGAAAACGGGCAACCATAAAATGCTAATATAATGAATACTTTTGGAAAACGGGCAGCCATAAAATGCTAATATAATGAATAGTTTTGGAAAACGGGCAACCATAAAATGCTAATATAATGAATACTTTTGGAAAACGGGCAGCCATAAAATGCTAATATAATGAATAGTTTTGGAAAACGGGCAGCCATAAAATGCTAATATAATGAATACTTTTGGAAAACGGGCAACCATAAAATACTAATATAATGAATAGTTTTGGAAAACGGGCAGCCATAAAATGCTAATATAATGAATACTTTTGGAAAACGGGCAACCATAAAATGCTAATATAATGAATAGTTTTGGAAAACGGGCAGCCATAAAATGCTAATATAATGAATACTTTTGGAAAACGGGCAACCATAAAATGCTAATATAATGAATACTTTTGGAAAACGGGCAACCATAAAATGCTAATATAATGAATACTTTTGGAAAACGGGCAACCATAAAATGCTAATATAATGAATACTTTTGGAAAACGGGCAACCATAAAATGCTAATATAATGAATACTTTTGGAAAACGGGCAGCCATAAAATGCTAATATAATGAATACTTTTGGAAAACGGGCAGCCATAAAATGCTAATATAATGAATACTTTTGGAAAACGGGCAGCCATAAAATGCTAATATAATGAATACTTTTGGAAAACGGGCAACCATAAAATGCTAATATAATGAATACTTTTGGAAAACGGGCAGCCATAAAATGCTAATATAATGAATACTTTTGGAAAACGGGCAGCCATAAAATGCTAATATAATGAACAGTTTTGGAAAAAATTACAATAAAATCAAAACAATTTGATGCCTGAAATTAAAGAAAGGATTATCATGTGTTACTTCTATTTAATCATTTGTATAGGCCGGACTCATTTCCAACAGAAACCAGCTACCGCCATATTTCGTTCTGTCTTCGATGAGCGTCTTACCTGGAGTGTCGGGTCTCTACATGGCAGCACTTTTTAGTAGTGCTTTAAGTACTATATCTTCAGGTAACTTGTACATGTGATTAAGTACTATATCATCAGGTGACTTGTATATGTGATTAAGTACTATATCATCAGGTAACTTGTACATGTGGTTAAGTACTATATCATCAGATAACTTGTACATGTCATTAAGTACTATATCATCAGGTAACTTGTACATGTCATTAAGTACTATATCATCAGGTAACTTGTACATGTCATTAAGTACTATATCATCAGGTAACTTGTACATGTCATTAAGTACTATATCATCAGGTAACTTGTACATGTCATTAAGTACTATATCATCGGATAACTTGTACATGTCGTTAAGTACTATATCATCAGGTGACTTGTACATGTCATTAAGTACTATATCTTCAGGTAACTTGTACATGTGATTAAGTACTATATCATCAGGTAACTTGTACATGTCATTAAGTACTATATCATCAGGTAACTTGTACATGTCATTAAGTACTATATCATCAGGTAACTTGTACATGTCATTAAGTACTATATCATCAGGTAACTTGTACATGTCGTTAAGTACTATATCATCAGGTAACTTGTACATGTCATTAAGTACTATATCATCAGGTAACTTGTACATGTCATTAAGTACTATATCATCAGGTAACTTGTACATGTGGCATTGTACCAATTAACAGGAATACTGTAAAAAAACAACAACCGCTGTTACGCACGGTTCTACTGTTTAACAAATTGAATCTTTTTTTAAGATGGGGCTCGTTAGATCAGTGGGTCGCGAACCGTTTGGGGGTCGCACAACACTTTCCCAGGGGTCGCCTAAGACCACCTAAAAGCACATATGCTCTATAGTAATGAAGTATAACCGAAAATAATATTTGGGCTGAGGTGTCTCCACAACACGATGAATTGTATTAAGGGGTCGCGACCATAGGAAGGTTGAGAACCACTGCGTTAGATGAACACTACGTAACAAAGGACTGAAAACCAGGATACAATGTAACACCGATACCAAATCTTAGTGGTATTAACAATCATCTATTTTTATAGTAACAGTCTGATAGAAAATTACAAAATCAAATATGTAGAATTTTTTAAAAATACTATTAACTCACATCACGTGAGTATGTATAATAGATGAAAGGTAAACATATAAACCACACACGCACACACACACGCACACACACACGCACACACACAGAGATAGAGACACACACACATTTACGCACACGCACACACAAAGACACACACACTCATGCACACACATGCACACACACACACAATCAGGGTAAAACGTCGAAGGCTAGGCTCTTTTGTGTGTGTCTCCTGGGTCTCGCATATCTACCTTATTTATAGACTAGCGGGGAGAAGTTTCTAGAATCGAACCTTTAGTCAAGAAGGGTGAGCTAGAATTATCCATCTCTATTTAGAGTCTTCTAGTACAGTGATTCTCAACCGTCCTAATGCCGCCACCCTTTCCTCATGTTGTGGTGACAACCCCCCAACAATAAAATTCTTTTCCTTGCTACTTCATAAATATGTGTTTTCCGATGGTCTTAGGCGACCCCGGTGTAAGGGTAGTTCGACCCCCAAAAAGGGTCTCGACCCACTGATTGAGAGCCGCTTTTCTATTAAGTTGAAGACAAGTCTCAATTGTACGATAGTATATTATTTATAGGTGAATTAGTTTCAGCATTGTATTTTATCAGATACGTTATGTAGAGTAAGCCCCTTTTGTAATGCAGTGAAACGTGTGACATATTGCGCCTCTATACTTTGTGCATAATTATGTGAATACTTAATTTAATTTCAAACTAAGAGCCTGACACATAAATTGTACGAAAAAGCTGGCAAGTCATATAACAGTTAGTTGTTATGGTTCCTTAAGGTTATTGACTAAATGACTGAAACATTCCAGTTCCAAGAGTTAATTACTGTGCATCTTGGGACAACGAATGTAAAATAATAATAATAGTTTTTTTTTTTAATGGCTCTCAATCCTACAAAAACCTTCTATTCAAATTTATTATTTCATCTCCCAGGGATAAACTCACTCGCTGCAAATACCGTGGAGGACATCGTGAAGAGACTTTTAAGGGGGCAGATCGAGCGAACTATCACACTAATTACGAAGCTCTTTGTGGCCGTCTATGGACTCCTCATCATCGCACTGGCCTTTGCGGCCAGTTTCCTGGACGGGCCCGTCACACAGATGGTCATGGGCATAGCCGGTGCGTGTGGCAGCCCCGTCGTCGGCATATTTCTCTTGGGGGCCCTCGTCCCCAGTGCCAACAAATTCGGCGCCCTGGCCGGTGGCGTCGTGGCGTTAGCGGTCAATGTCTACATCGTCATCGGCAATCAGATGTACGGGAGGAAGTATAAACCACTGCCGCTGCCGCCCACAGACATGTGCAGCGTAAACACTACGCATTCAACAATCACGTTGGACCTAACAACGGCTGGTACGGTATCAACATCAATCGCTGCCATGACAACCTCACAAGCTTCAGTCGGTAATAAGAACAGTCTCGGCTTTTTCCTGTACGACATCTCTTACGTGTGGTACAGCTGCATTGGAATTGTCGTGAGTTTCCTCGTTGGACTTTTTGTGACGTTGTGCACCAAGCGTTTCGTTGTGGCGCCAACCAAAGACCCGGAACTACATTTTTCCTGGTGTGGTAAAACAAAACGCTATCACTGCGCAAAAGAAATGCACGGGAAAGTCAACGTTGCCTTTGTCCCCACGGAGGCTCTTGGTGTTTTCCAGAGCAAAGAAAATCAGAACAATAACTCCCACATGTGACTTGACCAACATCATATTCTATGCACAAGTGAAGTAATTCTGTGATCATGTAGCAAGAGAGAAATTGCTTACCCCAAAATTTATCAGTTATTCAATACCTCTCTGTAATTGTTAAATCCTTCTGTTAGTATTAAGACATTGTTTCAAATAAGCTTTGTTGTGTCCACGCCATTGAACATAAACTTGAGATTATTATTATGTGCACATACATAATTTCGCAAAATTTATTGCATTTATATCAGTTATTTTGGAGGATGTTTTAGCCTTATCGGATGTTTTCTACAAGTTTTAGTGCTGATATATTGACTCATTACAAATATAGAAGCCTACATATGTCTCCAAATGTAGTACATGACATCGTGCATGTCGTCATATGAACATAAATTGTTAATTTTTTTAACAGTTTCGTCCTTTCGGATACACAAGATGTACCAGAGGAGAGAATAACCATTTTATTGGTGCGCATGAAATGGAATATTGATGTGTATGAGATGGACCATGAGGGTGTATGAGATTAACCATTAGGGTGTATGAGATGGAATATGGTGGTGTATGCGATGGTCCATTATGGTGTATGAGCTGGACCAATAGGGTGGATGAGGTGGACCATTAGCGTGTATGAGATGGACCATTAGTGTGTATAGAGATGGACCATTTGTGAGTATAAGACTGACCATTAAGCTGTATGCGATTTACCATTAGGCTGTAGGAGATAGATCATATGTTCTTAACAAGGTGGCTACCTAAATTTGTCTTGTTATCTATACATAAACGTTTTTCCATCATGAATCTCAATACATATTGATTTTTTAAAGTTTGGTATTAGCATACTTGAAGCATGCAAAAGTTCCATTAAAATACATTTAAAAATTTTGCTGTTTGGTTCCTCAAATAATTTAACATCAGTCGTTTACTAATTTTTCATTGCTGTTTATTTATTTTTTGCACAATAATCCTGTGGGGCACCTGTCATTTCTGTTTGTGTGGCACCTGTCATTTCTGTTTGTGTGGCACCTGTCATTTCTGTTTGTGGGGCACCAGCCATTTCTGCTTGTGGGGCAACTGTCATTTCTGCTTGTGGGGCACCTGCCATTTCTGCTTGTGGGCACCTGTAATTTCTGCTTGTGGGGCACCTGCCATTTCTGCTTGCGGGCACCTGTCATTTCTGCTTGTGGGGCACCTGTCATTTCTGCTTGTGGGGCACCTGTCGTTTCTGCTTGTGGGACATCTGCCATTTCTGCTTGTAAGGCACCTGCCTTTTCTGCTTGTGGAGCACCTGCCAATTCTGCTTGTGGGACATCTGCCATTTCTGCTTGTGGAGCACCTGCCAATTCTGCTTGTGGGACACCTGCCATTTCTGCTTGTGGAGCACCTGCCAATTCTGCTTGTGGGACACCTGCCAATTCTGCTTGTGGAGCACCTGCCAATTCTGCTTGTGGGACACCTGCCATTTCTGCTTGTGGGACACCTGCCATTTCTGCTTGTGGGACACCTGCCATTTCTGCTTGTGGGACACCTGCCATTTCTGCTTGTGGAGCACCTGCCAATTCTGCTTGTGGGACACCTGCCATTTCTGCTTGTGGGACACCTGCCATTTCTGCTTGTGGGACATCTGCCATTTCTGCTTGTGGGGCACCTGTCATTTCTGCTTGTGGGACACCTGCCATTTCTGCTTGTGGAGCACCTGCCAATTCTGCTTGTGGGACACCTGCCATTTCTGCTTGTGGGACATCTGCCATTTCTGCTTGTGGGGCACCTGTCATTTCTGCTTGTGGGACACCTGCCATTTCTGCTTGTGGAGCACCTGCCAATTCTGCTTGTGGGACACCTGCCATTTCTGCTTGTGGGACACCTGCCATTTCTGCTTGTGGGACACCTGCCATTTCTGCTTGTGGAGCACCTGCCAATTCTGCTTGTGGAGCATCTGCCAATTCTGCTTGTGGGACACCTGCCATTTCTGCTTGTGGAGCACCTGCCAATTCTGCTTGTGGGACACCTGCCATTTCTGCTTGTGGAGCACCTGCCAATTCTGCTTGTGGGACACCTGCCATTTCTGCTTGTGGGACACCTGCCATTTCTGCTTGTGGAGCACCTGCCAATTCTGCTTGTGGGACACCTGCCATTTCTGCTTGTGGAGCACCTGCCAATTCTGCTTGTGGGACACCTGCCATTTCTGCTTGTGGGACACCTGCCATTTCTGCTTGTGGAGCACCTGCCAATTCTGCTTGTGGGGCACCTGCCATTTCTGCTTGCGGGCACCTGTCATTTCTGCTTGTGGGGCACCTGTCATTTCTGCTTGTGGGGCACCTGTCGTTTCTGCTTGTGGGACATCTGCCATTTCTGCTTGTGGGGCACCTGTCATTTCTGCTTGTAAGGCACCTGCCTTTTCTGCTTGTGGAGCACCTGCCAATTCTGCTTGTGGGACACCTGCCATTCTGCTTGTGGAGCACCTGCCAATTCTGCTTGTGGGACACCTGCCATTTCTGCTTGTGGAGCACCTGCCAATTCTGCTTGTGGGACACCTGCCAATTCTGCTTGTGGAGCACCTGCCAATTCTGCTTGTGGGACACCTGCCATTTCTGCTTGTGGGACACCTGCCATTTCTGCTTGTGGGACACCTGCCATTTCTGCTTGTGGGACACCTGCCATTTCTGCTTGTGGAGCACCTGCCAATTCTGCTTGTGGGACATCTGCCATTTCTGCTTGTGGGACACCTGCCATTTCTGCTTGTGGGACATCTGCCATTTCTGCTTGTGGGGCACCTGTCATTTCTGCTTGTGGGACACCTGCCATTTCTGCTTGTGGAGCACCTGCCAATTCTGCTTGTGGGACACCTGCCATTTCTGCTTGTGGGACATCTGCCATTTCTGCTTGTGGGGCACCTGTCATTTCTGCTTGTGGGACACCTGCCATTTCTGCTTGTGGAGCACCTGCCAATTCTGCTTGTGGGACACCTGCCATTTCTGCTTGTGGGACACCTGCCATTTCTGCTTGTGGGACACCTGCCATTTCTGCTTGTGGAGCACCTGCCAATTCTGCTTTTGGAGCACCTGCCAATTCTGCTTGTGGGACACCTGCCATTTCTGCTTGTGGAGCACCTGCCAATTCTGCTTGTGGGACACCTGCCATTTCTGCTTGTGGAGCACCTGCCAATTCTGCTTGTGGGACACCTGCCATTTCTGCTTGTGGGACACCTGCCATTTCTGCTTGTGGAGCACCTGCCAATTCTGCTTGTGGGACACCTGCCATTTCTGCTTGTGGAGCACCTGCCAATTCTGCTTGTGGGACACCTGCCATTTCTGCTTGTGGGACACCTGCCATTTCTGCTTGTGGAGCACCTGCCAATTCTGCTTGTGGGACACCTGCCAATTCTGCTTGTGGGACACCTGCCATTTCTGCTTGTGGGACACCTGCCATTTCTGCTTGTGGAGCACCTGCCAATTCTGCTTGTGGGACACCTGCCAATTCTGCTTGTGGGACACCTGCCATTTCTGCTTTTGGAGCACCTGCCATTTCTGCTTGTGGGACACCTG